>JAQPZY010001281.1:967500-1447500 GCA_029931535.1 Margaritifera margaritifera | reverse complement strand
GGTTAGGATTACAATACAGAATTGTTCATTGTTTGTAACAGTGACTCATTTTTTGTAACAGCAGATTTGCCTATACGAAGAGTACATATCTAATGGTTTCCTTGACATGCTATACATACACATGGGTGGGGGTGGAGAATAGCAGTTGCCGAACAACTACCGATTCAGCTCATGTATATATAACACGGATCCGATTGCCAACAGCGTGGACCCAGATCTGCGTTTGCATAATGCACCTGAATATCAAGGACAACGCTGTTCGCTTGAAATCATTAGTTAAACACGAACAGCGCAGACCCAGACCTGCCAGCACATTATGCGACGGCAGATATAGGTGTGTGCTGTTGGCAATTGCGTGCGCGTTATACACGAAATAAAAAAGAAAAGTATTCCCCAACCCTCTTCGAATGCCTCTTTACCCACATAACATGTGGGATGTGCAAAGCGAAAACTTCGTTCACTAAAGTGACACTAATTCGATTACATCATTACAATGATACGGGCGAGGAAAACTGAGTGCGAGTCAAGTATCGAAGTAATTGATACATATAGATTACAAAAATCTATGGTACCTCCAACAGTTTCAGATCTTCTAAATTTTGCCTTTTAATTTATTTTAATCAATAAATTAAATGACTAAGAAAGGAAAAAAATAAAAGAGAGACAATATTGTCAAGACGTCTGGCCCCGTAGTCACGAAACAGACTGAGCACAATAACTCGGACTCCAAGTACCAAAGTGAACAATCACACATAGAATATCATATTACTATTTAAATTTGGTGTGTATGTATGGATTCAAACTATGAGATCGTGCGAAAATTTGGTGTGTATGTGTGGATTCAAACTATGAGACCGTGCCAAAATTTGGTGTGTATGTATGGATTAAAACTATGAAATCGTGCCGAACTTTTTATAACTCTAAATACACTCAAAGCAGATTTATAGAGGATGAACAGTTTGGAAATTTGAGCACGAGTTCTATTTTTGAGCTCGGCCTGGCCATTTAGGTCTCGAAGCAAATGGGAAAGGGGGTGGGGTGGGGGGTTGGGCGTAGACAATTTGCAAACCTGATATGAAATTTGTAATAATCATGGTATATAAATAGTCAATAAACGAACTCTCATCATCAGAATATATCCCAGACATTCGGCTACGACAAATATTCTGCATTAGAGCCTACAACAAATAGTATGCATTAGCATGATTAAATGTATGATATGCTTTTAGTCAGTGTATTGTTACCATTTTCATTTCTGTTTTATAGGTATGTTAAATACCAGACAAACTAGTTTATTTTGAACTATCATGGTCCGTTATTATTTAGTGTGAATCGACTTTTATCTGCCCTATACTTATTTCTTCAGTTTTATTAAACATCTACAATTGGATACAACAAAAGTAGGAAATAGTACCTCATCAAAATTTATGTCGGTTTTGCAACATTCCATCATCTTACAATGTTAAATACCCATGGCTTTCGTAGTCTTTGTAAGTAGTTCAGAATATGGGGTGAGGGGTGACAAGGACCTACAGACTCTCAATCCCACATTGCTCATGTCTTCCTCATTATAAAACCTACGTGTGTTACATTTATCGGTCTGTATCAGACTTTGCCGACCTCGTTTTAGCATCAAGTGACTTCGCATTACATCTGTAAAGCCGTAAAAATATATTATTAGAATCTTATGTAATATTATCGATTTTCCAGAAAGAAATATTGGCGTGTAATTCATGTCACTTGATTCAGAAAGCGTGGGAAACAGACGTCTTTGTTGAACTTCGACCCTGAACTATAACGGGTTCAGAAAATCCTCCAGTTACTCTGTAGATAACAAAGTTCAAAATTTAAAAAGAGAGTGCACGTCAGTTAAGAAATCCACTTTTCAAAAACAACAGTAAAACTGTACTGCTTGATTCACATGTTTCATCTCTCTGATCCAATTTCGGACCTTTTCGACCGTTATATTGATACTATATCACCCTGTACTGACCATGTCCAAAACATAGCCTATGTCTGAACGAGTTATTACTTTTGATTAAATCACAATTTAAATTTTTAACGATTGGACTTGGAGACAGATTGGTTATTAATGTAATTTGTTGAATAATCATAGTTAATTATTCAATCTTTGATATTATTTTTGTCATCGTTGACCATCACAATATTTTCAAATTTTGAATCACTTTTCACTCCGCACTCTTTAGCGGAGAAAATGCATTGAAATCGTGAGTAGGGTGTGCGATCGCTAGGACGATATAGTTGCCCCCACCCCAACCCACCCCTTCCCGCCACCGTTGTGCAAGTACTTTGATGAAAAGTTAATGCGGGTGAGCGGGCGGCGTTTTGAATCTTGTTTTGCATCTGCCTTTCTAGTTTTCATTTCTTTTGCAGTATAAAATGATACAAGTGCAGTAGAAAAATAATGGGTTCAACATTCAGTAATCACAAGTATCAACTGCAACCCCCCCCCCAAAAAAAAAAAAAAAAAACAAACCAAAAAACCAAAAAAAACAAACAACAAACAATCAACACGGGCCTGATGATCAGTTTTACCCTTTGTAATTTCATTTTATTTAAATTATTTTCATTCTGTGAAGATGTCATCCTTTGTTTACATTCACTGCTTCTCGACCTAACTGATGAAAGCAGAGCTGTTTGATACTCGAAAATATCAAACAATTCACACTCCACTGTCCTTGTTGTATACTAGGAAGAATCTGCTTGACTGATATGAAATGTTGTCTTCTTAGACACTAAACATTGAAGTTATAATCATGCTAATGCATATTAAAATTCCCGTTGTTGTGTCCTGTATATAATTGAGTAGCCGATATTATTGTTTGTTGTTAAAACTCCATACAGCATGTGCTTTATATGTTTCAAGAATATCCACTTACTTTAAATAAAGATTACTTGACTTAATGCTTTCAAATCGTAAAATGTTAAGGGACCGACCACTTTGGGAATTTCTTTCCAACCAGGATATTTTTGTTTCTTTTATCTAAAAATAATTATTAAAACAATTCCAGCTCTTCCCCCCCTGTGCCAGAATGCCAGGGACGCCATTTTAAGTATGGCGCATATGGAAGTCTCAAATTTAAAAATTACACTCCTTTAAATTAGAACATACGAATGAAAAAGAGAAAGAGTTATTACTTTCAAAGAAAGCAAAATTAGCTCTTGTTGGAGAGAGAGAGAGAGAGAGAGAGAGAAGGGGGGGATTAATAAATGAAACCTACGCCGTTCTTGCTTGCTTTGTTATATGCTGCAAACCAATCTGATTCTCAAAGCTCAAACTTGTGCAAATTTCAACAAACAAACAAAAATTATACGAAAGCGAAAACTTTAATAAAATCCAGACAATTCTCGCGCGCTTTATTATCAACTGTAAATCAATGTGATGAAAACAATTTAAATCGAAGAAGGTACTCTGATATGAGATTAATGTAAATCTGACCTACTAAATTAAATCTTTAACTCAGATATCTTTAACCTGCTCGACTCGGGGAGAAGATCGACCAATTGGAACAACCTTAGCCTTTTATGTAAGGCAGAAAATATATCGGACATATGAAGCGGATTGACTTCCCCATTGGTGGTGGTGGTGGTGGTGGGGGGGGGGGGTATTCTTGCGCTACTAAATAGAAGATCCAACCTTTAAAAATCCTTGCCTTGAAAATTCATTGAATTTTGAAAAATGTGGTTTTATCCTTTAAACAACCATCAGTTTATGACAGACTCTTTGAATTGTACCCAAAACTCCTTGATTTAATCTTTGGAAATACAAAACATTAAATTGGAATAAATACATCCCTTTTTAAATTCAAAATTGTTGTTTATTTACATATTTTCCGAACATAATGAATATATAAACACAAAAATATGGGATAAAATTGGATGGGTCAAATGACACATGACACGGGTAGTTACAAGATGGAGCAGCGTCCGTTTGCTCCAGTGGCGCGCTAATTGATCACATATTTTTATTTTACTTTTGTACCTAATTATGCAGTGATGAACAAAGTAACATATGGAGAAAGGTCAGTTTCTTTAAGAAAGAAACAATACTCCTTGAAAACTTTTGGAAGTCCATGAAAACTCCTTGAACAGTCTTTGAGAACCAACTCTCTGGGGCTGTACGAATCATGTCCATTAAAAGGCATATTAAGGGTTAAGATGGCCGCCACCTCTTAACAGGCTTGAGGCAGCTGCTCCCGATTTTTGTGCTATTTTTAATTATATATGTGTTCGTTGACTGTCTTCGTCGACGTTATTGTTGTGTTCATCATGCATTGGCTGGTCTGTTGGAATGTGTTTCTCCATATATTTCTTTTGGAAACGAGAACTATTAGATTTTTTTTCTCAGACGTCTTGTCCCACTGCTACAACCGCCTTTGTTATTGAACATACCGCCATCACGTGATACCGGCCAGTCCACCCGTTTATGCTATGATGGATCCTCATTAATTGGATTAAATAACCACTCCTCGGCGCTCCATACTACATTGTACACTGGACTAGACGCCCTTGGTCTACATTCATCTTCACTTAAATGTAAACGGCAGCTAAAAAAAAAAAAAAAAAAAAAGAAACGTTGTTTCAAAGCCGGCCAGCGTAGAACAGGAAGAAAAATTCCAGGTATCTCCTTTTCGCCATTTCCTTCACAGCGATTTGAAATTTGAAAACTCGACCGTTAATTTGATAATGTAATCCAAATTCCTCTTCAATCATAAACCTTTAAGTCTGAGCAACAACTGCGCATAGCATTATTCAATGCCCAATCTGTCGAACCACCGGAAAAAGCGCACAAAAATAGTCAACTATATCAATGGTCAGGATATTTACATCTTTTTCCTGACAGAAACATGGCTAAAAACATCAGGCGATGAACCAAAGTGCGCGGATCAAACACCGCGGAGGCGCAGTTACTCGCATCGGAATGAACTCCGTATCGTCTTAAACACGCTGCAACCTAAATTTCGACCACACATCATTTGAACTGGTCCAAGCCACCCGCACAAAGGAACGAAGGTCAGTCCATTTTTCCTGCCTCTACCGCCCTCCTCCTAGTCGAAAAACAAGCTGACTGAATATATCTTTTTGGAGCAGTTTCCCAACCTCCTAGGATATGGAAATTCGATAGGTGGCAGCCTGATTATTCTTGGAGATTTTAACTTTCACTTTGACTGTCCTGGAAAACCATGCACATAAAAACTCCTAGATTCCATTCACATTTTCAACCTCAAACAGTCAGTTAACCAACCCACTTATAAACATGGTCACATTTCAAACTGGATTCTTTATAGCAATGATGATAATATTCTACAGTCTTCATTGGTGTCCCACGAACTTGCATAACCTCTGTGTCATATGCCATCTTGACGTATCAGTTCCTAATCACCCATCTTTGTTTGCTACTAAGAGAAACTTCTGTATGATTAATAGAACCCAACTAACGCATGACATCCAAGCAAACCTAACAACTTTGTTACCTCCTGCACCAGAACAACTTGACAAGTGCTTGCGTTCATTGCTTGACAAACATGCCCCAGGAACCAAGTGCAGAGTATCCATTCAGAAGTGTTCTCCATTGTATAGTAGTGTTAGGGACCAGGTTCGTACTGTTAAAAGAGAAAGTAAGGCTGAGAGGCTTTGGGTTTCATCCGTCTTACTATTCATAAGCAACTCTATGAAGCCGCTAAGAAGAATGTCAAAAACATAGTTCATGCAGCAAAATCAACCTACTTCAGTACTAAGATCACTGAAAGTTCCAGCTGTAAAGAGCTCTTCGATCTTACTAACAAGCTAGCGTTCAGGAACAAATGTACACCACTTCCAACAACTTTCTCCCCGGTCGAACTTCCGGACCTGTTTGCAAATTTCTTCCGTGACAAAGTGCAAACCATTAGAGATCAGCTTGACAACACAGTTTCAGTCGACTCATCATCACCACACCGTTGTGATAAAGAATTTCAAAGGGAACACCTTTAACAGCATTTGAGCCTATCTCTAAGGATTTCTTACGTACAATCCTGATGAAGAGTGCCCCAAAGTCATGTAAACTTGAGCCTATTCCGACATCACTGCTGCTTGAGTTCTTAGATTCAACATAGCCTTCTCTAACCAATGTTATTAATACTCCTCTCTAATCCGGGGTGTTCCCATTATGTTTCAAAACTGCCATTGTAAAGCCTCTGTTGAAGAAACCAACGCTTGACCCTAACAATTTTAAAAAACTAACGTCCAGTTTCTAACCTCCCATTCATATAAAAAATCTTAGAAAAAGTTTTTCTGTTCCAACTGGTATCTCATCTGAATATAAATAGTCTTTTTAGCAATTTACAGTCTGCATGTCGCCCACGCGACAGTACCAAAACTGCCCTTTTGAAAGTAGTTAACGACCTTCTCTCTGCTTTGGATAGTGGAAAGATTACAGTCCTCACCCTCCTTGACTTATCTGCAGCATTTGACACAATAGACCATGATATATATATATTACTTCACCGTTTCCAGGATGTATTGGGCATTCACGATACAGCCTTACTATGGTTCAAGTCATACTTAGTCGACAGGACATAAATTGTGTCTGTAAATGGAAAACATTCCAGCCCAGATCTATATTTTGATCTTCCACAGGGGTCTGTTCTTGGACCCGTTCTCGTCATTCTACACATTCAGTCTCTCTCAAGTGTCATAGATCGTCATCCGGTGTCTGACGCCCAAATATACAAATCTACCAACCCAACTGAAGTTGATGCTACCATCCAAGGAGTTGAGAGGTGCATTTCCGATGTAAAGTCATGGATGACACGTAACAAACTGCAGATAAATGATGATAAATCTGAAGCCATTCTGATCACCGCACAAAGACTTTCTCATTTTCATTCTTTACCGCAAACAAAAAGTATCAGCAACACCAACATTAAATTCACACAATCAGTACGTAACCTAGGTGACACTCTCGATAGTACTCTCTCATTACACCAACATGTCATGAACATATCCAAGGCTGCATATCTGGAGCTAAGACGTATCAGCTCCATTCTCAATTTTCTTTCAGCTGATGCCACAAAAACACTTGTGTGTTCCTTAGTACTCTCTAGACTGGACTATTGTAATTCTCTTCTATATTGTCCCAATATCTACTAAAGAAACTTCAAAAAGTTCAAAACACAGCTGATCCACAGCTATGTACCCTCCACTGGTTACCTGTTCGCTCCAGAATCAAACGCAAAATCTGTTCTCTATGATACATTTCGTTGAATGCCTCAAGTCCAAAATACATATCAGACCTCACCCTTGTGTACACCCCTTCTAGATACTTACTCTCCTCTTCGGACACTCGTATTCTCATTATTCCCACTATCAAAACGAAGCTCTACGAACAACGTTCTTTTGCGTACCAGGGCCCAGCTACGTGGAACGAATTGCTTCTTGAACAGAGACACAATGATATTGTGATCACATTCAAGAGTGCTCTTAAAACTCACATATTTCGACTGCAAGAACAGACTTAAGACGAAGCAATGTTTACTAGCTTAATTATTTTCAGCATGGTTTTTGTTTGTAATTTCATGGTGTTTTTTTTTTTTGTAATCGTGTCCATACATATGTCCTTATGTGTTAACTAATATTGTAAAGCGCTTAGAGCTTCTAAAGATTAAGCGCTGTACTAAGTCCTCATTATTATTATTTATTATTATATAGTTCTGAATGTGCTTAACAAACTGAATACTGACTCGAAATGTACCATTCTGTGTAAAATATTAATTATTGTTACATTATTTATAGCAAAATTGGTAATGTAACTGAATAACGCTTGGTAATGAGATACGTAAACCCTTCGAAGCCAAAACTGGACAAAATGGACATTGGTATGTAAGTATTCAGTTTCGTAGATGTGATGCCCACTATGAAGAAACCATAACTACCACTCACTATTCTTTTCCCACCCAGGAAGGTTTTGGAGGCGTGAAGGTGGGGGTATGTTAATATGACGCCCATTGTATTAGTAAAGTAACAGTAAAGACTCTTTTAACAAGCGAAGCGACGTAGATTCTTTTCTCTCTCGAGGCTGCCGGCCTGCTGGAAGCAAATTGCTACCACGTGCCTATTGTCAGCTCCATTTCACAGTAGTTATAAATGCTGCTTTGCACTGGAAATCGATGCAAACAATATTCATGAAGAAATAGCATTGACATATTTATTTTAATTATAAAAAAAGGAAAAAAAAAAAAAAAAAAAAAAAAAAAAATAAAAAAAAAATATTTAAAAAAAGAAAAAAAAAAAAATTTTTTTTTTAAAAAAACAAAAAAAAGAAAAAAAAAAAAAAATTGATTGAAAATCTTAATTTTCTGAGGCAGGAATGTTGGCACTGTTCTTTTATTTGTGCATCCGGTTACAAATGCACAATCTTTTGTCTCAAGATTTTCTTTGTTATTTTCACAGAAAATTATAAACCTCAAATATAGGAGAAATCCAAACGTGCAATTTCTCTGTCCAAGTTTGACAGCAAATGCGCAGTTTTATGACTCATAAAGTACGGTGCATTGAAGAGCTTTAAGAGATTAATTTCCTGATTTAGCTTTAAGAAATTAATTTCCTAGTTTTGTTCTCCTAATTTAGTTTACCCTTTTGTTGCAAAATCCCCAAAACATTTCCTTATTTGGTAAAATTTTACACAGGGGTTTGGAAGAGTTTATTTAATTTTAAAGTTCTTCTCTGTTAACGCCATGATGCTGCAAAGAAGAAATAAGTTACGGCACATATCGGGATGAGGTCCCGTAGGCTAGCTAGCGCCAAGCCTCAGTTACTGATTTTTAAATGATTATTGTGGTTATCATCATCGTTCTTACCTTCATTACCGGCGCTTTCGTCATCATAATTATCATCATCAGCAGCAACTTTTAAACTGATCATGTCATTTACGCCAGATTCCCCAGACCTCCAAGAAGTCACATTTCATAATATGTACATAGCCTCTTCTAATATTCAGCTTTTTTGCATTTATGAACTGATTGATTGTCACATTTTATTTTCTAGTTTTATCATTTGCAAAACTTCAAAATCGTCAGTGAAATTCATACTTCTTGACAGCTTATTGCAGATATTGTGCCTCCACATGCTACGATTTTGATCTGAATACAGTGTTGATTTAAAATCGGATAAGAAAGAAAACTAGGTGCAGTTTGTAATTGACATCGTATACATTCTTGAGCGACCCATGAAAAGCTCGATTCACAGGTGCGCCTTGTAACTGCGTCTTTTGCTGAATAAATGATTGGGAAAAATGGATCAACTTCTGTGTAAGGAGATCAACTTCTGTGTAAGGAGTTAAAGTTATGTTTGGATAGAGCCTAACCCAGATGATTTTTTTGTTGCTCGTTTTTAACGACACTTTCACAACAATAATTGGCTATATGATGCGGAGGAAATGGAAGCTAACTACCTTTCGAAAGGACACATAGAGGCAGCCGACCTTGGCTGGCCAGGGCGGATATCGAGCTCGCAACCCTTGGATTGCGAGGCTGACACACTACCAACTGAGTTACCGCAACTCCTAACCCAAATGAGATTGAATACTCTTTTCTTCCAAAAATGTGTATGCCAAACACCTCGGTATAGCGAACTGCGATTTACTGGGAACAAGCAATGCCTGACGTAATTATAATTTTGTAACACTGGCATGCGACTGTCAGTCGTTCACACGTCGTACAAACGCTATAATACTTTTTTTCGCATTCTTGGAAATTTAGAGGAACGGAAACGATAGTACTGGAAAGAAAATAGTATACTTCTCAATTTGATCATTCAACAGTGAAAGAAAACAACATATTAAAGTGAGTCCTTTTAACGAGCGGCTATCGGTTTTTGCGATTGTTTTAAAATGGACTATAATGGGCCCGCACTGAGCGAATGGATCGCTGTCAAAAAGCCAGCGTCTCCATAGTTTGATTGCATAATACATAGCTTGCTTATAGTAAATCGCCTTATGTTCTATAATGTTCATAATGAACTAAATATGGACTTTTAAAAGTTGTTTCTGCAAAGAAATGTTAGTAAAAGTCCGTTGTCTTGTCCACTCCACGTTGTAAACAAGTATTGGCAAAACCCAGATAACTTTCGGCCAACTGGTTAATTAGGTAACCAACTGACCGACCTAGGAAACTAAAACTATCCAACTGACCGAGATACCTACCAAATGTCCAGCCAACAAGCCGACTGGTCAATCAATTATCCCGCCACTCCAACAGACAATTCGTCCTTCCATGCCATTCCACCCCAATAGACCAAATGCCTGAGCTACTCACCAACCGATGGACCAGCCAAGTGACCAAACCATGTACCTACCGCAATCAACTCCACTCGAACTCGCTCATTTTCTCACTCACCGATGGTCTGGCGTGCTAGCTTCCCAAGCTAGCAAGTCGAAAGAAAAATAAATTATTAGTAAAAGTGAATATCGAAATATAAGGGCACTCACTGGGTGTAATTTTTACCTTTAACTGGTTAAATGGTTAACTTTGGTCAGGAGTGTTCCTGTATTACCTGTACTAGTTCCATGGAACATGTATTTCGTTGTGCTGTTTGTTTTGTCCCGATTGTATCTCGACAGATGTATTTATGTTACCACACTCAAAGAGGGCTTACCTGCATTTTTTTTTTTTTTTATCTACTTGCAAGGCCAAGCCATAAAAGAAGAAAATGATTGCGTAAGGGGCCTAATAAGCGACGGAGACACTTTAACACTTTGTTTGCATATAAGCCCAGCAACACGGATATTTCTCAATAACGACCCATTCTACGGAGCCTTTATGTACAATTTACCTTAATGCACTCCGCCAGAACGAATTTGATTATTATGTAGGCGTTCTTTAACTTTCCATTTCGAAACACCCACAGAAACGTGAAGTCAATAATTGCATAAATGATGTATATATCATGTTATGTTAAAACAGTCATAGTTTGCCCCCCCCCCCCCTTTTTTAAATAAAGGAAAATAAATGCATGATTGTAGTTTCACATTGAAGAAAGAGCTTTGCATATATCGTTACTGAGAGCAGTTCAGTTTGAATACTTGGATGGGTGGTGATTTTGAAGAGTTTGAGAACGATTTAACTTTTTTTGTACTCGAGAAGCTATCGATGGGGTAGATGAAGCTCTTGTGCTTGGAAGCTTTTCTATTTTGCTGTCAAGAACTCTTTGCTCACGACCTGTCCATTTGCCCAAGCGTTCGTCGGCCATTTTTTTTTTCTTTCTCGAAATTCTTTTGCAGGATAGATTTTTTTATCTGATTTTGGTCAAACCTGATATAAAATGTCCAATAGACAATATTTCTAATGAATTGAAATGAGATACCGTTGAGACTAAAAGAAATACTCGCCAGGGCTCGCGCATATATATATGTATATATATATATATATATATATATATATATATATATATATATATATATATATATATACAATATTTTTAAACTATTATCTACCCAGACCTTGAACAAAATCAGAAATTCTACACCATGATCTTGGAGTTATGTCAAGGTTACGTCATATGTGTCTTGTACATAAAGGACGCGTATTTTTGTGCTTATGACTTGAATATGGTTCGGCATACATCACCCCTCAAATGTTTTGGTGACCTTGTTTCAGATGAAACCTAATCATGAATCTTTTTATAATAACCGAGATCATCTATATACCCGACAAGCAAACAAAACAAAACAATTAAAGGTGAAACAATTTTCTTGTTTTATCGTCACAACACATCACAGTTCGTTCCTTGTCCAACAGAGCCTTCTGTTGAAAATGTACTTTTTAGGGCTTTAGATATCAGCTATTGTTCTTAGTATTTAAAGTTACTTGAATCTGAATTATCAGATGTCATATCTGAAATTTTTTCGCCATGAGGTAGTAACCACTGAATTAAATTTTAGTAATAACGTAAATTTTGATGTAAGTTGACAAAACATGCATGTTCTGAGCCATTCTGTACTAGATATAAGACAAATTGAAGATCCAGAACAATCACATGGTATCTGGGTCTAATAATATGCAATAATTCACATATGGCACTGTAGTGCCAATGACTTTGTAGATTTTCAAGGAGGGGGGGGGGTGGTATGTAAACAATATCCGGAGTGAGAGTGATCGTCATATACAGACTCTGTAGATTTTCGGGGTGGGGGTGGAGTGGTGGATATGTAAACAAGATCTGGAGTGAGAGTGATCGTCAATGAGATGCACCCTTCATAGTTTTGAATCAAATTGAATATTTCTGTATGATTATTTCTTACCCCTCCCTGCAACAGTTCAGGCCAAGTTTTGGTCGATAGTAGAATTTGTAAGCAAATTTATTCTTTAAAATGTGGACTGATTTTTGACAATTTAGTATTTTGAAAAAGTATGCTTGATTTAGTTTTAATTTGAAATGTTTTTTTATACTTAAATGTACGGTATTTGAAAGTTTAACAAAACAATTACATTAAGAATTTTGTATACAAAAATTAGAAGATCTTTTGGAATAGTTCCTATTTCTAAACCAATGCCCAGGCCTCTTTGCTTTGATCTAAAGTATAAACATGTTACCAGAAACCAGATTCGTAAGTTTTTGTGTCGGTAATTATATGCCCATAGATGTGTCATGCGTATCTACATCAGTTTCTGCACAGAAAATAGCAGGTCTGCTCTTTTTCTATTTCTTAATTAATTGAAAGATCTCAGGGGGTTCAGTGACGCAATTTCCAGAATAAGTGGACCATAACAAATCCATGACACAATGAGGGTCCGTGTATTAATGTAAAGACCTTATATTGATTTTATTCCCCATGCGCCCAGATAATAGATAGACTGTAGCACTTCTTTATTTATCTGACTTGCTTCTCGTTGGACTTTCTATTATTACTTCAACACCAGCTTCCCTCTTAATCAACTTATCTCCTAATTTTATCTTGTAGTGTTAAAGTCTCTTACATTCAGTTGTTCCCGACGTCTTTGTCATTGTAGGGCGCTGTATTTACAGTCTCCTTTGGAATGTGCAGCTCATTTGAAAAATATAGGTCTAATATTAATACTAATATTTTCTTTTCTTCCGAATAATTGCTGGATCGCTCGTTATTTCTGAGTGCATATAAATATCCTGCAAGTGTACAGGACCGAAAGAAAGATTCGGTGGGAGAGTGGAGGCTTCGAGAATCAATAAGTTGCTGTAGCTGGCTCTTTCCGTGAAACAGACCCTGTACAGAAGTGGGTTCCGAGCCAATCAGATTAAACTCGGATCTCCACAGTCCTACGTAGAGATCTGGGGGACACTAAAAAGAGGTCATGTCCTGTTGACCTTGTAGTGTACCAATCAAATCACAACTTTAACATTTCTGAAAGTGACATACGTCATTCAGAAGACATCGTTACTAACGATAACTCTTCCTAACATTAATTTGCAACGCTTTATTTCATAGGTTACTAAAAATAAGTAGACTAGGAATTTCAGAGGTCACGAAAACATGAACTTTTATCGCTGTCTGTCAGACCTCCATGTAGGACTGTGGAGATCTGATTTTAATCAGATTGGCTCCGAGCAAATTTAGTTTGAAGAACAGACCCAATTAGGTTAATTCATTAAATACAACCTATCCGTGTCAAGTTTGCTTATGGTTAGAGATTTTGTGTGTATCACAACCAAATCGCATATTGGAGATGTCTTCAACGTCACTAACGTCTTGAAGCGCTGTAGCCGCTTCTGGAACATTTAAGCGGTAGTAGAGTGTAGTGTCTCTGCACACAAATTCATAAGCTTTGTCAATGTGAGTAAATTGCAGTTTTCTTGTTTAATCACTTGAAAAATGTACTGAACAATTTTTTTAAAAGTAGGTTAAATGCAATGTTTCTCTTCGAATCAGAAATACCGATGTGAATCGTGGTTTTATTCTTTTTTAGTGTCATAACTGAATATCGTATTAAAAACGCATCAGATTACAAATATCGTGAATTGATTGAGTCAGATAAAGTCATAGTTTTATTTTCAAATCCTGAATCTTCAAAATTTTAGATGCCAAGGTACTCTCAGTTGGGAAACTCTATGTAAGCAGGGCTAGGGGCTAAGACATAACACCCCCCCCCCCCCCAAAAAAAAGAAGAAAAACAACCCCAGAGATCTCGACGCAATAACGTATGATGTCAAGACACGAGACTTTTGCCAGTTGCTTACGAAAAGCACTTTGCCCCCAAATTTAACAAACAATTCTGATTTGCTTCTTCAAGTCGAGATTTTAGGACGTCTGTCACTTTGCTTGATCTGTAACAATGAGATTTGCAACGAACATTAAGCAGTTTCAGTATTCATTACTATAACTTGAATTCTGCTGAAAAAGTTCCGGTTACTCTCGGAGAAAATTAGAATTTTCTTAAAGTTGCGAACGTTTTTAACATTTATTTATACGCCAGCTAGAGTTCTCCACCATCTACCATTACCAAACTTTGTAAATAGTTTGCATTTTAGGAAAGAAGAAGTCAGTCGGCTTCGTGGTCAAAGGTCAAGGTCACTGTTAATGTAAGATAAAACATAGTTTCTGCACAAAATTAAATTTCTCGACCATGTACCTTCGCCAAAAGTTTGTAAATGGCTTACACGTGGATCGCTGACATTTAAAAAAAACAAAAAAAAAAACAAAAACAAAAAAAAAAAAAACACCATAAAGTCCCAGAAGAATGGAAAAGCACTAGGACCAGACGCCATCTACCCAGATATACTGAAGGCGGAAGCAACAACAACAGTGAAAGTCCTTACAGATCTCTTTACCTGTATATAGACTGAAGAAAAATTCCGTACAGACTGGACAAAGGGACTCATCATCAGATTTCCAAATAAAGGAGATCTCGAAATTGTGACAACTGGCGTGGCATCACTCTACTCTCAGTACCCAGTAAAGTCTTCTGCAAGATCCTACATACATCTACGAATTAATCAGGCCATTGACCACCTCCTACGCCCAGAACAGGCTGGATTCAGAAATGGAAGAGGGTGCGCAGACCAAATATATATTTTGCGGAACATGGTAGAGCAGATCATTGACTGGAACGCCCACAGTATATCAGCTTCATCGACTTCTCTAAGGCCTTCGACAGTGTATACCGTAGCAGATTGTTGAAGATTCTGTAATCCTATGGCACTCTTGAGAAGATAAGCAAGCTAATAAAACTGTTCTACGAAAACTTTGAGACTGGTTTCCTGTGACAACAGGATTTCGTCAGGGCTGCATCCTCTCCCCGATCCTTTTCCTTATCACTATAGATTGAATCATGAAGAAAGTCACAGCAGACAGACCTAGAGGAATCCAATGGAATCTGTTTTCCATTTTAGCGGATCTCGATTTTGCTAACGATTTGGCACTGCTTTCGTCTCGTCACACTGACATGCAAAAGAAGGTGAATAGATTATCTGAATCGTCCGAACAAATCGGCCTCGAAGTCAGCCAGAAGAAGACGCAGGCCATGCAGCTCAACGTATCCCAAGTTCCCCATACCATCAACAACCAGGCAGTAGAAGATGCCGAGAATTTCACATGCCGGGGCAGCATAGTCAGCAAGCAGAGTGGCACGAGCAAGGACATCGAGTCAAGGATCGACAAAGCTAGATATGCCTACTGCAGACTGCGACCCATCTGGAAATCTCAGCAGTATGACATCAAAACCAAAGTAAAACTCTACAATGCCCGCGTCAAATCCGTCCTCTATGGATCGGAATGTTGGAGCGTCACACAAAAGATTACATGAACAAGCTTTCTGCTTTCCACAACGGATGTCTTCACAGATTATGCTGGATCTTCTGGCCGAACAAGATCAAAGACGAAGATCTTCTCAAGAAACCCAATTCGCTGGACATCACAGCGGAAATACAGATGCACCATTTAAGATGGCTGGGACGTGTCCTACGGATGCCTCCCAACAGCATTCCCAGAACAGCATTGAGATGGACGCGGCAGGGTAAGAGGAAAAAAGGAAGATTGAGGATGACCTGGCGGCGCACCGTGATGAGCGACCTACAAGAGATGGGCCTGTCCTGGGTGAGGCAGAGACGGCAGAAAAGACAGAGCGACAGTGCGATGTGGAGGAGGCACGTAGTGGCCTTATGCTACAGTGGGAACGAAGAGGATTAAGATAAGATCCATGTGATAAAAAAGAAACCTATTGATGGGTTTAGGAGAAAGGTAATGCTACATAGAGGACTATTAGACACGGGGCGGGTACATAATGCACCGTTCACGGTACTCTTGCTTGAAGATAAGATAGACTTCTGTATGCAAATCTGAAAGTTAAACAGTTTATTTATATTCTGTTAAACTGTCAATATTGTAAAGAGCATTAAATGCAAGAGAAATCAAAACTGCAGTCATAGAATTATAGCGAAGCTGGGTGATTGCGCTATGAAATGTAGTAGTCGCAATTTATTATAACTGCAGCGTTATGGGATTGCGTATTTTTAGTAATACGTGTACATTGCATACATGTATTTGACTTATTGCATTTCTTGAGTTTTGAATGACAAGGCTAGTTTTTTTCTTTCATGTTTCAGTGGTTTAAGGCGCTCGCCATTACAGATCACTGACATCTCACCTCTGTCCTCGTGGGTTCGAGTCTCGGGCTCGGACAACGTGGGTATGTGAGAAAGCTTGCCAGTAGCTTCCCGTGGGTCGGTGGTTCTTACCGGGGTTTTATCGGGTTCTTCCTCCACCAAATATACTGACCGCCATGTATAGCCTATCATGTGCTGAAAAATGTAAGCCCATAACAACCAACCATCTTTCATACTTCAGTGATTTATCTCCAATGATGTTCGAATATGATTATGTCCCCACAAGGTTAATTATAGTAACAAAGTCATAATAATAAGGATTCGTATCGAAGCCCTTTCTGAATCTATGTCTGACTCCCTACTGCTATGCAAATGAGGCATCTCCACCACCACCCATCCCCTTAGTAACTTATTTAGCACTTTACATAAAAGAAACAGAAGGGTGCTTATTCCAAGAGCTATTTACTTGGCTCTTTATTACCTGTGGAAGAGGTGAAATTTGGTGTTGTAATAGACGGAATTATCTTTTGTTTCTCATTCTTATTCCAAACTAAAATTTTCAAAGTCACTTTAAATTGTATCAGTAGAAAACCAACAACCTTTTCTACAGCTTGGTATTTTTTTTTGTTTATTGTTGTTTTTTTTTTGACATACTTTTTGTTTGAAAATAAATATGCAACATGAAATCAAATTATATCAAACTTACTCCAAATCTGAGTTGTTCTTTTTTAAAATAGGAAAAATGGATAAAGGGAAACACCATTAAAATAAAAGTAACAGTACATTTTCAAATCTTTTACAAATGTAAAGATACTTGTATGATCTTTGTAAATAAATAAAATAATGACGCACTGTGGTGCACAAATCAGGTACTGTAAGGTAATGTGTCAAGGGTACGGAAACCCTGGTCGCAGGACATGTATATTTGGTGAGATATATCCCTGAAATGCTAGTCCCAGAATATATAATTCCAATTGTAAATTTTAATGAGTGAGTTCTTGAAAATAAGTGCATGACCACCACTGCACTGCCACGCGATATCATCATTACATTACAAGCTTATGTATAATACAATCATGTATACCAGATGCTACCATGATTTAAATGCAAGAAAAGTTACTGTAAAAAAAAAAAAAAACAACGGAAGGAGAGCTGTACTATTCAGAAAGTAGCCTGACTAATAATCAGTAAGTGAGCAGGGTATCACCGTAGACAAGTCAGTAAGTTTATGTAGGTTATTACTGGAAGTAAATTAAAATGTTGGCCGCTCTTTATGTGAAATATGGAGAAAGGCTTGATGTTCCATAATAATTAAAACTTAACAGTGGCGTAGCAAGAAATTATGCGACTCCCCCCCCCCCCCCACCAATACTTAATTCTGGGTCCTCCTCGCAATAAAAAAGTTGTTTTATTGGAATTTGTGGCAGTTGCGGGGTTGCTTGGGCGGTTGCTACGCCACTGAAACTGAAGCACTGTTCATCTTAGGAAAGCAAACTGAGAATTATACAGAAAAGTGATAAAACTCGACAATTTTACCGCGAACGAACTGTATATGACGCAATCACAATATAGAAGCACAATAAGGATATCGACATTCATCAACTTGGCGTTCTGACAGTATAGTCTGTTTCAAAAATGCCACTTGCAGATAATATCCGTGAATAAAGGATATTTGGATATCTTGATCTTGATGATCATTGAATTGAGAAGGATATGAATATTTCTGTTTATATATATATATATATATATATATATATATATATAAATTGTACGCCCGTCTTAAGTCGAGCGTATTATGTATGTGATGGTATTGGCGGTCAATCCATTTCTTAACATTAGCTTGTCCGGTCTATAACTTTGTAACAGTTAGGGAAATTTTCATGAAACGTTTTCAAAGTATATATCATGATCAGACGGTGTGTCGTGTACCACAACCACGCCCCTTCCCTCAAGGTCAGGGTCACTGCAAGGAAACATGTAGTTCTGTGGCTTGTCTCCTTGTCCGGGTTATAATCTTTCAACCACTGAAGAGATTTTAATTAAAAATGAGCCATTTACATATTATGTATAGACAGTGACCATAGCGACGACCTCTGCTTCAGTGCGAAGGTCATAGTTAGCGAAAATATAAATCAATTACCTTTTTCCATGTCCTTGTATAACTTTTAAATAATGAAGATATTTCATTACAAATTTTGCCATTTATATTTCATGACTTGACAGTGTCTCGCGTAGTCACTGTCATACTCCTGTCTCGAGATCAGTGTCACAACTAGTGATACTGTAAATCAGTGACATGTGTCCTTATCCAGGCTGTCACTTTTTAGCCCCTTCAGATATTTGGAAAAAAACTGTACACAGTTCCACACCTTATCATACAATAGTCAAGTCCCTAACTCAGGGTCAAGGTTATAAAAGGTTATAAGTAGGGAAAAGGCCTCGAGATGGGCGTATCATGTGCCGTTTGCATTACTCATGTTCAGGTATAATGCTCTATAAGCCTTTAAAAGAGAGAGAGAGAGAGAGAGAGAGAGAGAGAGAGAGAGAGAGAGAGAGATTATTATATTTTAAAATAGACTAAATAATTTGCACGAATTGTGAATGAATGTAAATAGTTTTCATGTGTTTCGTTATTGTGATTGCTTCATCCAGTGTTTGTTCGCGGTATTTTGATTTTAGTTGATCAGTCAGTGTGCTCCACTACAAACACTTTAAGTACGGATCTTTCAGTTACTACAGAAAAGAGTGAATGCTTCCTTATCAAAATAATGGCTGAGGGGCAAGGAAGGATGGGTATTCTTCAGAGTGTTATAGACGAGGTGTGGATGGTTCTTCTAGAAAACGGTTCTCTACACAAAGTAAAGAAATGGCTCATAACATGGGAGTCTGGAAAAGGGAGTGTGTTAGAGACTCCGTATGAAAGGGTTCTTTCCGTATCTTTAGATTATTGCACATTTTGGATAATCTTGATTCTGATGACCGAGATTATACTGTATTCATAATTAACTATTTCATGATAGAGTGCAAATGTTTTGTACGTAGTTCCCTATCAGCAGAGGAAGTTTTGAGTGACATTTTAGAAATATATGACCTGCATTATGAGACAAATGATTTACGGTGTCACTTGTAGGACTTCATGCATGTGTCCACCTATGTCTTGAGTGCTACATATTTTTTTATAGATTCAGCCTAACATTTGGATAACTAACCGGAAAACCTGTTATAAGCCTGAATAAGTTGGCACTTGTCACAATGTTTTTTTTTATGTTTAAACTTGTGCTATTTGTATATAAAGATAGTGAAATTGGCAAACACTTATGCGAAAATTAATAATTTTAAATAGCAAATGTATGAGAACTTCATACACGGTTTAGATGGAAACTAGAACTGGAAGTTTCATCGAATATTCGGTTCGTTCTGGTAAAAATTAACGTTTTTCTCCACACAAAAAAGCGCTGATAAGGACAAGGTAACGGTTTTAGTGTAGATCCACCAGGCTTCTCAGATAAAATGTCTTAACAGGCAAGTTCCATTGTGGTTTTTTTTTTTTTTTAACAAGGAATTTTTATGAAACATCTCTTAAACTGTTATTATCAGTGTTCAATTTTGCAAAACTTTGTCGTGAATATTAATGAAATCCATTGTCCGTGAAATATCATCATTCAAATTGTGGGCCTGAGCGTCATGTACATCACCGAGTTCCAATATATTTGGATAAACTATGAGTATCGTATGTACTATAAATCATGAACTCTATGTTTCATTTAGACGAACGTCTGTTGTTAAAGGCAGGGGAAATTATGAGTCAACTGTATAAAAATGGTACAAATTGTTCAACCACCATGCTTTTCAAGCTTAAGAGATTAATAAATGTTATGTCAGCGAATGCATGAAATTCTTACAATGAGTCACTTCACCTTGATGGAAGGTTTCTGTGTGTGAAACACATTAACAAAACAACCGGTAAATGTATCACGCCAGATGATGAAATGTGAAGGACAAATTTAAAAAATCTCAATAATCATTTGCCATTTATTTACAGGATAGCCAAAACTTGTGAAGTATAACAAAAAAATTCGACATTGTATTATATTGAAGTGACACGCATACAAACATTTTTTTCCGTCTCGTTATAACAAAATATATTTCCATTAAACGAAATATTATTGTATTATTTGGAAATATCAATTCGTTCTTTCGATAAACGAAATATTATTTCATTAGTTTCAAATATTCGTGAAAAACGAAATATTGTTTCGTTATTTCGAAATATTAATTTGTTATATCGAAATAATATTTCATTTAAAAGAAGTGATAATATTTTCTTGTTGAGAAATATGATTAACCTAATTCAAAATATTATTTTGATTAAACAATATTATTTCTTTATTTCAAAATAATATTTCGATATCATTAAATAACATTTTCGATATTTCCAAATACCTTTCCGATTACACGAATTATTAATTCGTTGTTTTGAAATGTTAATTCCTTACTTCGACGAAAATATCATGTGCCTTTAACGATACTATTGTTAGCCGATGTAACGTAAGTCAGTGCCCGCAGGTTTTATCATGGTCACATTTGATTTAATATTGCAGAAATAACATTTCGAAATAATGAAATAATATTTCAAAATAACGAAATATTTCGTTTAATCAAAATGATATTTCCAAAAAACAAAATAATATTTCGTTTCATTGAAATATGTTTCGTTATAATAAAATAAGAAACATATATTCTTATGCATGTCACTTAAAGGGCTCCGTACGGGGTCCGTTGTTGCAAATATAAATAGTTTAATTTGCTGATGTCATCCTCATGTTTGATAACAAAGGCTGTTCACTTTCTCACTGCATAGAAGAGTCAGTTTTATTACATAGACACCGGATGACAAGTTGATCCCGGAAATATAATGGCTGTAGGTTACGTCACTCTATTGTTTGAAATACATAAGTTACAAAGGTTGTAACTATATATGTGGCCTATATGTAACTTCTGTTGAAGGCAGGAAAATAACAAAAATAACATTCTGAGAATATATTTAGAGCACAAGTTTAACGATACCATGCAGAGACAGGTATAAAAATGTCTGAATAGTTACTTATTTCCCGAATTATTTAAGATCACGTTACCTATGTAGATTTATGACCACTTGTACTTTTTTATGGGATTGATGAAACTGTGCTCTGGTACGCAAAATAGCTGTAAACTTCAAAGACACAAGATCTGTTCCAATAAATAAATATAGACGGAAAACCGATTTTGACATAGGCTGAAGAACCTACAAAATGATAATAAACATTCTATGCATTACATGGCAAAAAAAGCTAGGACACTTGTCTTTCTGCAGTCATCAACATCTTTTGTGACTCATTTGAATACTTCTTCCGTTTATTGGACAAAGAAACATAACATTTACTCGCAGGGACGATGCACAGTATATCTTGATAACATAATCTTTAAGCTTTAAAATTACGAAATATCAATCTGTTATTTGAGGGTTTTAGGACGTTAATGGCAGTTTTACTGCCGCACATTGAATTTTACCGAGGAAGCTTCAGCGGAGCAGGTGAAACAGATATTTGTGACGGTAAAACCACCATTAACGTTTCTCAAATCCTCAAATACACGACTGTTATCCCCATTCTAACATGCGTAGAAATGTTCTGTGCGAATTTCTGGAAAAACACAAAGACAAACAATAATTCTATTTAGCATTGCAGCACAAGAAGCGTCATTATGTCGCAAAGTCGCCAGCATTTACAGTCGGTCAAAAGAATCCGTGGCTTTCCTACCAAGATCCACCTGGGAAATGATTCGATACTGGTGCCCGGCCTAAATCGACAAGCCATTATCATAGGCCGGTAAATAGTAAAATCTGTGTCTCCAGATCAGTTTGTCATGTAGCGGAGTATATAGCAGATATCATACAAAGCAGGGAACCAGACCAATGGGCGCTAAGCATCATGGGGGGGGGGGGGGGAGTACAGAGATTCAGTAATTTCACTAAGGGTGCAAGGGACAATTTTTATGCACAAATTTAATGCCGCATCCACTGGCCTAATATACAAAATCATAAAAAATAAAATACACAAGTGAGGTCAAAAAGGTTCATATTTTGGATAGATATATTAAAACAAAGCATAAAAATAGTATTCACTTGTGCTGACAAATCAAGGGCAGTTCATAGCAGAAGAAGTTTATGCACCCCAACCCCAAATTTATACCTGCCTTTTTCACGTCCGAATGTCATTTTTGACACCAAGTGATGCTCACAGTGCAAACACAAGCCCTTTGGCTAGGTGATTTTTCCACAAAACATTGTGTACTAAACAGCTTGATGCAATTCAAAATAGTTGCCATCCAAGCCGTTTTTGAGATATTCTTCTTGCCTTGAATCCACATGTTTTCTACTACGGGTGGCTAGCTCTGCTTCCTAGCCGACTATTGGTATTTCACTGTCTACATACTGTGAACTGACTATGGGAGGTGTACATGCCTCACATCAATTTGAAGAACAACACAAGCCCGAAACAACTAATTCACAAATATATCCATATCTTTAATTATTAAACAATAATAGCTCAAAAAGTCACATCATAGCTTTAAGTTAAGAAATTTGACAGAGGCCAATTTACGAAACTGTCTCCTGCCACCTTAAGATGGAGGATGCTGGATGTGTGACTCAGTTGTCAGCGAACGATGTACTCTCGGCTTCCGCAGACTGTATTCGCAGAGATAATTTTCGTTTGACTTTCTATTGCATAACGACGAAAGCCGAAGCGGGCCTGGTGACCCAGGCTGACTTCAGTGGATTGGTACAGCGTAAAATGTGGGAAATCAGTCACATGATGATGTACCCTGGGCAAAGCAGAACCATGGCAAAAGCATTTTGATACCTTTATGGAATTATTTGCACAAGTTCAGTTAAGAAAGTTTTCTAATAAGTTCATGCCTGAAAAAAGAAACTTGGGATGGTTCGGCCAAGAATAAGTCATTTCAATCGAAAAATCGCCGTAATGAACGCTATAGTCTGTACCGGACAACAGGGAGAACCTAAACTGCACATATCTCATTCTCGCAGACGGAATGATACTATAACGGCTCTTCCGACATTTTTTAAAATGTTATTATTTTTTTTTTATTGTAATTATTAGAAGGAATTCCTTATACATTTATTCCTGCAAGATTTACTCCCCTATGACTACTCAACATTTTTGTTTTATTGCTGTGAAAGTATATTTTTTCCTCCTCATTTTATTGAACTTTGAATATAATGATTGAATTTATTTCTTTTAAAATTAGTTTAACGACGACCACTGTTGCTGTTGTTGTCTGTTGCTAAGCTTTTCCGTATCTTTTTAAAGCTCCGTGTAACTGGTAAACTTTATGACGTCACAAATGACAACTTTTTTTGCACGCATCTAATCAGAGCCATGATTATATGGATCATCACGGACATATTGGGTCTGCCCAGTGGTCCGTATACGGACTAAGGCGAACCCCATTCGGAACATTCTCGTCTCTTTCCGATCCGAGTCAAATAACTTCGACTCTTTGAAAGAGACTCGAAGGTAACTGTAGTGTTACTTCCCGTGTTGGTAAGTTTTTGGCGGACGAACATCCGGCTAGATGTGAGAAGAACAAATTCTTATAAAATGATAGGTGTTAAAAATAACATTCGACAACGTTTCAACAAACAATGACATACCTGCACTTTTAATTTTTAATGTTATTCATGCAACTTTCTAATGAAAATATTGAAGAAATTATTCGGTTTCAATAGCCTGAAACTATCGCTTACGTTGATGTTAGTGATGACACGTCAAGTCATTTTTGACGCCATTGAAGTTATTATGACGTAATGGCAACCACGGGCTTTGGGGAAGTTCAAAGTGGTCATTATTTACATCTGAGGTTTTGGGTCTACGAAAGGATTGTTTAACATATTAACAGACAAGTCAGAACTGAAAGTAGGTTACAAAAGAGTGTCATTCACGTGTCATGCTCTACTTGATTTTCACGAAGTGATCCGATATTCGCAGTGCCAAAGTAGCAGCATTCATTTACACATCAAACTAATTTCTTATATATTGTTCTAAATAGGAAACGTGGTCATGCACTAAGAAGAATGACGCCGTCGTCAGCTTCTGTATATGTTGCTGTATAGACAGTTATGTATTGCATGACTCATCCCATGATATCTTGTCTATACCTTCCAAAAACTTATATGATACCGCAAGACTTGCTTGCTTACTTACCTTCCTATGTTTATCTAATGTCAAACAACATCAATGAACCGACACATATTCGATACAGGCGTTGGTGAAAACTGAAGAAAACAGAGATTAACAACTCCAAACGGTTTATAAAGGGTTTATAGAAAATGGAACATGTTATGGAATTAAGAAAGATGCAAGATAGTGGCATCCATCCTCTATGTAGCTATGATTGCATGTTTTGAAGTACGTACTTTCAAAGTTGCTGAGAATGCCCCCCCCCCCCCCCAAATAAAAAGGAAGCCTTTTGACATAGAAGTCTGGTAGGAGTCTGGCTGTCGTATAATTGATTCCTGCAGAAATAGTTCAAACTTTCGTTCCTGCAAGGGAGGCTTGTTATTAGGTATCGAATCCATATAGTTGTTTTTAAGTGCCGAGACGATTGTTCTTGCACTTCTATATTAGTGACACCATCCATTTAGCGGTCAAAAAATATCTGCATGTATCAACCGAACTGATATCTAATTTTGCTTTCCCAGATTTGAAAATCATTTCGATTTTCTTCTCGTAAAACAAACTTCTTGACGAAATAAATTGCTCCTGAAACAGATATGCTAAAAACTTTTTTATTTATCAGAGAACATTTCAGCATGAAACTTTCTGTGCATTTCATTGGTTTTAAGAACTGGTTGTCTTGATCGTTAGTTGCCAGAATGGTTAATTCCACAGAGCTCATTGAAATAGTGATGATCTTTCTAAGAAATTTACACCTGTGCCTAAATCACTACGTTATTGCTGGCCTGCACGAGAAATTTCAGAAAGGCAGTCTCCAAATAGTAATTTTGTGTGTGGATTGGGTTGACCGAAGCTCGAGGTAGATGGAATCTTTTTTATTTATATAAAATGGATGGTTTAACCACGTCAGCCCAAGAGGCACAGCAGCTGTTTCCTGATATGCCTATGTTTCTAATGTTTAGTATTGCACAGGGTACCTAGTTTTGCTTCTTTACTTTTGTGGACATTAACGTCCACCGTGTGCAGTTTTCTGCACTAAACTGGGTTTCTTCAGCTCTTTTGGATTACGAAAAGCGTGAAATAAATATATTCATTTCGACTGGTTCGAAGGGAAATCTATTTTTTTTTTACAACGAAATTACTTCCTTCCGAAATTGATATTATTAGTATTGGACTTTTCCGCAAAAATGACTGTCAAACCCAGAATGCATTAATGCGTTTTGTTCTTGTGCATTAATCGCTAAAGTGATTCAATCCCCCACCACAACCTCACCTACCCCCGAAAAAGTGCTTTTCCGAGAAATTGACACCTGACTCCCGATTTGATCAATAATCACTTTTAACTGGCTCAAGGTAGGGGGATGACTAACCTACAAATCCATGCATGACATCAGCCAATAGGTACTATTTTTATTTTTTATTTTTTTCCCCCACAGTGTTTGGTACGGGTAGATATCAAAGCTTCTCCAACGAGCCCTACTGCAGCTGATTTGTAGCATATGTTACCTATCCTTTATAGCTTAACCGGTTAGTTCAAAAACTTTTCTTTAGTCTAATATATTTGGAATGTTTTATTCATGCAAGTCTCGTTATTTCAACAGTTATCTGTCGATACCGATTCCATATTGCTAGTTTCTCATGCCCAACATATATCTTTACTTTTGAAATTCTTTCTATATTGGTTTCAAATCGAACACGGACACAATTTTTTTTTCTTCTTTCTTTTTTTCCAATTTCCTGCTAAACAATCCGACACATTTTTCTTTTTTATCGTTGTCTAGATTTGTAAAATTCTTTTATTCAGCATCTGATTTTTTTTTCCTTTGAACGAGCGGTAGCTTAGTGGCTAGCCTGCCAGAATCGCGAATCCTACCATGTCATCAATCCGAGTCGGCTGCCTGGGTGCGTTCCCCTGGGCAATGTATTTTACTCCAACTGCCTCGGCACGATATAACCTTCATGAGTTGATGTGCCGTAAAAACCAAACAAATTGAAAGGGCATTTTTTTTCTCTCTCTTTTTTTTTTTTCATTTTGAAAAGCTCTTAGATGCATTCAGAGAGAGAGAGAGAGAGAGAGAGAGAGAGAGAGAGTCAATCTGCCAGAATAAAACAGGTTAATATAATGCAGTTATCAATTGTAAATGGTAATATAAATCAGTATACAGTGCCAAAATGGTTGTTTAGCAATCGCAACGACGGGGCAGACAGTTTTATTGCTTTAAGTGTTTTACGACATGGTTCAAAATACGTTTCATTATAGGGCAACGTGTATTTGTTTCATAAAATGCTGGAGTCGCCGGAGGGAAATATCACTTTCACATTTGACATTATTTATTTGGTGTATTTTCGCTCGAAAAGATTAGGGGGTATATACTTCAGATCACACAACGAAGACCAATACTGGAAATCACGATCAAGGCCACGGACTTAGGTTTACCAGATTACATCAACTGCAAACTTGCTTTCTGCACGGTTCTTTCCAAATTTCTAGTCACTGTCATTCCAACGTGTCGAACGCTGCTTTTCGATTGAATTGGGTGTATTTCTAACTTGGAAGTATATTTAGGTGCAAGACGACAAATCTGGTGTGTTTGTGTGTGTGTGTGTGTTTATATATATATATATATATATATATATATATATATATATATATATATAAATATATATATTCAAACGTTGGTACGTATGCAGTTGGGTGTAGATAGATAGCAATTTATTTCTCACTCTTTTTCTGTCTTTTGTCTCTGTCTGTCTCTCTGTCTGTCTGTCTGTCTGTCTCTCTCTCTCTCTCTCTCTCTCTATATATATATATATATATATATATATATATATATATATATATATATATATTATAGCTCAATAGCTCAATCACAATTTAAAGAAACTCAAATGTTTGAACCCGAGTTTCCTTAGGCTGTACGTAATCCTCTAACAGTCTTTTTTTTTTTTGTTGGCAAACAGTTTTAATTTGTATTCAACGTCACGTAACTTGATAGATGACTTTGTACACTGCAAATATCACGCACAGATTTCCATATTCAAATGAAACTTAACACAACACTATAGAGTGATATATCCGCCTTTTACAGATTAATTTCAAGAAAGTAATATAGATGTGAGAGTGTTGGAACAGTATAAAATTTTACACGAATCCATTCATGTAGAGAGATACGACAACACTAAAATAAAAAAATAAAAAATAAAAGCAATTCTTGCACACTAGAACAACACACCAACTATCGTACATAGACAGGTGACAACCGTATAGAGGGAACTCACACATAGATTTGTCTGAATGGGCTAAAAACAAGTTTGTATTAACCGGGAATGAATTTTTCGTTTTTTTTTTTTTTTTTAAACTCCCGAAAGAAATACATAGCGCAGCGACCATAAAATTACAATTTAAAAAAAAATACAGTCATTGTGAAAACTGAAATGAATTTGACATCTGTAAATGTTTATGAAATAGTTCAGCCATTCTAAATCAAACCAGTTAGAATAACTGAAATAGAAGAACTAAGATATGTTGACATGCTAATTATATTTCAGTGTGGTTGACCTAATGACTACTAAGATGGAAGGTACCACTATGTTGGAATAAACGATTCTCGTTGAATTGCTGCAGTCTATACATCTCTGGTATTTTGTAATTCATCTTTTCTTTCCATTTCAACTATCAGTCTTGATCTGTTGCATTTTTACAACCGATTCCACCAATCATTTATATAGTTTATTTTCAATTACTACTAGATGTTAAATGAAAGTTCTGAAAACATAGTTGTTTCAAAATCTGTATATTTACACACCGTTAGGGGTATATTGGTTTTTTTTAATCATCCATGTGGTGTAAAAACACTTCCCATATTAACTGATTGTGGTTCATTTTCTGGTAATTATTTGTAAACGAAGAGTTTATACACGTGTTAAATTGTACATGGTAACTGTTTTAGAATAATGCATAGTGTATAATGTAATTGACATGATTGCTATACCTTCTTTAAATGAAATTTGAAAAAGTTTCTATGTTCCCGTAACTGCATCAACATTTATGTAATTTTCATTACCTTTTAGTTTTTTCAATATCCCATAGACTGGCCTATAATCGTTTACATTGTATTTGTTTTTCAGTATTTTTGAGATGTATTTTGAATTAGCTTCATATTTTTAATGTTATCTCATTTCATTTCTACTGTAATGTCGTTTATTATCTGCTAGGGCATACACTGTAGTCGCTTTATCATGTTTTCATGTGTACCATTTTGTTATTTACTTGCTATGCTTTTGGATGTACTTTCTATTTTCCCTAATGCGCTGTTTTTTCTACATCTGTCACATTCTAAAATCTCATTTTATTTTCAAAAACTGAAAGTTTTCATGCTCTTTAATTGTTATGTATACTCTCCCCCCCCCCCATCCTTTCCATTTCACATGTAGATACGTTTTACCGTTCATTCTTTTGGTCTTCAACATTTTTGCAGCTCTATATATGTCATCTTGTTTGTCGTTTAGAGATAACTCTTGTTAGTAAAACATGCCTTCTATGTCATCTCCCTTTAAGTCCTCCAGCTTGTAAACGACCAGATCATCGGAAAATAATTGGCTGATTTTGTATATTTTCCAGTAGATTTAATGTTTAACTCTACTGCTCATAGACCAGAAGACTTAACTGTCGTTGGTCGCCCGTGGGTCGTCTGTACATCTCTTTGGCAGACGTTTGTTATCGCTACTTCTCCTAAACTACTTAAAGGATTGACATGAAACTTTACACACACATTCATCCCAAGGTCTAGCTGGTACTAAATAAAATAAAAAATTGCCGCTTGGACTTCCAATATGACCGATACCGTGGCAATTTTGAAAATATTGTTATCTCTTTCCCTCCTGAAAAGATGGTCATATCAGCATGGGGTTTTCACTAAAATATTTCTTACGATGTCTCGTTGGTCCTAAATGAAATGGTACCGAACTGAATCCAACATGGCCGCCACGATAGCCATTTTGAAAATCTTCTTACCTTCTGAACGGAAAATCATATTGACATGGTTTTCATCTTGAATATCTTCACCAAATGACTTCTAATGATGTCTAGTTTTTCCTAAATGAAAATTATGCCGATCTAATAATAGCCAGTACTCGTTCTGCATATTGATATGGGGTTTTTATCAAAAGACTTCTTATAATATCTGATTGGTCTTTTTAAAAATAGTGCCAATATTACATCCAATGTGGCTGCCATAACCGCAATCTTGAAAATCTTGTTATCGCTACTCCTACATGGGGGTTTCAAAAAAAAAAAAAAAAAAAAAAAAAAAACTTTTCATGATTTATACTTTTTTTCTAAATAAAAATGGTGCCGACTACATCCAATATGGTCGCCACAGCGGCCAATTTGAAAATCTTGTTATTGCTCAAGAATATCAGAAATGGTTTCAACACTCAGCAGTTAAAGCAAAGAAACGGTCTTTTCTTGGATTCATGTATATTCTTTTCATGTGTAGGGGATTTCAAATGGGTAATGATTTAATATTGAATTCATGAAACGAGTTGAATAATTTCCAGCTTTTACGAGCCTTGGAAATTATTCAACGAGTTTCATAAATGCTATATTAAATCATTACTATTCGAGATTCTGTGTATCACGTAGTTTTTATTTCGAGTGGAAAGAGTCTTGATAGAAAGGAGAATACATGATTTTCTGCATGTCTTTTAATTCTGGCTCAGACGCTGCATGTTTTAATCTTGCACGTCTCCAACGTCAGTCATTTAAAACAGTGCAAATACATAGAGAGAATATTTTACGTTTGAAAAATTGTCTTCAGGTGTTATCATAATTACAACAGGACCACCGTCTAAAACAGGTACTTTTATTTTCAGCAACTTTTCTTTCTATTTGATTTGCGCATGCGTGACAGACAGCGAGAGTTAACGTGAAACCGAGAGAGTTTACAAAGTGGGGGCTATTCGGAGCCATAACTTCAAAGGAACATATAACTTTATATTTTGTAAAGTACAGTTGTGTTTAGACATAGGCAGAGAAAAAAATAGTGTAACAATATGTGCAGAAAGGTACACAGTACAGGTATTTTTACTGAAATATCAAATAGGAAAAGATTATCTTTATTTTTCAAAAAGGGCCCTCGAGGAGCAACAAAAAATGAAATTATGTTTGAGGTTACAGGCACTGCTCCACAGCAACGATGTATTTTTAGTATCATTGAGAGAATACTCATAGATGAGTGACTCACTAGATGAAGAGAGAGGAAAACAACAATAACAACAACAAAATAAGGAGACATCATCAAGAGAAATTGTATGCAGTTGGTTGTTAACAAAATTTCTGTTAAACCACTAACCCAGCGATACAACCGCAAGTTCCACCCATCACATTTCCACTTGCACTCTCCAGGCTAACGAACGTCTTATAAACTCTCTTGGACATCGTTACTATAACTTGTACTAAGTATATGCCATTGTCATTACTTGTGAAACATCTGCTTATCTTCTGTACATATCTTCTGTCCTCTAAATATTTGTAAGCCTTACGAGATTTGTATGCACGAATTCCTTCTTTGTTGAAAGTTTTGTTCCTACTGGAAGTTAGATAAGTTTCAGCGTTAAAATGTCAGTCTGTTATACCAGCTAGATTTTCTCCTACCGGGTTGTTTTATTATTATTATTATTAAAAAATATCAATTTTGACGCAGTTTAAGAGCCCATTGTAAGTTCTTTACCCTAGGTTTGTTAAACATACGGGAAGCGGTCTCCTCCCCCCACCCCCACCTTTTTGACAAATCTCGTAGCCTAACGTGTGATCTCGCAGATCAAGCGCCTAACCGACATGGAAATAGATGCACGTAAACACTTAGTGGAACGTTTCTTTAATTCTTTCAACGTATGACTGGGGCCACATGTGGCCGAGTGGTCTAAGGCGCTCGCCTTTACGGATCACTCACATCTCACCTCTGTCCGCGTGGCTTCGAGTCTCGGCTCGGCTGACGTGGGTATGTGAGAAAGCTTGCCAGTAGCTTCCCGTGGGTTGGTGGTTCTTCCCGGGTTCTTCCTCCACCAAATATATTGGCCGCCATGTATAGCCTATCATGTGCTCAGAAATGGCGTTAAACCCACAAAACCAGAAATGTATGACAGATATGAGATTTATATCAAATCTGGCTATCCCTGTGGTTGATTCTAAAACAACTACATCTATATTGAGTCACCGTGTTGTGGTGTTTTAAAGCTATCCTTGCTCTCCATATGTCTGTTCTGGTTGAATCATTGTACACTGACCTTGTAAAAATTACGAGATCTTCAAAGTGTACCGTAAATTTAGCCGAATACAATGTTATATATTTACCCACATCAAATACGTAATTTATTCCTTCCTCATACTGCACTGTTTTAAACATCTTGCGGGCTGATGTTAATTATCTCCATGTTATCATCTTTAAACTTAATATTATAAATCAGCATCCTTTTTAAAGCATCGCAGGATATCTTTTCTGCTGTTCCAAATCGATAAATCAACATTTGTATTCTTTTGTATGCTATTCTTCAACACAACTAGCTCTGAACACGCGTTTATTCCGAGCAAACTCGTACACAAATAGGCATTACCTCTTGATACCGACATTGTTGCTTCCATATTAAACTCGTGAAATATATCTGTCACCTCTCTGGGAAGTGTTGAAATCAGTACGACGTAGCTTTGTGCGTTATTTATGTTTGTGTGTGTGTGTGTGTGTCTATATATATATATATATATATATATATATATATATATATATATATATATATATAATGTGTTCTCTTTGATAGTGTGCTAAAAACTTTTGAGAGTTTCTTTCTTGTGTTGACGTATTCCTTCACGAGTTGGTTCGTGTTCCTTTGTTGTTTTTTTTAGTGTGCTAGAAATTTTACATTTTTATTTTAGTGTTCTCATATCCATACACGAGTTCTGTCTCACATCTTTACTACTCAAGAACCTTCCTTTCTTTCTTTCTATGTTTGTCCATTTGTTTTTTGGTTTCTGTGATAGTTGAATGGTAAATACAATTGGTCGACTGACTAAGTTAAGTTTTGTTAAACGTGTTAATACTGGCATTTTGGTTTAAAGGTTCAGGAGAGAGAGAGAGAGAGAGAGAGAGAGAGAGAGAGAGAGAGAGAGAGAGAGAGAGATCTTTCTACGTGAAGAAGTAAACCAGGGTGAAATAGGTATTTAACTTTGTTAGATAATTAAGCACTGTAATTATAATTTACGATGGTGTACTTTCCTTCCATAACGATCATGATCAAAAAATACCAATGTAGATCATTTGTGACGCCAAGCTGGGACCGAAATGTATAAATATCAAAACATAACAGACATCTTGTATCTACTTTAAAGGGCTTCCAGAGCATAATTAGTGTGTCTTGTAAGCTGAACTTGGCAAGCAAAGATAGGTGTCAAATTAAATCGTCTATATGTTATGAACACCTGTAATAACACAGAATATTTTAACAAGATAGGCTATATTTATTAACATATGTGCATGTTTAATCTGAGCCAAACAGGAAGAAGGATTTTGAGAGCCACATGGTGGTATTCCTCCTACATTTTCCTGATAATATTGAACCCAAGCTTCCAAACTTATGGCTTAGACGCTATAACAACTTAATAAATTTTGGTTTACTTCCTTCAGCCACGGATCGGGAGGGGGAGGGGGCTGCAGATCCACCATTTGGGGCTTCTCTTTCTTTTTTATATACATTATTCTGTGCATTTGAAGTATACTCGTGATGCGAACCATTCCTTTCGAATCAGGAGTCCCATGCTATTGTTGGTTTGGATCCGTGGTTGACTATCTTCGCAACAATCTTTCGTCAACACAAATAATAGACAATAAAATTACAACACATTTGACCTATATTTTTTTTTCCTAAGCAAATGTTGACCACTACTCATTGGGTCTCGACGATGTTAACGTACAGTGAGAAAAGGGAGTGTTCGGAAACTTGAATGGATAACCACCATGACCATTACACTATCCGTAATATGTTTAGCTTTTTTGGCATGGTTCCAGTTTCACTAAATTTCTCAAACATTTTCCTCAAATTGAGATTTTGCATTATCTTGCTTATGATATTTCAGATAGTACTGGGATTTTTTGCGAGAGGTAGATATAATACCAGGGATCAAAAGTAACTTAGTTCTTTTCATGGTGCTTCCGTGAGCATATGTCTAGATTGTGCGTCATAACCAGTGTTGCTATAAGGAATAAAATTGGTAAATAAGCAAATTTACAGAATCGGACCAAGCAAGTTGCAATACTTACATAATCCCGACCGGGAATCGCATGGAAAAGAGGGAGTGTGGACTGTGGCCAGTCCTATCATTTTGGTTCACTTTGTGCCTCCTCCATTCTAACCGCAACTCAAAAACGGATTTTGCTTGCACCAAGCCCACATCTCCCACTTTTAAAACATTTAGAAACGTCCTCGTTGAGTTTGTCTACACAATTCTTGTCTTGTTTTAGTACAATGGAGGTATCATTACGATTGTAATGTTCACTCCATTATTTACGAGGATAAAATGACTATAAGTAATAACATTAAAAATAAATATCAACTTTTTTTAAAAGATTTTTTATGTTAGTTCACCTTAACAATGATAATGTGAAATTCGATAACACTCTGAGTTGAGCCCAGATTGTTTAGATATACTTTTGGGGGTACATATTTATCATTATATTATCAGTTTGAATACTTAAACGATTCTCAACAATACCTTTTTAAGGATGCGAATGTTAATCTTGACTTCGGACTTTACACCGTATACGTCATATGATACCTTAGACCTCAATCAAATGTCAAATTCATATGATGTTGAAACAACCCTAGCTTTGTCTCGCTTTGAAGCTACGCTTGTGATATAAGACTTCAGTAATTTTTATAACTTTAGCTCATAGAATAATTTTCTTTGACTTTGACATCAGAGTTTTACAAGTGTATATTTTATCATTACAAAACTTGAAGGATGTAAACGGATACAGCGATAAGTTTAAAATCAGTCACTCCCTGTTTCTGTAGGCATGCTAGTCTAAAACCAGCTGGTATAGCAATAACAGTGAATGGCAACTATGTATTGCCTCTCTTCACGCACACACACACACACACAAACACACACACACACACACAAAAGCAAACAAACAGAAGTTAATCAAACAAATAATATCAACATCCTTACCTCCATTGCAACTTAAACTGCAGCTTATACGTGATCCTAAGGCTAGATTTCAAGCGAAAATAAAGCATGGTTTTAACATTTTTAGACGATTTCATGCATATTTTTTTATTCATAATGTTTCGAAAGAATTAGCTCGGAACCAAGTGTTCAATAAAAACACACTACAGTAATTATCTTAAACGATATGTCTGTGGACATAACCTTTGATTAGTAACATTTTATTTTAAAGAAACGCCGTTTCAGGTTTGTAAGCTACCACACAGTTTCTTAGTCATTTAAGATCTAATAAAAGCATCCTATGCGCATGTTCAGGCAGTACGTTCGGTTCAATTATAAATTTTTTCATTATGTACATATATGTAACAGTAGGAAACAATATCGCGACAATCCTAGGGATATTTTACTGAAACTGTCAGATATATTCAACAAAGACATGTCTTACAAACTGAATCCTGTCAAAATAAGAGATAAAAGACGTAGATCAAATGAAACAATGGCAAGATGAGCGATGTATGGCAATTATTATAACTGTCAGTGTTTAGTAAGCCTAACGGGTAGATGGGAGAAAGGTTGAGTTTTGATTAAATTTAAACGGCACCGTAACGGTTATTGTAAACCGTGTACACGTGTAGAAATTTTGGTAAACGTTGCAGCCTTACATTTAGAATGCTAGCTGAGGAACCATCTTAGTCAAGTTACAAAAAGTTAAAAATCTATTAATCTTGAGCTCGAGCTTAGGAATAGAAAGTAAATAAGATTAGGACTGTTTCGCATTCAAACGAACTCTTACGCACACAATTTAATGTCAAACACGAAATTATTAAATAAATAAGTTTTAAAAATAATCCTGTTTGATAATTCTATAATTGCCAAACTTTAAACTTTTACACGACTCTGGGAATTATTTTTAAGTTTGAAGCTTTTGGTTTTCTGTATATACCCGTGTATAACGCACACAAAACTGCGGACAACGTATAGCCAGATATACCGTCGCCCGATGTGAACAGTAGACCCTGGTCTGCCTGCGCTTTATGCGACAGAAGAACACGGTATTTGGGTGTGCGTTATACACAAGCGATGACGGTAAATTATATTTTGTCATTTGACTCATTTCTCTCATGCAGCTAACTACGAGAATGTGTTTTTTTTACGATGACGTGAGCTGCGGTGGCTCAGTCGTTCGTGTGCTGGACTCTGAAGTCAAAGGTCGCGGATTGGTATAATGCCCCTGATCGGCCCAGGTCGGCTGCTGTGGTGTGTCTCACGGCAGGGCACTTTGCGCCCATTGTCTCGGCACTATACATCATTTATTGTTTTCATGCTCCTTTAAACACTGAACACACAAAAATATATTTACGACGGCAAGGTCAACATATATAATTCTGATATGCTCTTTACCATATCATGCTTCTTAACACACATAAAGAGCTTTCTAGTGCATGTACTTCGCACAATGTAGAATCTCGATATCACATGTCGAAAAATGATATTATAGCAAGATGATACTAATTTTATTCAACTTTAGATAAACTTGTCTTGCAAAGTAAATTGCCAATTTGTTATGAGTGGCTAATTTCTTATGAGTGATTGGCGATCATTTTCCCCCATATTTCGTTTGTAACAAGATAGCATTAGATGAAAGTTGATATATTTTTGGGAGGAATAATATATTTTGGGGAATTATCATCAGTGGAGGTAATTAAGCTTAAATGATCTGAATGGTGATAATACATTAGTTTTTTATTACATGGCAAACTCGCATTGTAGATCAAAGTTACAATATGAAGATATATCTCATACCCAAATTCAGTTTGTGCGTCCTTTATGCATTTGACCTGAATAAATTTATACCTATCGTTAGCTCACGTGGCTGTTAAGGACAAGTGAGTTTATGGCATGGCCCTGCGTCTGTCGTACGTCCGGACGTCAGCAATTGCTTGTTACCACACTGGAGTCCATATTTCTGATCCGATTTAAATCAGACTTGAATTATGGGTTTATATCATCAAAATCTCAGACCAGTTTGAGAATGAGCGAGGTGGATTGTATATTAATCAGGTATATTAATAAGGTAGTCTTGCACCTGATTGGCTAACCGTGTTACCACTCTGGAGGCCATATTTCTGATTCGATTTTGATCAAATTTGGAATATATGCTTATACCATTAAGATCTCAGACGAGTTCGATAATTGGTCTACAATTTTTTCGAAGTCGTCTGCTTCAGAGATAAAATGTGCTATTTATTAGGGATTTTGATGTGCTGAATTCAAATATGACAATTAAAACAACTGATTGGCTACTGTTAACAAGATATTTAAGTTTTTACATTTTACGTCTATGTATATTGTGTACATAGTAGAGTTTTAATCATTAATTGTAAACCTAGGTCTTTTCATATCTTTATGGTTGCTTTACATGATAATATTTCACCTGTCCTGTTTATGTAACACTTTAAAAAACAGCAAAAGGGTTATATAAATAATAAATATATTGAAACAAAAGTCAAAAGCTATTATGTATATATAAGCACATTGTTTAGTCCTTATTCAGTGTCTACTCGGCGCTTCTTGGCTTGTCTCTTGTATTCATTAAATGGAGCATCTCTTGTCACTGTCGAACAATAGTCTGCAAGCATTGATGGGCTCCATTTGCCCTGATAGCGTTTCTCCATTGTTGCAATGTCCTGGTGAAATCGCTCGCCGTGCTCGTCGCTCACTGCTCCGCAGTTCTATGGAAAAAAATCTAGATGAGAGTGCAAAAAATGTATCTTTAGTGACATGTTGCAACCAAGGTTTTTTGTATGCCTTGAGGAGGTTTTCCACCAACTCCCTGTAGTTGTCTGCCTTGTTGTTTCCGAGAAAATTTGTTGCCACTAACTATATTAGCTTCACTTAACCTTGGAAATTTTCCATGGAGGTACTTAAAAGCTGCTTGTGTTTTGTCCATGGCCTTGACAAAGTTCTTCATCAGACCCAGCTTGATGTGCAAGGGTGGTAACAAAATCTTCCTTGATTCAACAAGTGGTGGATGCTGAACACTTTTCATCCTAGGCTCCAATGACCGTCGGAGTGGCCAATCTCTCTTGATGTAGTGGGAATCTCTCACACGACTATCACATTCGCAGAGAAAACAGCAGTACTTTTTGTATCCAGTCTGCAGAGCAAGCAAGAGAGCAAGAACCTTGAAATCGCCACAAAGCTGCCACTAATGTTGGTCATAGTTTATGCACCTCAAAAGTTGTTTCATGTTTTCGTAGGTTTCCTTCATATGGACTGCATGACCAACTGGAATTGATGGCAAAACACTGCCATTATGCAGCAAAACAGCTTCAAGACTCGTCTTCGATGAATCAATGAACAGTCTCCACTCATCTGGATCATGAACGATGTTGAGGGCTGCCATCACACATCGATGTTGTTGCAGGCTACAAGATCCCCTTCCATGAATAAGAATGGGACAGGATCCTTTTGACGGTCACGGAAAATGGAAACCCTAACATCACCTGCCCAGAGATTCCACTGTTGTAGTCTGGAGCCCAACAGCTCTGCCTTACTCTTGGGTAGTTCCAAATCCCTGACAAGGTCATTCAGTTCACCTTGTGTTATGAATTGTGGTTCAGAGGAGGAGGATGGGAGAAAATATGGGTCATGTGACATTGATGGTTCAGGACTAGAAGTTTGATCCTCTTCCTCTTCCTCGTCTGACTCAAGTGAGAATGATTCTTTTTCTGGTGCATCAGGAACTGGCAGTCCTTCTCCGTGGGGTACTGGGCGTATAGCTGACGGAATGTTTGGATAATGCACAGTCCACTTTTCCTTCTTTGACACACCTTTCTCAACTGGAGGCACCATGCAGAAGTAACAATTGCTGATATGATCTGTTGGCTCTTTCCAAATCATTGGCACTGCGTAGATTTCCTTTTCCTGTTCAACCACTGGCGAAAGTTTTTTTGCACAAGTGTTGCAGCATATGTGTGGGGCCCACATCTTGTCCTGATCTCCAATTTTGCAGCCAAAATAAAAATGATAGGCTTTCTTAACCATAGTGGTTATACTGCGCTTTTGTGATGTAAAAGTCACTTCACCACAAAAATAGCAGAAGTTATCTGCATTGTTCACACAAGTACGAGACATCTCTGCTCACTTTGGCTAAACAGAAATGTGTCCCTTTGCAAAATCAAACACTGACAAATAAGAGAGTACGACACTGTATGATTTGTAGAGCTGATATAGGGCAATTTCCTTTAGCAGAGTGATGTAAGCTTAGTTATGATTGCATCATCCATGACTTATAGGAATAACATGATGCAATTCATAGCATGTATGATGCAATACCAGCTTCAGATTGCATCATTCATTGTTTTGCCAAAAAAGCAAGTACTGTCCAAACCCAAACATAGATTTATTCATAGATCCAGTCAAAGATGTATTTTAGTCATTTCTGGTTTAAACTGAGATCCCTTCCCTTTATAACTCACTTATCCTCCGCCATTCCCAAGTCAAGGGTCTTATATACTGACCCAGTATAATATCTTTAAAACAAAAGCCAATCAACAATTTTAAGCATCATTTTCGTTCTCAGTGACCCAGAATTAGTAAAGTTTGACAACATTTATTGCGGAAGCATTTTGGCTGTAGACCAGTGTAATGACCGAGATCCACGCATACTGATGAGGATCTTGCATCTGATTGGCCGAACTTGTTACCAATTTGGAGGCCGTATCGCTGATTCGATTTTGATAAAACTTTGAATATTTGCTTATATCATTAAAGTCGAGAACGAATTCAGTAATGAGAGAGGTCCACACACATTAATGGGGTGCTCTTGCATCTGATTGGCAGAGCTTGTTAGCAGTGTGGTAGCACTAGAAATATAAGTGAAACCTAGAAAACAAGTCCAGCTTGTTATTGTTATGACCTCACAGTATCTTCTGGATGCACTGATGTTCTCAATCTGCTTCCACATTCATAGACTTTGCATTGAATAACTTTACCTTGTTTTAAATGTTCTTCAAGTGTTAAATTAACGTTTGAAAATGCATGCTGGAGGATTTGTGTCATTGCTCTCCATCAACAGTTTTTTTAATTGAACCTACGTCATATTACAGAATGCTTCCATCCTGAAAACACGTACTAAAACTTGACTTAAAAACGTATACAGATTCTCTACAAACCTTCTTCAGCAAGCACGCGGTATTAGCCCATGCATCAGTGGGTTTCGAAAAGCTAATATTTGTACTGCATATCTACCACAATATATATTTTTGAGAGGCAAATGATGGGACTAGTTTTGCTGAATTTATTTTCGTTATTAGCAGTAAGTACTTACAAGTGCATGTAAACGATACCAGCCACACCACAGGCTCTGAGCAGGTCCAATTCCGATGATGGTGAACTCTTGAGTACAAAAGTTATTATCTTACACAAAGCTTGCAGAACTCTTAACATCTAAGAGACTTTAAATGCGATTAATAATAATTAACCTTCGTGCCTGAGTTTCTTCGCTTGGACCCACAAATGCGCAACAGCTTATCTTACGATTGCAGCGTCAACGTGAAATACTGAGATGCAAATTAACATACTTAATTTCGCCCCCCCCCCCCGGAAAAAGCACATTTTACTGCCTATCCTTTGCACTTTGTGATAATTAAATGTCACCTCACCTGCTGGAAAATAATGATGACGATAATTTTTTACTACGCCAGGAAGACCAGCCAGGTAAATTAATGACCTTGATTTTGCTTAAAATGTTGTGACTGACGATCATCTTTTGGAAGTTCTTTCTTCTGTAAGTATATAGTATTACATGCTGAGCAAGAACAGTTGCATGCACTTTTAGAGATTATTACCACAGAGGAGGCAAAAAGTTAGGATAACTTGAATTATGATACTTCATAGTTAGATTACATGGCACATTTTAACACCAGGTAAGACTAGCTTTGCTTTTCTTGATTAATGCGTGGCTCGTGCCCAAGAGTTATTTTTAAGTTATCCTCATGCAATTGACTTGTATAAATTCATACAGAATATTTTAAATAAGCTAGCAAAGGTCAATGCAACCCCTCTCTGGGGTTTATACAGTCTGACTCGATATCAAATAAGCCTCGATCCATTATATTTTATTTTTCGCTCGACTGGTCATAGACCAGAAGAGCTTATGCGATGGTCTGTTGTCCTTCGTCCAGTGTCCGTCGTCCGTCTGTTAGAACTCCTAAACTACTTGGAGAATTGATATGAAACTTTACAGACACATTTACCCCATGGTCTAGTTGGTCCTAAATGAAAACGGTGCAGCTCGGACATCCAATATGGACAGTCATATCAAAAAGACTTCGTACGAAGTCTATCAAGTTGGTCGTAACTGAAAATTGTGCCGATCTGACGTCCAATATGGCCGCCACAGGAGCCATCTTGAAAATCTTGTTATCGCTACTCCTCCTAAATGAAAAGTCATATTGACATGAGGTTTTCACCAGAAGACTTCTTATGATTTTTAATTGGTCTTAAGTGAAAATTGTGCCAATCTGATGTCCAATACACCTTGAAACTCTTGTTATCGCTACTCCTCCCGAATGAACGGTCATATCAACATGGGGTTTTCGCTAAAATACTTCTGATGATTTGTAGTTGGTCATAAACTAAAATGGTGCTAGTATGATGTCCAATATCGCCACCACAGCGGCCATCTTGAAACTCTTGTTATCTTTACTCGTCCCGGATGGATGGTCATATCAGCATGGGGTTTTCAATAAAAGACTTCTTATGATATCTAGTTTTGTATAAATGAAAATGATGCCTATCTGATGTCCAGTATGGGTGTCAGTGGCCATCTTGAAAATCCTTTTATCGCTATTCTTCCTGAACGAAAAGTAATATTACGATGAGGTTTTCAGCAGAAGACTTTTTATGATGGCTAGTGGGTCCTAAATAGACTGGTGCAGCTTGCACATTCAATATAACCGCCACAGCGGCCATCTTGAAAATCTTGTTATCGCTACTCCTCGTGAATGGATGGTTGTATCAGCATGGGGTTTTTATTAACGACTTCTGATGATGTCTAGTTGTTCCTACACGAAAATGGTGCTGCTCAGACATCCAGTATGGGAACCGCAGTGGCCATCTTGAAAATCTTATCACTACTTCTGAATGAATGGTCATATCAGCATGGGGTTTTAACTAAAAGACTTCTTATGATGTCTACTTGGTCGTAAATGAAAATGGTGCCAATCTGACTTCCAATATGGCCGCCACAATGGCCCTCTTGAAAATCTTATCACTACTCCTGAATGAATGGTCATATAAGCATCGAGCTTTCACTGAAAAACTTCTTATGATGTCTACTTGGTCGTAAATGATAATGGTGCCGATCTGAATACCAATATGGCCGCTACAATGCGCGTCTTGAAAATCTTATCACTACCCCTGAATGAATGATCATATAAGCATGGGGTTTTCACTGAAAGACTTCTTATGATGTCTACTTGGTCGTAAGTGAAAATAGTGCAGATCTGACATCCAATATGGCCTCCACAATGACCATCTTGAAAATCTTGTTATCGCTACTTCTCCTAAATGGCTGGTCATATCAATATTGCGCTTTCACCAAATGATCTCTTATGATATCTAGTTGGTCCTAAATGGAAATGGTGCAAATCTGATATCCAAAATGTGCACCAGAGCAGCTAGTTTTAAAATCTTGTTATTGCTGAAGAATAACAGAGATGGTTTTAACACTCAGGAATTATAAGGAAGAAATAGTCTTATCTTGAATTCCTGGACATTCTTTTCGGCCGGTAGAGCGTCAGTCCCTTTTTTTTTTTTTTTTTACGAAAGAAACAGAAATTACCTGAAACCAGAAAGGTGAAAGGAAACTCAGTCCTCGAGATGGCAGAATTAGTTTTCCTTTATCGTGGAACAGATGCTTTTTGTCGAATATGTGATCCCTGATCCGAAGACCTGTTTTGTGCCCAAAATTGTAACTGTGACAATTTGAAAAACGGCGATCTCACACGGTTTGATAAGATGAGGGTTCAAAGTCATATTCTCGTGTTTCTGCAAATGTTTGAACTTGCGAACCCGTCTACGAAAGTTATTCACCCTTAACTAATTACTCAATTGAACAGAGTATCATCAGAGTGTTATACCTGAAGATCATATTCTCCCTTAACCAACTATCCAATTTAACAGGTATTAGACCTAAAGATCATATTCTCCCTTAACCAACCCCACAATTCAACAGTATTAGACCTTAAAATCATATTCTTCCTTAACTAAATACCCAGTTGAACAGGTATCTGCAGAGTTATAAGTGACTGATAAAGCTGAAGTCATATCTTCAGGCCACTAATGCAATTTAGCTTTCTCAGTTTTTACATCGAAAGAGATTGCCCCTATATTACAAAATGATATGTTCGGGGATTGCTGATCAGTAGTATGGTTTGACCATGACCACCCAACGGCCCTGGACAGGCGTAGATATAGGTTTAGTCGACACTTGAAATTCAGTTCTTTGAGACCGATTTATACAGTGGCGCAATTGCCCCTGGGCGCCGAGCGAGGGGGGGGGGGGGGCGCCGCCGGGGTCATGGAGGTTGGCAACTAATATAAAAACTTGTCCGTGGCAAAGTAGGTACGCCACTATAGAACGTTGCCCCCAGGCGCCTCGAACCCTCGCGCCGCCACCAAATCACAAATGTCAAGCATGTTGGACGTGAAAGTTGATGTTTATTTTCCTTCTGTTGTAAGTTTCCTCTATAATGTCAAGTAATCTGGAAGGCACGGGCAATATTTCGTAGACTCTTGTTTAAGATGTTATCAAAGCTCCTGCTTAGAAAGTCACCGCATGTGGCTGGATGTCTGACGATTCAGAAACTCTTACACTCGATTAAAAGTTTTGTTCTAAAAGTATCAAGGGAAAACTTGCAAAAAACTTTAGGAAGATAAACCCATCTAAGTAAACATAAATATGTAGTCCTTCAAGATTAAATAACATTATAAGGCAGAAATTTCAAACATTGTCGTAAGAAGCTAGCGTGGTGTAATGGTAAAGATGGCCGCTTCGGATCCCAGCGAACCGGGTTCAAATCCAGCAATAGACATAACAAATTATTTGTAACATTTTCTTTTTATCTGCTATTTTACCTTGAATTGGGAAGGAACAATATGTAACTACTGATATTTTATGTGCAAATATACACAAAACAGAGCAGAACATAAACGGTAAGCTGTTGACATTATCGCGCGGGATGCAGTAAGAAATCAGCTACTTCAGTATGTTATACAAATTGCTAGACAATACGCTTGAGTATAAAATAAAAAGAATATTTGCTTGCTCCGAGTGAATAACGGATATATTTCATCTCGTGGGTGAAAAACTTAAGTATTTTTTTCATTCATGGCTTCGCCAGTCGTGAAAATACTGAATTTTTCACCCACTCGATGAAATATATCCGTTATTCACTCGTTTCAAGCAAAAATCCTCTCTATATACTAAAACTCTCCCAATGTAACGAATAACATCGCAGCGAGTTTTGTGGAAGGAGACAATGGATTTATAAATAAATATGCGCCTTAATTATATGGTAACAAAGTCAGATACACAATCTGGGTACGGGGTTTTCCCTTCTGAAACTAATTATATACTGTGAAAATACTGGCAAGAAAATTAAAATGTATGCAATTCCCTGCGCAGGGAAAGAGATAATGGCAGTGCGTCAATTGCATGTAGGACCCGCAGTGACATTCATCCTCCTCGGATCAGATTATTAGCATGCAGATGTAGTGTTGGAAATGTCATGGATAATATATCAGCTTGCATCATGAGAACTGTGGTGATCTTCCTATTGTAATCACAGAATGAGAAATGATGAGTCACGTTAATACCGCAGCTTGTGGTAGTAATACTTATAGACACCTACTATTTCCACTACACGGAAGTTTCTATTTTTCTGGAATTTTAAAATGATGAAGTAAATAATAGTAAGGTTCTCTGGATGACATATTATTACATGACACTGTTCTATGGGGAGCTATCTTTCACGATGCTTACACTCTCGAACGATTCGTTCATGTGTTTGGCTTCAAATGGCAGCTTCGTTGGTTTCACCTACATTAATGATAAATTATCAAAGAAATATATATAAATAAATAAATAAATAAATAAATAAATAAATAAATAAATAAATAAATAAATAAATACCCATACATTGTCATCTAACTTTAACTCTTGTAATTCCTTGAGTGGCTACAAAAAAGTGGATGTGGTAACTAAATTTTTTTTAACACATAGTATTTTACAGTCTGAAGCGCATGTCGGCATGTCGTGACAACTAGGTCCGAATTTCACCAACATGTCTTAAAGTTTAAGTCCGGGCTTAAGACGTTTGTTTGGTCAAACTTAAGTCATACTTCAATTTTGACCGATTTTGGCCACTCAGTTCGTTTAATTTAAAACGTAAGTTTAAATCAAGACTTAAGTTATGTTGGCGAAATCAAGATCTGGACCCAGTATTTCAACAGGTCGTAACGTTTACGTCTTGATTTCGGATATGTTATTTGTCAAACTTAAGTCTGAATTTAATTTCATAAAATTAGATTTGAAAGGTTCTAGACTTCAATTCGAAGTCCAGACCCAACTTTCCTTGGTGAAATCCTGGTCAGTGATATCATCCTTTACGGTGAGATTTCCAAAAGACAGACTACAGCGATGTACGCACTTAATCGCACTAAGCGACCATTGTTATTTAAATTTAAAATCAACTTAAATTGCAGCCGACTGAAAGTGCCAGTAAACGATAATGACTTATATCTACATAAGATTTTATGAAACTGCGGCTTTAGAAAGTCATTCATTTTCACTTAAATTTCGAACTATAAGAGGAAATAAATTGGATCTGTAATTCGTTATCTACTATCTAGAGACATTTTGGTATATATAACAAAGACTGCAGCTGACTCTTGCTTAGTGAATATCTGTACACCACATCTGCATATTTTAAAAGTTTGTAGGTCCTTCTTTCATAACACTTCGCAACCTGAGAACGTACTCCACTCAAAATTGTTTCCTTCCGTGGAATATTTATGTCATATTCATAAACAATTTATTGATGCCATAAATAACTAGCCTATTTAAAACATAGTTTAATTGCAAGGTTCCTTTTGGAATTTACCTATATTGAGTTTTAAAACTTTGCCTTCGTAATATTACTATATAATTATGCAAAAGTGTCACCGCCCCTCTTCCCCGCCCCTCACTTTGATTACAATTCTAAACCGTTTTTCACATCCACAGATCTGAATGATACCAGAAAGTGTGTAATATTTTATCTCAAACGGTGAAGGAGGAGTTGCGTCACACACACACACACACACACACACACACACACACACACACGCCCGTCCAGATTGGTAGGATTACACTGTTCCCACTTTTTCTTTCGAATGTGTGAGGATAATGATGAACTTAGAAAGAAAATAATGTGGTAGATGTTATCATCTCCGTAATTCCGACTAGTAAACTGCTGGAAATTGGGGGTAAAATTGGTTTGTTACCGGAGTTGATGGAAGGTTAATTATACTGCTGCGATTTTGAACAATGCTATGTGTGAATGTGAAAATTTATGTGGTGTATTTCGCACATACAAGTTATTGCAAAACTTCCTATCATATAAAGCTCTTTTCCCTTTCTGACACCGGAAGTTATACATTATGCACTATATCTTTAAACGCTTGAGTGAATTGATCAGTCGTACAACATCAGTGGTTTAAAATTCAACGATCTATAGGTTTCTAAGACAGACAGTACAAAGACAATGTATTATGTACACTTCTAAACAGTTGTTATTTGTGGTCACCTCCAAGTCCGTCCCAGCATACAGAACTGGTTAGAGCTTTAGAGATGACCCCTCATTAGCGTTCCAAATACCAAAAGGCTTTATTGTTTTAATTTTTCAAAAAAGAATTTTGAATGAGGTTCTTCTGTTTCTGTTATTTTCCTTACATCCAAGTTTTCTAGAGATTGGGTTCTTTCTGGGTTAGTACTCCCCTCCCATCAGCTATTTCCTGTTGGTCGGGTTTCCTTGCCTTTCTTCCCTATACAAGTTACAAATCCTTAGTGACCTTAGCCCTTAAGATCCTTTTTAGTTGTTTAGATTATCTTCCCTTTTAGCTATATTCTTTTGTTTTTGGATGTTGTTGTTCTTTTTTTTTTTTTTTTTTTTTTTTGTTTTGTTTTGTTTTGTTTCGTCTTAGAACGGGCTGTTATAGATCAAATTTTTCAGAGTTGTATTTATTTATCACATTTTATTTTATGATGCGTGCATGTATGTTTTCCATTTCCTCTCTTCTCGCTCTCTTCTGTCATACGAATGGTCTGTATTCGAATTCGCTTCAGCTTAATTGATAGTCTTTTCTTCTTCTTCTGCTATGTGGATTGCCTGTCTATTTGTTGTTTTCTTCGGTTTCGATCTTGTTTGTTGTAAAGGTGATATGTTCTTTCTCTGTACCTGGTCAGTCTTCTTCCCTTCTGTATTGCTCTTTTCTCGTGCTGGGTGGTATGTTGCGGTGCTTGGCATTTCATTTCTCTCTCCGGTCTTATTTTTTTTCTCCATTTGTATCTTTTCTTTTTGAGGCCGTGCTATGTGTTTTTCTGCGGTGTTTGGCAGTTCCTTTCATTCTCTGGTTGTATTTTTTTTTCTCTGTGATGTTTCTTTCTGGGGTTTATCGTTTTTGGAAAGATTGTCAGTTCACTCTTGTGCATTTGCATGTTTCCCTCAATGAACGCTATGAGGTTATCCTCTTATTGCTCATTTTTACTTGGTTCTGTAGTGGTATTTTCCTTTCTAAGAGTGCAGTGTCTTGGATCGTGTCCTTTTTGACTACATTTATGACATTTACGGTCGTAGATACGTATATATTATTATCATAGTAACGCGATCTTGATTGCTAGATCACGTCGAGTTGTCAGCATCAGAAATCCGGATCATTACGAGACGCGAAGCTTCAAAAAACAGAATCAGAAAACGATAATATTATTTTCCTACTTATAGAAAATGACTGTAAAATTCAGGCACTTTCTTGGGTGGAAAATTGATACGTATATAATAAATACCAGGATTTCACGAGGAAGCTATGGATATAGAATAATGTTTTGAGTCCCTTGGCATGCTCTTTTTCCATCTGCAGAATCCTTGCCTCCGTCTGTACTGTCTGGTGGTGATTATAAGTAGCCATTTTTGATTCCTTGATTTCCACATTGAACTTCTGTTGAAATCTATCTATTGTCGCTTCCAGTAGGATTTCTTTAGGGATTCCGGTTAGGTAGATTTCCACGTATTTTACGGCTGTCTCTCTCTCTATGTTTGATGCATCAATCACCCGAGCTGTTTTACTGAGTGCTGAGGCAGCTGGAGTACAGTACCTTGGCCAAAGACACACCACGGTTGGCAATCCGGGCTGATTCAAAGGCAGGATTTGAATCCGCACACTTTCGGTCTCGAGTCCGGCATGCTTACCACTTAGTCCACCGCGGCTCTTGCCTCCATTAGTCGCCTCTTGCGACATGCAGGGGAGTTCACCTTGCCTATTCTGCATCCCGTTCTCGCTGGGATGTCAGCATATTCGAAGAAGAAAAAAAATAAAAAATAAAAAAAAATAAATAAATAATAAATATACAAAAACAAACAAACAAAACACACATTTCATCAGGTTAGGAGCAGTTTTGTTCGCTTCTTACTAGATTGGCAACATAATTGATTTTCCAAAGTACATCTTTTCATTCTGATTGAATTATTCTGATTCTGGTTGGCCATATTGACTTCCACATGTAAGAATAATTACTCTACAAACAAAATAGATGTAGTCGTGCTCAGAAAATTATACATGTACTGATTTATTTTACTTTCGGATGAAATCTAGAGTCGAACTTAAGAGAGAAACATCACGAAATTGTAGTTCTCAAGACTTTTCGGTATATACAGCAAAACTTCGATAACTCCAATATCAATCACTCGAATATCCGGCGTATCTCGAAGGACTCACTCAGTCCCAGTGTAACACAATCACATATCTACGACCTACAGAAAATTCAGGACTACCGAAAACTCGTACAAAAATGTTGGTCCCCAGGGCTTTGAAAACTTTGCAGCACTGTATTGCGTGAGCATGCATTTCTATTTCATGTCATGGGGCAAACAAGGCCTTCGTAAATGCAAAACTTATTTAAACAGACTTTACCAAATTGATTTGCACCTAATGCTAGACCAGCAGTTGACCATTTGCAAACATATACAACAAAGAGTTTTTTTTTTTTTTTTTTTTTTTTTTTGTTTTTTTTTATAGAGCAAATGTGACCACTGCAGATAATTGTGTCATTCTTCTGGTGTTTCACATTCACTCCAGTTAATGTAGATCATAATTGGTCTGTTGGAGCATAGTGCTGAATGAAATGATTAGGAAGTGTTGTTATTAAAATTAGATACGATTGATGAATAATGAAGTTTTATGGTAGACATAATATCGGACTTTTTTAAAGATTTTACAAAAATGTTGCAAGTCGGTAGTTTGTTTTTATTACTTGCAGCCACGCTGGGCAGTGGGTACCAAGTGTTGTTGTTGCTGCCCGGTATCTTTGGACTATTTTTCAATGAGACTTGGATTCTGCAAGGGCTGGACCACACGGCTTCAGCATTCAGAGCCAATTACCTTGCATTTAAGCTCTAGTCTAGACCACTCGGATGCGGACGCTTACAATGCAAAGGAAATAATATTTTGTACTGTAGTTGTAGTCACAGGTGCCGTACAGTGTCTATTTTATACCTGTTCTCACATCGGCCACAATAGCATACGTTGACCAAATACGGCTTGATTTCAAACATTAATCTTAGAGCCATAAAAGCAACACATGGTTTGGAATGTTTCTGGCAGCGATGGACACCCGAGTATTGTGATAAGTGATTAAATTAGATTGGATGCATTAGTGTCCAACGACTAAAATTTTACATCATTTGGAGAAGAAGGAAAAAAAAACAAAAAAAAAAACGCGAGAAACAATACCCCCCCCCCCCCCCCCCCCAGTCTTTTGCAAACCATGAAATGGTACCATGGTGACTTCTACGAGTATGTTTAATCTATACGGCAGCAGGGAACCCATTTAATTCTAAACGATGTGATGCACGCGCGTGCCTTATGTCAAGTTGTCGCTGTTTAGATTAGTGTATTGTAGCATTCAGACATTTCGAAGGCAAAATGTTAATGCAGCTTACGAAACACGGTACTATATTTGATTTATATGTCGAATATCAAAGCACTTATTGTTAATGTATCTGCAGTAAGCATTTTGAACCCCTGAATCTTTTGCTCAGTGGGAACTATAGGCGTGTGTATGGTCCCGATACGATACCTATCCTGATACATATCTTGAACTTATTTTCAGGTCAACAACATATGATGGACTTCATTTTGTCATTACATTCAAGGATAGTATAAAACCTGTATGTTAGTCTCAGTTACAATTCAATACCGGCGTAGTATTTATTTGAATCAATGCATAGTGCATTACATTATAACTGGCCGTAATACAACACAATTTATAGAAAATAGATCCAGTATGCAAATACTAGACCAGTCTATAAGTATTAAATTTTTTTCCAGTATTAAGCTTTTGGTGAATCTATAAAATTACATGATTGTATTATATTCTCAGCTGCGATACGATGGTGGCGATACGATATTTTGTATCATCACGAAAATGTCCATATTCTCAATACGCATCGCCGTATCGTTACATCCCTAATGGGAACTCCTTGTATGAAAATAAGTCCATCACTTGTTCTATGGTATTTGTGTGCAAATATCGGTTATTTGATCGAAATCTGCAAGATAATAAGTAAAGTCGGCGACTTAACAGTACCATTGAACAAAACAAAATTAAATATTCCTTTTTTATAATACGTGTTATGCTGAAGAAAATCAATGTTATTTTGTTTAAAATAGGTCTTGCTGTTCCTTTAGATTCAGTATCTTATTTCATAACGTAAAATATATAATTTCGTACAGTTTCTCGTTATTAATTTTTTTTTTTTTATGGTTTTTTTTTTTATCGAGTAGGCGTAATAGTTAATGCCAATATCTTTTTCAAATACACCGAACTGATAAAACAATTTTAAAAATTCCTAAACCCCAATGTCAGACACCTGTCAAAACGATGTCAGCAACGTCCTATTGCACGAGAACATATTCGCATTAGGGATTTGAACATTCCAGTTTCGCATTAGTATACTTTAGATGCCAATTTATGTTACTGCGCATTGAGTGAGAATGATTTTAAAACTGAAGACCGCAGTCAATAACTCTTTCTCGAATCAAACGAAATAAATAAGTATATAAATAAAATTGAGAGGATTCTAAGATTTTCTCATTGACACAAAAATTCTTCGAACATAGCATGTTTTCCAAAGCCCTGATCATAGAATAGAGCGACCATGATGCATCTAGAAAATTTATATTAAATCTGTCATAGGCTGTACTTGTTTTTATCAGTTCAAACTTTTAGGCCAAATCGCTGCCAGATGGTGTTCCCACTAACAAGCGGTTCAATGAAAAAAGTGTTTTAGTCTTCCAAGTTTGCTTGGGGGCCCCGGGTGGCCGAGTGGTCTAAGGCGCTCGCCTTTACCGATCACTACCATCTCACCTCTGTCTGCGTGAGTTCGAGTCTTGGACTCGGCCAATGTGGTTATGTGAGAAAGCTTGCCAGTAGCTTCCCGTGGGTCGGTGGTTCTTCCCGGGATTTTTCCCGGGTTCTTCCTCCGCCAGATATACTGGCCGCCATGTATAGCCTATCATGTGCTGAAAAATGGCGTTAAACCCATAAAACCAAACCAAACCAAGTTTGCTTGGTATTTCATGGGAAAAAAGCTCTTGAGACGGGCTCTCAGTCGAATTACAGACTCATTGCTTAATGAGCTAAATTATAGACTGTGTCTGGTTACGGACAGCACAAAGAATACCGCGCAAAAGCTATTATGCAAAGTTTCAAAAAAAAAAAAAAAACAGAGATGTGTCGAAAACTGCGGAAGGGTTGGTGCACATTGACCCCTATTGGGGTTTCTGGCGTTTGCAAACCATGACGAGAACGATTTATAAATCTCAAACAGAGAGTTATTTACTGCTGGAAAATGCTTCTGGAAAATGTCAATTGGAGTGTACTTTATAACTAATTAATCCATTTCAAATGATAGCTTTTCTATTTGATGTATCTTTCTCATATGTAATGACTGGTACGGTCATCCATTAAATAATTGTTCTTTACGCTTTGTGAGTTAATGATAGAGCGACAGTCATGTTGGACTCCATAAGCCTTTGAATACCTGTTGTCTGGGATAGTTGGGTGGTTAAATATAGGTGAAATATGTGCAATCACGGTATTATAGAAAAGATGCTTATAATGTCGACAATCATGGATTCAACGTCTTTTCGATCGAAAGAATACAGACTAAACTGTAAAACCCTTAAGTGAGATGCGAAAAAGCTCTGACATAGATCAAATTATGGCAAGGCGAAGGTTGCACAAGCGCTCCAGAACAATGAGGATTTGCCGTGATACGGAGTGTAATCTGCTACAGTGGAAGTCTCTCGTTAAAATCATCAGACCAATCAAGCCATGTGTGTTTTCCTCATAACGTTTCGCCCACTTGACCACCCACAGTCATACTCGGTCGGGGTGGACAACTGTTAAGAAAGATACTTTTCATCAACGGGCTTTCAAAGTCATCCAATAATCGATTATCACCTCCACATGTTCGGAAATACGTGGGCGCTGATATCGGTGAAATTTGAAAGGGTGATTAGCTGATCAACTTTCCCTTAAAAAAAGGTCATCAACCGTTTTGGTCATTTGTTGATGTCATAGCTTTCACAAATAGAGAATATATTGAGAGAGAGAGAGAGAGAGAGAGAGAGAGAGAGAGAGAGAGAGAGAGAGAGAGAGAGAGAGTCATGAAAAATACCTAATTCGACAACCGGTGCCACCATTTGAAATTGTTGATCCAATCATGTCAGTATATTCAAACTTTATTCAAAGGGTACCCAAGTCCATGCACAAACTTCTTAGTGTCCCGCCATTGTCAGAGTGAACATAACAAAGTTCAAGAAGAGATGGTGGTAGGAGGCATTTGCACTTTAGCAACTGATTGAAATAAATAAATCAACTGAAAACATGAGATAATTTTGCCGCAGGTCTTTTAGGACTCTGTGTCGCTAAAAAATAAAACATTGCAGCAAAATCTTTGGAAGAAGCCCGATCCTATCCTACAGTGATTTCTATTTGGTTCCCAGAACATCGGGGATAGTTTAAGGAAAAAAATTACGAAGAAAAGCATAGACTATATAATACTCCCCCTCCACCCACACAGGCGTCTGTGCGTAGGTTAATTTATATATATACTCTCGCAACTCCTACTACCCCGTTTTTGTTTGAGACTCCAGGTTTTGAGATATGTGTAGTTAGTTGATGTAAATGACCGTTGTAGAATTTCTATCCGTCCCATGGGGACAGGGCTAGGGAGTGTTGGTGTTGGGGGAAGGGGGAGGAATAAAATTGGGGCATGTTGCTTTGTTGCAGATATTTGGTCCTCACTGTGTCTGCCCTCGCAGTCAATCCCCGTCACGTAGTATCAGAGTCGTCTGCATGTAGAGTTAGTTCCCCAACAAGACCTTGACAGAAGTAAATTCTTTTCTGATTTCCTGAAGACAATTATTAATTTAAGTTTTCCTCGGTTACATCAGAGAGAAAATTTAAAGCAGAGAAGAATCAGATGAATTTAAAATTTCAAATTTTAAACACGCCCAAAATTGTCGGCGATTCATGCAATTTTAGTGCACACAGCTCTTTTGGTAAATGTTAAATTGATTTTTCTGCAAAATGACAGTTCTGTTTCGAACTTTGCATAGGGTTTGATTTTTAAAGAAAAAAAATTTCATAGGTTTTTCTCACTGGTTTTCCTGGTTAGTTTAAAAAGACCTTGTATATCACAGGTATTGTTAAAATAAATTATATTCCCATTATTTTTGTGTATGATTGATGGGCGTAATTTGGGTTATAGAGTATACAGCTTGGCCTTACTTCAGATGTGCACCTCTCAAAAGACTGCTAGGTCCACTTGGTCATTTTCACTTCCTGGACTTCAAAGGTAAATTGGAAAACAACGAGCCGATAACTTTTTGTTACTTTTTATAAATTTTATAATTCATTTATTGCACTTTCAGAAGCTGGTATTGTTTACTCTGGCAAAATTAATTTCCTTATTTAATAACTGCTAAAGTTAGTGTACTTTGGACTAGTTCAGGCTCATTTTTCAAGCACATGGGAGCAGCCATTTTGTTAGCTGTCTGCTTTAGATAGTGCATAGTTTCCATAATTACCACATGTATAGAAATTTCAGTCACCGTACATGAAAGAAGCATAGAGGTATGCAAACATTCTCTCCATTGTGCATGTTGCCAATGCAAACAACTTCACCTTATACCGATCTCTCTCTCAGAAGTACATAATAACTGTAGAGTGGAACCTTAAAGGCTTTAGATTTTGAAGGGTTCATAGATTTTGCACGCAGAATGTCAGCATAGCTCATGAAATCTGAGAGTTGGAATCGAACTTGCCTCGAATAATATTTCTGAGTGAATTTTTATTTTTAATTATAGCACTGAAGAGAACCATAATCCTGTGCAAATGATTCGAATTCGTATTCTGTTCAAGTTTTCGACACATGACAGAGAATCTCATCAGCCCGGGAAGAAAAATTCACACCGTTTAAATATAGTATAAATTTGAAATATACTCTTGAAATGGGTATAACTCCAGTAATTAGGAAAACTATTAGATATAATTCCTAAGCAAGGTTATTGATGCTTATGTCGATGTTAATTTATCATAGAAGATGTCAGCATTAAAAGTTGTGGTAATTTTATGTGCTTATTCAAATATTACCTTGTCATGTTGAATTTGACATAGGTTCCAGTTCGGATTCATGTCTCTCATAAATCACAAAAATCTTAAAAACATTCTCCTTAACGTCAAAGAAATATTTTGCTAGGCCACTGGTTATAGTTGCTTATAAATCATCTCCGTACAGATCAAAACTGGCGTGCCTCGAAAACTGTTAGCCATGTAAATATTCATTGACTCTTTACGTAGAATTATTGTTGTTTTTTTTACTATTTCTTTTCAGTATCGCACTCCAACAGTCTCATGACACATTTTCATTCACCGCGCCTAATTTGACTGTGATATTATTTTTAGTACATATGGTAGTTTTATAATCGTAGATGGCGTTGTTCTCCATACGCGTGGTTTCCGTCCTTTGTCTTTAGCCTGGAATTAGGTCAGAGCAATTTGGTTCTCGTATTTACGCAGATCACCGCACCTTGCATTATTTTTGATGAACTTTTGCTATTCTGATTCCATCACAAAATAGAGATGTAGTTTGCACATTTTTATCACGTTTTTCATATAATTTTTATTTTATTTATTATTTAACTCTTTTTCTGTCGATTTCTTCTGTCATCGAAAACATGCAAATAGTTCAGTATTTCTCTCAGCTTTTGTGTTACGTGTTTGTTTTGTTTTTTGTAAGTTGTTTCTTCTCCTGACGAAGAGCTTAATCAGCTCTAGACGTTTGGAAAGTGCTTATGTAACTGTGTCATTACCAATTTTTGCGTTAATATCAGTCAATAAATATCAGTTTTGTGGCTTACCGGCACTTGAACTAATTCAGACGATAAAAGGCCTTGTGTGTGTGTACAAACATAAATACATATATAGTGATTATTTTACCCCATGGAACAATGTTTCCATCTCTAAAAGACCTAAATAAAACAGTCAACAGTAGTACATCACACTACTCAAGAAGCAAAAATTGCATAAATACCACTTCCCCAAGTAATATAGAATCTTTAAAATAAAATTCATGAAATTAATTTATTGCGCGCGCCCGGGTAAGGAAATAATTGGTATTATTCAAAGAGTTAAAGGGTTACAAAAGATAGAATTATTCATTATTTCATTTTAAAATGAGCACACATGTAAGATTCCTTATATCCTTTTATAATTTACATTGGTTAGGCATAAATTTTATCAGACGATATCCTGGGCCTGAGGTCAGCTTTGGCTTTCATCGCTGTGCAAACCAGAGCCTTAGGGGGAAGAAAACGAAGTGAAATGAAACCTCATACTAGGTGCGCTAGGCGGCGCTGCAATTGTTGACTATGATTTAAAAAAATAAATAATGAAAACAAAGCATACCCATTTACATTTGTAAGTAACATTTATATCAAGAAGAATGTTGTAAAAACAAGTTTTAGTTGTATACGAGCCTAGCGTCTTTTGCAGTCATGCACATTATGACGTTATAATATCGATGACGTCAATACTTTCTCGTGGTACGACGTATCCGCTTGATGTAAACAACCGCAATGGGCGTTTTTGTTGTTTTTTTCAGACCGAGATCTGCAGATTTTCTGGCAGATACAGTCGGGGAAAACCAAGACTATAGCCCAAGTCATACAGGACATGGTGTCGTTTTTTAGAATTTGATTACACATACTTTTAAATGGCGATTATTCACTTTATTTCGATCCTCGTACGTCAATATTCCTTGGAATGTCATTATATACACGCCCCGAGAAATAGGTACGGCAAAATCAATGTTATAGTACGTGGAGATCGTTGGACGAGGTCAACATAAAGGCGTGGTCCAGTACAAACCGGACTGAATGTCGCGCGCTGTGATGTCACAATGAAAGCTACGCATGTTGAAAAACAAATTCGTTCTACCCTATATTGTTACGAGTAGATCAGACGTCCTCTTTTTTGACCCAGTTTAGTACCTGGCCACTATTATAAAAGTCCTCAGCGATCAATATTTTTCATCTCTAAGTCTTTTGATGCCAGTTAAGGTGAACATCATTCAACAATCAGGATTTAATAGACTTTGTTTAAACTATATAAGTATTAAATTTTAGAACAACAGTTGATATTTAATTTAAGAAGAATAAATGCGCCTACATTACCACGTTGACATACACTTTGGTAGAACTTTTGTAATGTTACATGCGTGTTTGCCGTGACGTCGAGATACGACGCACCTAGTATGAGGTCACTAAGCTATAATTTAGTAGTGAGCACATCAAAAATATGAAATAGGTTACAACAACGTTATATTTATGCTGGCATCATCGTCGCAAGCCACGGGCGATAATCCGCTACACTCCTTTATCACCCGAGGCAGCCTGTGTGGAGATTTCCTCGTTTTTCATAAATATCAATAAGCCTGCTTAGCCAATCACTGAGAGCGCGAGTACGTATTTCTCGCCATTGTGACCCAACGTGATCTTTCACGCTGTTTGAATGAGCCAATCAGAATTTCTCTTCCAAGTACATGTACTTATCGATCAATAAAACGGGTACTTCGTTTATATGTAGCCTCCGACGTACATGGCCGAATGGCCGCACACGTCATTAATCCCAAAATTAATCAATCATATGTAGCTTTGTTGATAACATATTTTTGTGTATGCGTACTCATGAAAAACAAGGAAATCTCAGTACAGGCAGCCACGGGTGATAAATGAGCCTAGCGGATTATCGCCCCTGTCTAGGGACGATATGTTTTTCGTATTATAAATCACTATTGTAAATAAAGTTTGGTCAACATTCCAAAGAGTGCACTAATTGGAGATGGCATTTTTATCTAGCTGATCAAAGAGAATATGAGATTTTTTAGTTTTAATCTTGCTGAAGTAAGTAACAAAAAAATAAATCTTTAACGGATTTATGAAAACTCGCATGAAGTTTTTGTTTGCAATCATAATAAGCATAAATTTACATTGCATATGGGCAAGTAACAGTGGCTATGAAGAAATTCTGCCCACCCCTGCAAAACTTAATTCTGGGGCACTCTCCCAATAAAAATAATAATAATAATAGTATTTTTGTACCCCTACTGGGCCTAGCCCTCCCTCCCCCCCCCCCCCTTTGGCGGTTGCTACACCACTGGGAAGTAATGAAGACAGACTGACAAGTGTTTGCTTTAATATACTGTATTTTTCGAACATGTGTTGTCTGTTTACAATGTTATTTTAATATTAGATTACATCAGACCCCTTTTGCTGAAATAGATATACGTTTTACTGTTAAATAAAACGTTGGTAGTAATACACCAATCATAAGCAGCATATCGAAAGGCATCGGACATAAAATCATGGTATTTTGTCATATCTAGAGAAGAATGAAGCTGGCCAGAGACGAAAAGAGGGGAGAGAGTGATAGATATTTGTAAATAAATCGTTGGAGCTTGTGATTGTGCGATATTCTATGGCGTGACACGCCTTTTTTTTTTTTTTTTGAATTAATGACTGTCTTTCTTAGCAACAATTAATATATATAAAGTACCCAGAAGCTGTGGCTCACGCTGACGTGAAAGAGAGCACGGTACTTAAATCGCTATCTCATAATCATGGTTTCTTGAACTTGTCAAGAACAATCAAGAGTTTGTTCATGGCGATCACGATATAAACTAAGTAAGCTCATAAGACCGGAGTGTAACGATGGTATACAGCTAAACTATAAGGATTTTATATCTCAGATAAAAATACGTTTGTAATAAAGTCGAATTTATTGCATGTATATAAAAACTATACTTGATATCTGGCATGGAAACATATATTTAGTTAATAGAAAGAAGGATAAATGTGGCATAGAAAAGCTGTTGATTTCGTGTAAAAGTCAAAATAAATCGGTTTTGTGGCTTAACGACACTTTAACTAATTCCAGATGATAACAGGCCTTGGGTTTGCACTAATCGTCACAGACCCACCCACCCCCCAATTAAAAAAAAAAAAAAAAAAAAAAAAAAAAAATAAATAAATAAATAAATTCAAAGATAAATAGGAGGATGGATAAAACATGTGGCATTGTGGATCTTAAATCTGCATGCTTAGCTGGAAACGACTTAGGCTTAGTTTGAAGAAGTCTGTGAAAAAATGCCTTCAGTAAATCGAAATCTTACATGTACGACTTGCTTTCTTGAGTTTCGCGAGTGGTGTCGTCTCGCAAATTCATGTTGCAGAAAAATCTACTGAATTTGACTCATTTCCGTGGAAAAATAGTCCGTGTCCAAAACATGTAATGACCGCAACATCCTTTCAGTAGGTAAATCGTTAAAAACGTAAATTTCCAGAGTCTGTCGAAATGTAAACACATTGGTTAAGGGTCGCTTTCCAAACATCTGACATAAGCATCAGTGCCGAGTGTTGTCAATAGGTTTTGGATGCATAACGGGATGGCTTCTGGTCAGCATTTCTTGTTCTTTAGCTCCTTAACATCCTTGAGACGATTTTTAGGGTGACCATGAGAGCAATGTAGCAGTAAGACTTTTCAATTCACATTCACTGATCATGATGTCGACTTGCCTTCAAACAGGGCCTCATTTATAAGACCAAAAAAAAAAAAAAAAAAATAAAAATTTGTTGTTGTTGTTGTTGTTTTTTTTATAGGGATCGTCCTGGAATTGAAGTTGTTCTCCTAGTCAGTTGCTACTACATTCGACTTTTAGGCCACTATAAGCTAAATGAGCAAACTCGTGCAATCTTGGGCCGCTTGTTGAGACCACAAAATGTAATATTATTTAACAACTCAGTTGAAAAGATACTACTGCCGTGTTTTTTTTTTTTTTTTTTTTTTTTTTGGGGGGGGGGGGGGAGCGGTGGTGGATGTTAATTTCTTTATTGCCGATACCCATTGTAAAATGTTGTTACATGTCCAAGTTCTTTGCAAAGCACATTAAGTGTTCTGTATCTAGACTTTAAACAGAGCTTCTTTCGTGTACGATGTTTGCATAAATAAATAACACAAAAGAGGAGATAACAGCTAGCTAGAAACCATGATGGATATGATAAAATAATGAAACACACAAGAATTGTAGAATTAAGCTTGCCGCATTTTACTGATGAGTTTTAGACTTGCATGAATCATTTTCATTTTCAATTTCCAATTAATAGATCTCTGCCGCAAGAGAGATACAATAATTATACTACCGCTAGACGTGCCATGTTGTTGAAATATAAAACTATATGAGTCGAACACCACACGTACGAATTGGTTCGGTTCATTTGCTACTGACCATACTTATCACCATCTTAGATACCTTCCGAGGTTCATTGAAATATCAAAAGTTGATAATTGGGGCCAAAAGTATGTTTCGGGAGCTTTGTTTGATATAAAAATATTTTGTGGATAAGAGTAATTGTAGGGTATAAGACTTTGGATGTCACACATGGAAACTATTTCCTCACTGCCAAGGTGCTGTAGCGACCATTTGCCTCGAAATTCATCAGACTTCAGACTTAAAAGAAACGCTTAGTCAATCACGAGTCCGCATATTTCCTTCTTCAAACGTTGAAGGGTTGGCCTTTGCACACAAAAGTTTCCCGTTGAGCAGGGGTGTCAAACATACGGCCCGCCAGACGACTCGTTATTTATTATTATTATTATTTATTATTATTCATTATTATTTATATCAAATCTGTCCCGCCATAGCAAATGAGTCTGACACCCCTGCCGTTGAGTGTTTGTTTGTTTATTTTACTTCCAATATTAACGCGCTGAAATTAATGCGCATGAATTAAAAGCATCATATGCTACGAATACATTTGACTCAAACTAATAAAAATATAAACACTAGCACTTCTCAGTGAAGGTAAAGTCGTATATTTAATATAAATAGCCTAAACTTGTTTGGTATATGTGCCGAAAACTTATTTTAGCCTTACAAAACATCGCACAATCGCGTTTTAAACAATTTTCAATTTTGTTTTAAAATGTTGCGCTGCAGATCCATTCTAGTAAAATAAAAAGGATGTTTACATTTTCCCATCAACCAGTTCTACGTTTGCGTCATCTTCTTGATAAACAAAGGTTTTTATTTTTTTATTTATTTCTCAAACATTCATCTTTGAAAACCAAGCTGATTTTCAGACAAAAAAATTTTTGGTAGACAAATCCTGTATGCATTTTCAGTGTAAATCAATGCATTTGAACAAGCTATCCTTTCCCCCTCACATCGAATTTCTCAAATTTTTTTTAGATGACTGTGACAGAAAGGTTCTTTATTTGCATACTTGCATCTCTAAATGGTATTTTAATCTTATAGGTATCATATTTCTTGTTGATCATTTCCACAATCTAAAAGTTTATTTTATTCACATCATTTGCAGCCAAACGAGCAGATTTTTTTGTAAACATACCCTTTTAGTGAGTACTGTGAGCTAATGCATGCGATTACACATATCATCTATCTATCTATAGTTCTTTTTTCTTTCTTCTGTTTTTTTTTCCCCCTACTCGCCTCTACAGATCGAAATACATTCATTACATAATTTCAGCGCTTTGAATAATCAGTATAATCAATGTTGGGTTTGAAAATGAAGAGTTTTCGGTGTTTTTACAGGCATAACACTAAAGCTATTGTTGGCAGAAGTTTTGCATAGGACTATCGATTTTGTAAGATAAATAATTCTTCCAAAAAGCAATCTAAAATACAAGGGAAGGAATAACTTAACAGGTTTAATAAGATTTTTGGGCCTTTTTTGCCTATTAGAAACTCAAATTATCAGACAGTTTAATGTCTCCGGGGTAATTCTGCGTCTGTTTTGACTCAAACTTAATGTGTAGAATGCTATTTACACATGCCGCTGTGGAAGTAATGTTGACTTCCTAAAGACAATAAGGTCAATGCAGAATATATCAACTCACTTATTGTTTTTACAGCACGTGTACTGTTTTATTTCTATTTGTCTAACCTTGTTTCTTTAGCATTTCATACTTTCTTGGTACCATGTATATACTGATGCAGCTGAAGTTACTTTTTTTTTTTTTTTAAAGAAAGGAAAAAAACAAACAAAACAACACTTGCTTCACCTCTTGAGAAATTATTCTTTCTAGGAAATAGGACCTTAGAGGTGACTGAATATTATGGTAATAACAGAGTAGTTCCCTAACCGTCCTTGAATTGTTTCATTTTTAACGTGATAAACAGTGGCGGATCCAGAAATATCGTTGGTGAGAGCCCAGGGGGCGAAATCCCTGGAAGCTCATGCATTTTAAGCGTTTCCAGGGCATATTTTAACCATCTAACTGTAAAGAAAACTTACTTAGGAAACGTTTTGATTGTATCTCGCTTATTTAAAATTTTAAAAAAAAATCTAATCACTTTTTAAGATGCCTAAATGTCAGCAATTCACATGGTTGTATTTGGTGTTACGGTAACTTTTATGGTCGTTCAATGGTCAAAAAACGTAATTTACATGTACTTTTTTAGTGGTCTATGTTATGTAAAGATTCGTTCCTTTAATCGCTTACCAAATAAAAACACTAAACTAACGGTTATTTATAGGACTCAACAGCTTTACAAAACGTCGGTTAAATCGCAATAAATTCACTGTTATATCAGCTGTCGAATGAAATGTCAAAAGGGTATCACACACCCTTTTTTTAAAAAAAATGTGACTTGGTCTGGACTGGAGATAATGACACACAGTAGAGCTTGCCAATGTATAGGCAGGGATATGGAGCTTTAGAAACCCACTTCTCTTCCCAAGAATGAATAATAGTTTACACGTATGCCAGGTACCAATAAGTTATATATGGTTCAAGAAGAAGATGAAGAAGAAAAAGTCTGAGATTTTGTCATAAACGGAAAATCTAGGGAAAAATCAAAAGATATCACTGGAAGAAAGCAGTAAATAAATAAATAAATAAATAAATAATAAGATAAAAAATTGTTCAAACGAAAAACTAAATTTTTGTCTTTCTGTTAGTGTGCGTACATGCGCGGGAGAATGAAGAACAGTTACTTTAAATACTTTACTTTGGTATGCCGATTTATTATTTTACAGCTCAGTTTTTATTTTATTTTTTATAATTTGAGACATTTTCAAATATGTAACAAAAATGAGTGACATTCTATGAGAAATAATTGTTCCTAAATATAAATGGTGCCCATCTAAGGCCCAATATAACCTCTACAGCAGCCATCTTGAAAATCTTGTTATCGCTACTCCTCCTGAACGGAAAGTCATATCGATATGGGGTTTTCACCAACAGGCTTCTTATGATGTCTAATTGGTTCTAGCTGAAAATGGTGCCACTCGGACATCTAATATGGCCGCCACAGCGGTCACCTTTAAAATCTTGTTATTGCTACTTCACCAGAACGGAAGGTCATATCAACATGGGGTTTTCACTTAAAGACTTCTTATAAAGCTAGTTGATGCTAATTGAAACTGGTGCCGATCTGACGTCGAATATGGTCGCCATGTCAGCCATCTTGAACATTTTGTTATCGCTCTTCCACCTGAACGGAAAGTCATATCATCATGGGGTTTTCACCAGAAGGCTTCTTATCATGTCTAGTTGGTTATACATAAAAATGGTGACAATCTGGTATCCAATATGGCCACCATCTTCAAAATCTTGATATCGCTAGTTCTCCTGAATGGAAAGTCGTGTCACCATGGGGTTTTCACACGAAGGCTTCTTATGATGCCTAGTTGGTCTCAAATGAAAATGGTGCTGATCTAGCCTCCAGTATGGGCGCCACGTCGGTCATCTTGAAAATCTTATCGCTACTCCTCCTAGATGGATGGTCATATCAACATGGGGTTTTCACCAAATGACGTATTGTCATATCGAGTTAGACCTAAATGAAAATGCTGCCATTCTGACATCCAATATGGCCGCTATCTTGAAAATCTTGTTATCGGTACTCCTCCTCAGGGGAAAGTCATATCGACATGGAGTTCCACCAGAAGACTCCTTATGATATCTAGTTGGTTCTAATTTAAATCCAACCTCCAATCATGGTATTCACAGGAAGTGCTCTACATGCAATACGAAAACTGAATTTTTAATCTCGTTTATTCTCTTATCTATTCAGTTTTATGAGTATTTAATGTAGCATTACACCACCAGTTCTTCTGTCAGTGAATTAGATTATCATTATGGATTCGATACGCACGCGTGGATACCACGAGGTGGCAGTTAAAAGAATTAGCCTTCTCCAATATTGATATCTTGATATGTGAACTCTATGTCTCTATATGTTGACTCAATATCTCGATTTCACTGCCATAGGCGAACACGAACCATGTTTTAGATCACTTTATTTGTATAGCTTTATGTTTACGGCTGCTTCTGGCATAAACGTTGCTTTTTATCACTTCCTCTTGACTTTCCCTAGCAGAAGAAATCTTTAAGAAAGAGACAAAATTATGAATGTGCAAACAATAAAAATATCTTTTTTTCCCTTCAGAATAAGCAAACATAGGATCTAAGAAAAAAAATTGAAATGCAAAACAATAAAAGGAAACGAAACTATACGATCAGTATAATTTCATATATCATTTCCGCTCCTAAGTTTCACGTTTTCTGTTATCTGTCTGGAAATATTTCCGAGAAGGTCAAGGAGTTCACATATTAGACTTAGAAATATAGAGAGTTCCTACGGGTTCCTACATCGCACCTCTGGGCTGCAACAGTATGAAAATTCAAAGACAGGACTCGAGTCACACGCATCTTACATAAGATTAAGTCCAAGTAAAACAAAAGGAAAATAATGAGTACAATAAACTTCCGTATTATGACTTTGCAAAAAAGGCAGTGCAATGCATCTTAATTCGAGCTCTTGTCGAGTAGTTATTGGAAAAACCTAACCTCGTCAGTGCTTAGGAGCAGGATCTATCTATCTTCAGCTGTATCTGGCTACCTATCGATATATCTATCTTATACAAACATTTATGTAGCTGAAAGAAATATTTGCTAAGGCCCCAACGCTACTATTTGTCTCTGCTAGGTTTATTGAAATTTTCTTCATTTGGACTCATTTGGAAGAAGAGTTTCTTAGCTTGATGAATAAATAACCACCGTTGATCAATTAAAATTAATATGCCACTATTGTGCTGATGTGCCGTAAAGCGATGCTATATACATGCATACATACATACATACATACATACATACATACTTAAATTTATAAAGAAAGTATGGACTTCTTAGAGGTAACTATATACAGGGGAAATAACTTTGCCAAGGGAGATAATCAGGATAATTGTGTAAGGAAACGGATACTCATCAACTGGTACGTACAAATAGTTTTCAACAACGGCATACGTTCAGGAGGATTGTTAAATCCAAGTACTGAGGTTCCGCCGGATTTGCAGCAATGAACAAGACTTTCCTGACGCTTGTTCATTGCTTTTCACAGGACTACGAGAAGGAGGTTACGAAATCAGAGAACTTAGGAAAATGAAATCGGAGGCATTAAGAAGAATAAATGTTCGCAACAAATCACAATAAATAATTCCGTTAATTGTTAATTTCAGTAGACGTTCAGCTCTGCATCAAAGTATGCTGGAGCAATTTTAGTGTTTGCAACAAAAATGTTTTGAAGCGCTTGGAACATGCACTTTGGTTAGAGCTTTTCGAACGAAATAAGAACATAAAGGACTTTTAAGTGAGATCCAAACTACCGAAAATCGACAAACCTGGTTTTTTTAAAAATCCAATGGTTGTAAGCTGTGTGATTTTATAATTAATTCAGACAGTAAAAATCTTTAGAACAGGTAGAAATTTTAAAATTAAACAACATATTTCATGTGATACGCAAAATATGATATATGTGGTGTATTGTTTAAACTAGAAAAAGCAATATGTAGAGGAAAGCTAAAGAAATTTACGCGTTATGACGCAGGGGTATTTTTCGGACATACGATTGCAAAGACATAAGAAAATATCTAAACATTTCAGTACAAACTCTACTAAAGATTATTCGAAACTGATTGCCACTGAGCACAACATCTGCTGGTCAAAAACAAATAAATTATGGATTACTCGTCTAGGAGCTGAAATTAATTGTGAAATTCGACCGACGGTGTAGCCTCGATCGCAGTCTAGTGCATTTTTGTTATTTTTAAAAACATTTATTTTACGTCTTTTTTCAAAGTTTTTTTAAAATTTTTTTTAAACTAAACATTGTGCGGGATCATTGAGATAGATAGCTTCAGTCGCATATATCTATCTACCTACAGCTGTATCTATATGTTTGTCTATCTACATACCTACCTACTTACCAACCTATATCTATATATCTGTTAGTCAGTCATTGTGTCTGTCTGCCTGTTGGTAAATCTGTCTACATAACTTAATTATTTACCTATTTACCAACTTGTCGGTTTGCTATAATTAAGACAGGTTCGGGGTTTTTGTATACAGTACTTAAACTAGGAGACCTTATATTGGAAAAAGAAATACACTTTAAAGTCATATCTCTTCAAGATAAAATGTCTCGAATTTCATTATTTAATTTTGTTTAAAAATATCTTAATTTTTCTTTTAAACAATATTGCAATAACATTGCGTATATGAGGAAGACTGCTATATTTCTGCGCATTTCTGTAAGGATCGCTCCATATGTCACATTTGGATGTGGTTGTACCACTTGAAAATAAATGCAGGTTATGCCAATAAAAGTGACATTAATGGTACGTAATCTCTTCTTTCCAATATTACCATGGGAAAAATAGCTTAAAATGAGGGAAGAGGTGGTCCCTAATTTTTGCATTCCCACTTCTTGTTTCCTGCGCATATAGTCGTCGTTACCGAAAACACTAACGCAATTCCCACGCCGACTGTGCACAGCGACTAGTGTGATCGGCTATGACCGTCAAGGTTTGTTGAAAATAATTTGCAAAAAAACATGTTCTGCCGATGTTACTGTGATTGGCTAGTCATTGAGGCCATTTCCAGACGATAGATGCACGTGCGTTACAGTCAGTTTGTTTTCCGACAGAACAAAACTCGCAGACAGGCATGTACTTCTATTAATTAGTGCTTTCCTGAATTAACATTTTAGTAAACATGCCATGATTGATTACCAGCAACTGGTGTCTGCACGGAGTGGACAAACAATCTCTCTCTCTCTCTCTCGTGCACACGTTTGTGTTCTCATATATACATAGATGACATGTCAGTGTTTGAGTAGCGAACAGCAAAATAGACTGGCGCCATGTAAAAAACAATTTGACCCTTTCGCACGCAGTTGTAGCGATTTATATATCGAAAAGAACAGGTACATTACATGGAAATTCGGCAAGCATTATGATACACGATACATTCGTCCATTTTTGTGTTTCCCCGTTTCAACAAGAACGGTTCGGGAAGCTTTGGTAGCAACGTACCGCCTTTGTCCGTGTATAATGAGCACCAAAGTGAGAAATGAGAAAAGCCTAGGACAAGATCAGCCGTCGCATAAGACGCCAGCAGATCAGGGTCTCACTCTGCGCCATCGCCACTAAGTATGCGCCTCTGCTATCTGGCGATTTACTATCCAATTTTGGATATTATCCCTACTCCGACCAGCTCAGTGGACATGTATTTGTATTAAGAGTTTAACGAAACAGTTCCAAATGTTTGGTCCCTTTACTTTGTTTTCTTGTTATGACTTGCTAAGTTCAATGTATTATGTCTTCATTGTAATTATAAGTACAATTCGTCATAAAAGGGTGTTAACGTGTGCTTTTGCAAAAACGTAAAATTGCTCATGCTCATTGGAGCACTTTCGTTATCAAATCTTTAGTTTCGGAGGTGCGTAGATTTTGTTGTTTGTTGTTTGGTGCTTTACGGCACAGCAACACATGTAGGTTATTTAGTGCCGAGGCAATTGGAGTACAGTGCCTTGCCCAAGGACACACCACGGTAGCTGACCCAGGCTAGGATTCGAACCCGCACCCTTTCGGTCGTGAGTCCGGCACGCTAACCACTGGGCCACCGCGGCTGCCTCGTATATATTGCACGTTGTCAATCTGTTGAATTTCGGAGTTAATTAAATCTTGCATGTAGTCCGCAATCCCATAATACCTAAATGGAAGTGATCGATTTTGAAAACACGCCAGAACGTGTGAAGTTTGATCAGGGTCTTTCAAAACTGGAACGAACAGGGTAGACTCCGCTCTGCTAGCGCATTATGCGACGGCAGATCTAGGTCAAAGCTGTTTGATTGAAGTCGTAAATAGATCGAACAGCATACATTGGATCCCGATCTGCACAGCCATGATGACACGACAGATCTGGTTCTACCCAGTTCGCTGTTGGATGAGCGTTATATGGAAACGAATACGGCATTAAATTGAGCTACAAACTTTGCTAAACAGTGATAGAATTTTATAAGGATGATATCTCATACAATTTAACTGACGTCATTGTTATCTTCTACATGAGGGAACTCAGACCAGCTTAAGATGTGAAGACTTTCTTAAAACGAGGTTTCTTTATGAAAAAAAAGCGATGTAAAAGAAGAGTCAAACAAGTCTGTGATACCTTACGTATCCTTCGCATACATAGTAAAGGATATAGCAATAAGGCATCAAAAAGCCGCATAATATAGCTCTCATGTGACCAACTTAGGTACAACTGTAATTGTCGCTGCATGGAGACCGGCGCCCAAGTGTCGTTCGTGAAATGCTCGGTTACATCAGCGAGGCCGATGTACGTTTTTCTGATTCAAATTAAATTGTTTCACTCTTCCTACCAACAGTTAAGGTCAAGGTCACATTTTAAGTGCTTTTAAGCCTAAAAATACTGGTTTTCAAACCCCAATATTAAATGTCAAAAAGTCAATATATTTTCAAATATATCGCACAAAATCAGCTCTTATTTTCTTTAGAATTTAAAAAAGTGAAAGTGCATATATAATTTCAACTTACAGAAAGAATTTAAAAAGACTGCGTACAGTTTTTTAAAATTTTATTTGGGGGTTTTCCGACTTTAAATCAAGTGTTACCCTGAGCGCAAGGTAGTACCTCTGTAAATTTTGTTCTAAGAAATCGTCTAACAAAATGCTATAATTTTACAGATAAATTGTACTAGAATGAGCCTTACACGAAAAAAATATACTTTTTGAACATATTTCAGAATGCGATTTGCAATACAATGCTATATCGTCACGGTAAACCTAGTGTTTAGATTAGCTTGATCGAAAGGCGTAACAAAGGTCTCGAGATGGAAACCCACCATAGATACTATTAGCTCACCTGTACGAAGCAGAGGAAAGCTAGTGTGCTACCCCGGCTTCCGCACATATAAGGCCTAAAAAACAAATATGTGTTTCCTATTGCACTGGTTTTAAAATTAGGGTAGGCAGGTAGGTATTTTTTTTAAAAAAAACCTTATATATAAATTAATTAATATTTCAAGCGCTTCAAAGTAATGGGCAAAACCGGCTCACTTAGATGCACAAATCAATTTCGCCAATGTGATTTTATTTATAATAATTTTTTTTAATGTTTTTATTTTTTATTTTTAAACATTATATATAAATCAAATAATATTTCAAGCCCTTCAAAGTACTGGGCAAAACCGGCTCAATTAGATGCACAAATCAATTTCGGCATAAAATTTTTGTTACGTTTTTATTTTTTTATTTTTTATTTTTAAACATTATATATAAATCAAATAATATTTCAAGCCCTTCAAAGTACTGGGCAAAACCGGCTCAATTAGATGCACAAATCAATTTCGGCAATGTGATTTTTTTTTAATTAAAAAAAAAAAAAAAAAAAATTGGGGGGGGGGGTGCTAAGGTCGGCAACGTGAAACAGGGACGGTCGGCCGACCGCAAACATTTTTTTTTTTTTGTGCCTAAAGACGTACAGCCTCACTGCATCTAAACCATTCTTTCTTCCTAGGTTTAGGCTACAGTTTGGAGTGGGTTTCATAGCACCTACCTCCTGCGGAGAGGGCTAACTTTGTACATTTATGTACATTAGCTGCACTTTGTTAGTTCAGTTTTTGCGTTAAGCTCAGATTGGTGGCAAACTGTATATATCTGTTATACCTGGAATAATGAAACTTGGTGACGGGTGCATCTTTATGAGTTCTACATCGTCATCACAAAGGGAAGTTAATGTGACACATATTTCACGCTTCACTGGCTTTGGTTCAATTTTCTTTGAAGTTTATTTCTCAGGCTCTGTTTATGCGAGAATCAGCAAACTAGATCATTGTATCCATCTCTATTACAACATATCCTTACAACAAAAGAAGGTCACTGTGACCTACATTTCACATTGTTCTGGGTTACATTCAGCTTTTGCGTTTAGCTCATGATCAGATAGGTGTTTTGCATCCTGCTGTTATACCTAAAATCATGAATCTTGGAGAGGATATGCATCCTGATGAGTACTATACCCTCGTCACAAAAGTAGGTTACTGTGGTCCATATTTCACGCTTCGCTGACATGGTTAACATTGTGTTTCAAGTTTATTTCTCAAACTCTCTTTATGCTAAAATCATCAAACTAGACGATTGTATGCGTCTCTATTAGCACCACACCATTACAAAAAAAAGAAGAAGTTACTGGCTTAAGTTAAGTACCACTCGGTTGCATCTCGAACGAGCCCAGGGGACATTTTCCCACCCCAAACTAACAGTGTCCCCCTAAAGTTAAAAAATCCCCGTATCTTGATCACTATAGGGGGACAGAGGTACATAAAATGTCCCCTTGACAGCTCAACCAATGTGCACACACTGTCATACGTGATATTTGTGCAAAACAGGTCACTGTGACCTATATTTCACATTTGACTGGCTTAATTCAAGCCCCAACCCCACCCACCCCACCCCGAAAATGAAATGGTTGGTCCCTCATGTTTGTTACGCTTGATATGAGTGTCGTGAAAAGTGGGACATCGCAATTAGATACCAGTTGTTCATTGCACTTCCCGTTTGAACTATTGTTTTAAAGTTATTGAAATTATTCATTCCCGTGTGGTACAAATATATTGTAAATAGACTTGATGCATGAGATGACTCCGGGCTTCTTGTGGGCACCAAAGAGTAATTTTTCCATTCGCTTTGATTTTTTTTTAAACAGCCAATTGAAACAAACATTTACAAAAAATACTTCAGTGGAGCGTGACGTCTCGCCTATGACCCATACAAAAGTATATCCCTTCTGTATCTTACTTTCAAATACTTTAGCACAAAGCTGTAGCATATCCTCTTAGCGTGTGTGTGTGTGTGTATATATATATGTGTGTGTGTGTGTGTGTGTGTGTGCGCCTCGCCATGCTTACGCAGGTGAGACAAAAGTCGACCTGGAAAAGCACTAACTTACTAACTTTTACCTATTATCCGAAGACTCCACCTTTTAGTCTAAATGACAAAATGTTCTTTAAGTATGCTCAACGGGTAGAGCGTCAGACTCGTAATCCAAGGGTCGTGGGTTCGATATGTGTATGTTATCGAATATCTTTGTGCGTCCTATGGGGACAGTAGTAGGGTGGTAGGGTGTTAGATTAGATTCTTGTATGGAGAAACCATAATTTCCTTTGTGTAATGCTGAATTTCATCATCATCATCATCATCATCATCCCATGTGTTATTGCTGCCAATCATAGAGCTCTGTTCTGGATTTTTTTTTACAGGTCGAGGGAAATATTAACATTAGTGATGACGTTACTTCCGTTAGTGAGTGTAGACAGTGTAAACCTGGCTTTTATGCCTCGAGAATGTGTTCTAATATACATGACACAATCTGTTCACCGTGTCCATCAGATATGTTCACTTCGGAAGCGAACACCGCCAATCAGTGCACTGCATGTACTAAATGCAAGGCGGTGCAATACGAAAATGAAGTTTGCTCATATGATAGAGACACAGTGTGTAAATCTTGTTATGAATTTTTAATAGATGCATCCAATGAAAGATTTCTGTCTGAGTGTTCTAAATATTTAGGTCTAAACAGTAGTGGTTTAGAGCTTCAATTCGGAAGAAGTGAAATAGAAAAAGAAACAGATTCCTTGGAAGGATCTGGAATTGAAGGAGACGGTGAATCCATCCTTACGCCTGGAAATATTCATTTATTCAATGATACAGAGCTTGTTCTAACCAACACAACAGATGAAGAAGGCAGTGGAGATTTAGCAATTACAGAACCTAACTCAAGCTCTTCTCATCCTACACTTGCACCAGAAGAGGAAGAAACTGAGGAGCTAATTCCTGTGACAACGAAGGCAGTTAGTACTACTCAAAAGAGCGATGACAGCTATGAAATTACATCGCCAACTACACGATCGTTATCTACAACAACTGAATTTAAATTTCAGCAAGAAGTGGTTGCTGTTTTAAATACTTCACATGAAAAGTCCATTCAGCTTCCTAACACAACAACAACAACAACAACAACAGAGTCTACAGCATCTGATAAAAAGACAACTTTAATGCGTCTATTGCAGCCAAGTCAGGGGATAAGTTTGCCGATACCAACAGTGAAATATCAAACAGAGCCCCCTGCCGTACATAAAGGTAAGATTTAAATACCGGACAAGATTACAATGAAACATTTTTAATTATAGATGACACTCATTTTTTTGTTGATTAAACAATTTTCAAGGGAACCAATCTTCTAGAAACTTAAATGTTATTGTGATCCTATTCAGTGGCCTTCATAAGTCAGTTATCTTCTGATTTGATGGTGCCACATGAAAACCGGTCCTTGTCTGTATACGGACACCTCGGCAGATCCAGTATATCCTTTATGTATCTATGTACCCGCATGTGCCTCACAGTGGGTTACCTCCCTTTGAAAAGATAACGCCGGTGCCATACCGATGTAAATTTGGTGTTAACATGCCATCTGGAGAAAATCGTACGCTTTGATAACTGCATCACAGTCAATTCATAATGCATTTTCTGCAATCTTTACTACAATGGCTTTAGTGTAGCATGTGAAGATTTTATCTAATACGTATGAGGAAAATGTCAGGAATTCTCTACTTGCAGAGACGGAGCACAGGGCTGAAGACGTTACAAGGTAGCACGCGGCAGACGTCACAATATACCGATAACGTCACAATAAAGGGCACCTGAACCGCCTTACATAATCTGGTTGTTTATACCTCGTTTTTGATTGGCTTTCTATCTGATAGTTGATAGGATACAGTCAACATACTTGTGTATTGATGCGCAAAAGCGATGTACTAAGGTTTAGTTGACCGTGGTCTCAAAACCGCATTCAGGCAGCGATATATTCTGAAAGTATGAGTTGTGAGGAGCGTGATGTAATCGTTGCTCTGATTGGATGCACACAAAAAAAGTTTTCATTTGTGACATAATGTTTACCCATGCATCTTATAATGAGTTTTAAATAGACAGGGAAAAGCCTAGCAAGAGAAAACAACATAGCAACAGTGGTCGACGTTAAATTACTTTTAAACGGAATATATTAAATCAATATATTCAAAATTGAGTAAAAGGGAAACAAAATTCCTTTCAGGGGAATAAAACAAACATTTTGACAGCAGTATGCTTTTAAATAAGAAAGGTGTTACTCTTTTATAAAAAAGAGTACCCAGTGTGTGTATATATTACTTGCATAAATTTATAAGGAATTCTTTTGTCTGTTTACCACAAAAATGGGCATATCCAAGACCTCCGTGATGTACCTATGTATTAGTAGTTTGGTACCTTGACTTCTTCACTCCGTTTGAACTTAGTGAAGAAGGCAGGTTTCAGACTACAAACAATATGTCAGATAGGCCTAATCTACGAATTCCTTAGAAATAAAAAAAAAAACCAAAAAACAAAAAACTATGTGGTGGAAGGGCTGTAAAATTTTCATTTCGTCTGCGAGAATGAGATATGTATAGTCTAAGCCGGTCCATATCATTCTTATTAACTCTAATCGTGCTCCAGTGTAATTTTTAAACAATAAACACCGCTTTTATTTTTATTTTTTTAAAATATAATTTTGACAGTTAGTGGAAGTAAAATGTTTTGATATCAATATTAGGAGTACATTTGATTTTTGCTGCCATCAGTAATATTAATTCAAATTTTAGTTCCTTTCCTTCTTTTTAAAAATCGCTCTCCATTGAATTTGACATTGCTGCATAACAATATTTACAAAGAATTATAATTATAATTAGTACAGGTTATATGCATTTTAAAAACAGCACTCGTCAGTATCTTCTCATTATCTTCAAAATAATGTTCATATCATGAATTTGTCTTTGATCCCCTTCCGGATTTGGGGATGTTGAATAGGCCTGATTCACCCTCCTATAACAGGCGACTATTGGAGACAGAAGCTGTAATGGCGCAATGGTTATCATGTTGAGCTCGCGATCAAAAGGGTGCGGGTTTGAACCCTGCCATCGCATCAGCCAGGGTCCGCTATCGTGGTGTGTTTTTGGGCAAGACACTTTTCTCCATTTGGTTCGACACTAAATATTCTCCTTGTGTTGATGTGCCGTAAAACTCCAAACCAAACCAAATTGATGTGATAAAGTCTCAATTCTATATACGACAAGATTTAAAAATAAATCAATGAAAAATATTTAAAACATCAAATATTTGACATAAAATGCTAATTGAAGCTTTAATATTAATAATCTGATGCTGAACTCTCACAGATTCATATATTTTTTATTTTATATTGAAATTACCTTTTTATTAATTAATGCTATCAAATATTTAATTTAAAAATGCTTGCTTCTGACATTTATTTTATGATAGCAACGATTCAGTGGCATAATCTTCAAGCAATTGTACCAAAACGTTTATTTTTATTTTTTTTAAAAATGTTTTAAATGATATAATGATTCTATAAATACAGTCTCTTTAGACCGTGGTTTAACAGTGAAAGATTCACAGGGAAACACTTTAAGATTAATTCTTTATACTCCCGCCATAAGGCGGAGCGTGTTAAGTTATGTTGTGCGTCTGTTACTAATTTCGTTTCCGCACAATAACTCGACGTGTCCACTATCTACAGTTACCAAACTGTATGGGTGGCTTTCAATTGAGGTAACGAAGAGTCCTATTGACTTTGGGGTCAAAAGGTCAAAGATCAAGGTCAGTGCAACTGAAAGAAGAAAAATGGTTTCCACACAATATCTCAGAGCACTCCACAATCTACCGTTACGAAACTCTGTGGATGGCTTGAACTTGGGTAGATAAGAAATATATCGATTTAGGCGTCAAAAAGTCAAAGGTTAAGGTCACTGTGACTGAAAGAAGACAAATGGTATCCGCATAATTACTCGAGTTCTCCACCATCTACAGTTACCAAATTTTGTGAATGGCTAGCATTTGGGGTAAGGAACAAGCCTATCGATTTCGTGATCAATAGATAATAAGTGAAGGTCAATCATGATTGAAAAATAAAAATGGTTTCCGAACAGTAACATTAGTTCTACATAACAAACCTATACCAAATTTTGTGGATGACTGACACTTAGCGTAAGGAAGAAGCAGGTCGATTTCGGGGTCAAAAGATTAATGGTCAAGGTCACTGTCACTGAAAGAAGAAATATTGTTTCTGCACAAACATTTCAGTTATCGACATGTACCTTCACCAAAGTTTGTGGAATACTTACACGTTGGGTAAGAAAGATGCATATTGCTTTGCAGTGAAAAGGTCAAAGGTCAAGTTCACTGTGACTGAAAGAACAAATTGTTTTTCTGTATAATAACTTCAGTTATCGAACACGTACCTTGAACGAAGTTTGTAGAGGCTTGTACCTAAGGTATGGAGAAGCTCTATTGATTTGTGGGTCAAAAGTTAAAAGGTTATGGTCATTGTGACTTAAAGAAAAATGGGGTTTGAAGAATAACTTTTGTGCTAGAGTAAGTTCGTTGACTATACTGTGTGGATGGCTTGCAGTTGGGGTAATAAAGAAACCTAGACATTCTGGGGTCTAAAGATCAAAGGTCACAGTTATGGTAAGTCTAAAAAGAAAATAATGGTTTCTACACATTAAGTTTAGTTCAAAGGTCGAGGTCATTGAGACCCGTTTGTCAGTAATCTCCAGAGTCAACCATTCCCTACTGGTGGCTACACTGAAGACTGTTAAACACGTGGCTGGCGTATAATGTGCCATTCTCGTTAGCCTTGTTAAAAAAAATACGAACGTCTCTAGATAAATACTACTTAATTGATGATTTTTAAACGCAGGTTTTGACCTCTTTGAAAGACACGCCCGATACAACCTGGATCGAATACCATTTTAGTTGCATTATTCTCGCGTATTTTCATGAATTTTTTTGTAGTTAGAATTTGAAGTTGTAAATGTGTTAGCATCTGCATTTAAGAACAACAATAACAACAACTGCAATAACGATCGTCGTCATTATCATCATCATGTTGATGATGATTAAATCGAATTCTTGGCTATAAAATTCCCATTACTTTTATAAAAATAACTATTTGATATGAAACATAAACAATTCCTACTTTCTGAGGTGTATCACATAAGGAGAAAGAAAAAAATATTTTTTTATTTAATTATTTTATTTATTTATTTATTTATTTATTTATTTATTTATTTATTTATTCATTCATTCATTCATTCATTCATTCATTCATTCATTCATTCATTCATTCCACATAAGTAGTGTAAGCATGAAAGTTACTTGCCTTGAAAGACACTGTTAAGTTGTTTTTTAAGACCTTGTTGTCTTGACATTTAAAAAAAGAGAAGAAAAAGCATACGCCTTTTCAACTTCAAGTATATATTTGTCCCTTAAGTTTATAGAAACATATTTTATCCCTAAAAAGGTACTGTATTGTGGAACATAAATGAAACACAGACAGACCTACTTAAACACAAGATCAGAGATTTGTTGGACCGGCTTTTCTAGTGGCGCTACCGATCGGATTTAGGGGAAGTAACTGACTTCTATCCGACCATTCTTAATGACAACAGTTTTACTCATAAGTGACCATTTCATTAGCCAAGCCAAGGATTCTGAGGAGCTTGTTGTATGGAGGTGGTAAACCCTATAAAACATTGGCTAGCGAAGATGATAAGGGACGTGCTGTGTTTCCATGCGTCAATGTACGTACATACCAATCCACCTACCTAGTAACATATATACATACATTGGTGAATTGTTTGATTAGCTTGTTGGTTGCTTGAATATAGATTGATCGATCGATCATTGATTGATTGATTGATTGATTGATTGATCTGTTGTTTGATTAATATTCGCCCAATACAAAAGTAGAACCAATATTTATACCAGATTTCTGCTTAAAACAAGAATGCTCAATATAGATCGCTCATTATGGCACTACTATGACTTTTTGTTCTTTAGTCATATCCGAAATTAAAATGTAGACACATATACTGTATACATCCTTATCGTTTTTATCACTCAAGTCACTGCTAAATTTTTTGATCAATTTGTTTGCTTTCCAAATACATTAATTGTGTTATTAAGTCAGATGTGACGATAAAACTTATTCTTATGTGACTGTCTATCATTTGTCACGCCCAAATGTTTCGTCTCGTGTTTTTGCTTTAGATGTTGGAACTTCATGGAGCCATACCTTTAAGGTTTGCACCACTGCATGCAAGCTAAACCACTGAGGTTTAATATTTTTTTTATATGAACAATTAGTTTCAATTTTGTTTTTAATTGATGATGACTAATCTCTTATACAGTTATTTTACCACATCCTTCTCTTGTGTTGTATGAATTGTGTTGTATGAAATGCCCTATGAATAACCTTTTGTTAAAAAGATTAAACAAAAGATTAAATTTTCCGTGATGGAAATACACGTTACCGGAACCTGTGAGATTTTATCTCATTCCGTTGATTTATGCGCCAAACTTGTCTTATTTTCCGTTTATTATGTGAGACTTGTGTACTTCTTTTCTTTTCATTTATACATATATATATATATATATATATATATATATATATATATATATATATATATATATATATATATATATATGTGTGTGTGTGTGTGTGTGTGTGTGTGTATGTATATTATTTAATTTCTCGAAATCATTCAAAAGTCGCACAGACTTCAAAGGAAATAACACAACTCGCTTCTTATTGTGTGAGATACGTCAAAAAACAAACGTTAAACAAATGAATATATGTTTCATACTTTTTAACAAAAATAAGAAATAAAAAATTGTGTCATCATGATTATATGTATTCGCACCGTAAATTAAACAGATATGTCACATTCTCATATTTTTTGCAACGCTTCATACTTAAACCTAAGGTTCGGTATGGGCGGGGCGAGTTGTAGAACGAATATCGGTTTGTTAGAAATGTACATGTTATTTTAAAAAAAAAAAGACTGCGTAAGGTTTTCTCGCAATTCTAGTTGCTTATTTGAAAGCCTCGTTTGGTTTATTTCATTCTTATGACTTATAATTTGCGTTTTGGTGTAATATCAAACTCAACCTCGTGTCTGTCATCTGCAGGATTGGTTGGTGCCGGCATTTTACTTTACAGCGTCACATCATCTGGATTTGCTCAACATTGTAAAAAGAACCCAATTTTTGGCTAAAGAAGGTGGATATAAGTGTAGGTTAAAGACCATTTATGTAATTAATCTGATTGTATCGATTTGTATGAAAACAAGTTCCGTAAGAACAGACGAAATGATCTCCACTAGAAGGTCAATACGCTATGCATCGCTTCAGAAATCATGATTTCATGATATTACATATAAATGAGCTGTACTTGTTAGAAGTCAAAGCTGTCTTAACGGAGCCTTTGTCATCCTGAGCTGAGTACTAGAGGTTAAGTTCAGTAAACGTGATATTTTCTGTTTTATTGGTATATGTGTTGCTTCCAGATGGATAGAAATTCCGCAGTGATCAGTGGAGCTAAACTCTACATATCTCGTTCTCGCAAATGAAACGAATTATTACGGACCTCCGCCATTTAAAAAAAAAAAAAAAAATTATATTTTTTTTTATAAGGAATTCCTTATAGATATATTCCATCAAGATTTACCTCCTTGGGTAATCTTAAGAGGTATAACTTAGTCTGTATCCCTTCGGATCATCATCGTCTCTTTCCGATGCGAGTCGAATAACTTCGACTCTCTGAAAGAGACTCGGAGGTACTCGTAGTGATACTTCCAAATTTGTTAAGATTTTTCGATGGAGGAAAATCTGTCTAGATACAAAGAATAGATACTGAGAAAGATATACGTTGGAAATATTTCACAACGTTTCATCATCAATGAAATACATGCACTTTTAATTTGTAATGTAGTTCTTGAAAGTTTCAAATCAATGAAATTAAAGAAAATCATTTAGTTTCTGTAGTCTCAAGCAATTGCTTAGGTTGATGTTAGTGACGAAACGTCTTTGAATCGTTGCGACGTTAGTAAGGATATTACGATAATATTTGAGACATTTGTTATAGACATTTTATTCACTAAAGACCCACATATGGTGTGTTGTTACAAATTAATGGATACAAATGTAAACAATGAACTATGTACAGTGTGAACAGACTAGTGGAAGGAAACATCATTTTTTAAAGTTTGACAATACAAATTTACTCAGTTTTGCTAATCCAATTACAACAAAACTATCTGCGTTGCTCATGAGGCTTTCAAAGTTAATGATGTTTGGGTTTACTGAGCAGATGCAGTGGTAAAAAATTGTATATTTCCCTCTTGAAATAAATACAGCTAAAAATATATTGAAACTCATCACCCAGTTCTTGTTTTTCACAGGAAGGGCAGAGCCTTCCAAACCTATAAATACTGCAAAATCTACCAACTTATATGGGAAGTTTGTGACTACTACAACGAAAACAACATATGCATGTGAGATAAATTAAAACAAACTCACGCAAGATTGAGAATAAAATCGGTGAAAGATTTTTACCTTGACGTACGCCAATATTAGAAATGAAAAGGTTTGAGCAAGCAGAACCTTGCCTTATACAGGACTTGGTATTCTTGTAAAAACTGTGAATAACATTCAGTATTTGACCGTCAGTAGAATGTTGTTACAGTTTTTACCAGAGAGGAATTATATCCACAGAGCTGAAAGCCTTTCAGTAGTCAATAAATGCACAATACAAGTATATATTTTAAATTGAACAAATGATCAATGGTACTGTAATCCTTTTCTAATGGATGTTCTTTCGGACCAGGATACCTTTTGTTTCTTTTACCTCAAGATAATTTATTTGTTCAACAGATATGATGGTTATAATGATTTCTTTTAGCTGCAAATTAGCGCAAGAATATTTTTTTTCAAGTTATTTGGGGGCTATTTCGGATTTCAATACTAAGCGAATATTCCGCAGTAAACACGCGACCTTGACCTTGGAAATGGAGTCACACTGAATTTGATTATGTTGTTTCACCCGTGATTTCTTCTGTATTACTTAAGAACTACCGTCCTTAAAGTATATTCTACCATGGTGGACGGATGATTAGCACTCATTCTTGTAGGCAAGGTCGGATTTTTAAAAAAATATTTTGAATGGCATCGAAACAATGACGAATTTTTATTCTGCCCTCCACTCACCAAGAAAATTGGTTGCAAATCAGTCCGTATTATATATATATGTATATTTTTTTCTCTCTCTTTTCGTTTTTTCTCAAATATTCTGACAATTTCTTACTACAGTGATAGAGTTTCAAATGCCTGTGAACATATCATGGTTGTTGACCCTTAAGTGATCCTCGACCTCAAGGACGTCAGTGATGTCGGAAGACTGCAAATGTGAATCTTTCAAGGAGGAGTATTTGTCACAAAGGGAAGCATAAAGCTCGTTGAATGAGGTTGAGTTATGTGCGTTTTCAGCCTTTGATCCAGAGGATGCATTTGAATTGCCACCGCTACTAGATGACGGTGTGGTTTTTGTTAGGGTGTTTCACTTCTAGTTTCTGTGTACATGGAATGTCATACAAATAACTGTACCAGAAATATTACGAAGTGTTATAATTTAAAACATGGGTGTCAAACATACGGCCCGCCAGACTCATTATTTATTATTATTATTTATTATTATTTATATCAAATCTGGCCCGCCATAGCAAATGAGTTTAACACCCCTGATTTAAATAGTAGCACGCCTGAAAATATATAAACTGATGATATTTCTGCTTTACGTGAAGTTTTATCGAGTCACCTTGTATCACATTGTACAAGCGGCTGCCGGAAAACTTTATTGTTTTTAAGTAAGAAAGTTAATCCGCTTTCATAAGAAAAGTTATCCAAGGGGAGTAAATCTTGTTGGAATTCCTTATAAAAACAAATACGGTGGAAGCGCCGTAATAGCCTGGCTCCGTCTGCGAGAACGAGAGCAGAATCTATATATAGTCAAGAACTAGAAATAACTTTCTTATTTAAACAATTCTGTTTTATTGTTGTGAAAGGATTTTTTTTTTTTTTTTTTTTTTATATATTCCTTTACAATTATTTTAACGTCCACCACTATTGCTGTTATTCTCTGTCGCTAGGCTTTTCCCTATCTATCTAAATCTCGGTGTATTGCGTATGGGTAAACATTATGATGTCACAAATGAAAACGTTTTTGCATGCATCCATGTTTTTGCATGCATCCATTCAGAGCAACGGTTACATAGATACATAACGGACGTACTAGATCGGCCTGGTTGTGCAGATAGGAACTACAGCGGGGCTCCTTGATAAATCAGAGGAAAAATATGGAGATCAGCTGATTGGCTGATTTTGTATTATTTTGTGTGTACTACTTTGAATTATTCTAGAATGCATACACTGAATTTTGGAAAGTTGTGGTGGGGTAGTAAGGAAGCGTTGGTCATCCGACATACATGTATATTCTGACTGACATGTGCGAATAATTGATAAGGAGCATATATTTCAGATTACAAATATTAAGATGACCAAGAAATCATAACAATCGGCTCTCGAATTATTCACATTCTTCTGCACGTTTACTTTTTTCTGTATATATATCAGCCTCAAATAAGTTGTAAACGTTGTCGTTGTCATTAGTGTCCGAAAGGGTATGTGCATTTAGATCTCTGAAAAGAATCAAAATGCTGAAGAAGACTGAGGAGGAAGGTTCTTCACTTTTTAGACATTAACATTATCGTACTTCCAACTGATTAAAACCAAGGTACGAGAATTAAACCGATGATAATACGAGAATACAAATTATTGCCTTTTTTTAGAGAAGGGGACAATATTACCATACGCTCTTCCACCCCACCACCCCTGCTGTGTAAATGTGTGTTTTTGTGAGTGTATTTACACTTTTCTGATTTCATTAACAACATATATATTGAGAAACTGTGAAAAGTTTTGTTTTCCTCGTCAATTTCAGATGATTTAAGAAGAGGAGGTCAACCACTGATTGATGAACCAATCGCAGACGCCAGTAAAACCCAGGTGATATACAATCTCGTATGGTGTGAAATTAGACTATTGCACTATCAAATTCTATTTAATGTACAGTAAAACATCGAAATAGGTAAATATGTCAGATAATCACATTTGTGGAAAACACGAATGCTGTCAACTATTATTTTCTAAAGAAAAGACCTAACTATTTTTTGAAGGAGTAGTTTGAAAGTCCAAAAGGACTGTTGGTGTACGATAAGAAGCTGTGTTGTCCCAATATATATATATATATATATATATATATATATATATATATATATATATATATATATATATATATATATATATATATATATATATAGTAAGTTACAACAAAAAAATTCTCTAACTGGTATGATAATATTCTTTCTCCAGATATATATATATATATATATATATATATATATATATATATATATATATATATATATATATATATATATATATATATATATATATATATATGTTTGTTTGTGTGTGTGTGTGTGATTTTAATCGTGATCTGAATAAATCCAATGTTGGATGGCGATATCAGCAGTTTCTTTTGGAATAATTTCAATATTTTGCTTATGGTATCTGTGTGCTCAGCCCATAAATTGGAGGACTATGTAAGCTGTTACAAATTTTTAAACGTTTTGCATTTGAGAATGATCTTGAGTACAGTGCTAAAAAGATTAGGCGTTTTCAGCAACAAAAATTGAAAATAAGTGAGGGTTGACTTTGTAGTGAGAAGATTTATTCTGTAAGTGAACATGCGTGTTTAAGTCATGTTATTTGCTCCTATGATGGTGATACATAGACATGATATCGTTCTCTTTGCTTTCGGGTAAACATGATCTTAATGTCATTTAAATCATACTGACAGCAGATGTAAACATTTTGCTATTTAAATCATATTGTATGAATTTGTATTTTCCCCCCTTCGAGACACATTTTTCAGGTAATACAATGACGCGATTTAATGTGGTATAATAATCGGTTCCATTTTCTAATGGGGTATAGGATGCACCATAGTGCTTCGAGCATGTTTGTCATTAAAAGGGTTGATGACCGTAGTGAACTGTTGAGGAAAATGGCCCATTCTTTTTGAACTGGAATTGACGCTAGTGAAAATTAGAATATTTGAAACAGTATATTCATTTGCATGTTGTCGTAACTCGGGTCTCATTGATCGATGAAAACAATTGTTGTATTGTTTTTTACTTGTGTGCTCTTTAGGTACTGTATATGTCTATGGACTGTGGTCGGAAATATTGTTATTATTATTATTATTATTATTATTATTATTAATTATTATTATTAACCAAAGACAAATCTCTATGGTTTGTGAATCCACTCTTGTGAAAAAAAATAAATAAATAAATAAAAACTATTGTTTAAACTATCATAATATTATAAACTCGTTCTTTATTAGGAAAGCGAGTCTGGTGAAGGAGGGAACGTGGCAGTGGGAGTCGTGGTTGCCATAGCAATCGTTGCTGCAGTGGTATTCTTCATTATTGGTTTTATGGTTAGCAGATACTGCAGACGAGACCACGGGACATTCAACGTGCTAAAGGTACGAGGTTTGAACCTTTCGTTAGTAGAGGTATAAGAATATGGCAAGTCAGATGCACAGTAATGTGATAAAACTGGTTTATAGGGGAAAACCTGGTTTTTCAAATCATTAAAACCATGTTTTTCTATGAAAAAGTACGTTTTTCTGTGAAAAACTAGGTTTCTCAATTTATATACGAGACTTTTCTAATTAGTGTGCATTTGGCAACGGGGGGGGGGGGTCTTGCTAAGAAAAGAGATTTCTATGAAACACTTGAACATTTTAGAGAAAAATCAGGTTTCATTTTTGAAAACCTGTTAGATCTGACATAACATCAAATTGTTCTCTTCATATCGTAGTTTTTATCGCAAAGTCTCGTATTTCCAGATAAAAACTAAGTTTTTCCAGTTTAAATACACAAAAATCTGAAAAACCTGGTTTTGATATAAAAGGTTTTTAAATAAAGGTAAAAGGCACAGTTATTGTGAGAGCTTGATGTCACGGTGATAAACCTGGATTTTTCGTTTGATATCCCAGGTCTTACCAGATAAACCAGGTTTTGTTTTGTTTTTCTCGGATAAACCTGGTTTCTTTGCTGAAACATGATATCAGTTGATATCATAGGTTTCTGAGAGAAAAATCTGGTTTCACAAAATAACCTATGACATCACAGGTTTATCAATATAAGAAAAACCTGTGATACCATAGATTCGTAAAACCAGCTAATTCATTCATTGATTGGCTAATCTGCTAAATTTGAGAGCTCACTCCATCATTGGCTCATTATTGTCAGAGCAGAGATAACCACTTCATACTCGTTAGCATAGCCCATCATATAAAATCAAGGTATTTTATATTGACACTTACCCCATGTGAATTGGTGTTAATGTTTTGGTGCATGCTGAAAATTTCATGAAAAGTGGTTGAAAAATGTTTCAGTTATGACGATTTGAATTTGTATATGATATACAGTGGCAGACTACTAGGTGATGGACATTTGGCCTGAAAGTCCGACAAGTTGCCATTCCGCCTGTAAATCACGTGGTTCACATACCTTTGCCTGCGATATTATTTATCAGCGGTCGATAGGTATCGGCACGTGTTAGTGTTGGAGTGACATATTTAGTTAATTATCTTTCGAAATAGGAGTAATCTGATTGGCAGATATAGCCCCTATCACTCGTCTGCTCATGACATGCTTTTGGGAAGGAATGTTGATCCCGTTACAATGTAATTATAACCTGTTGTCATTCTGTTCAGGGATCACGCCGATTACCAAGGTTGAAATAGCGTTCATAGATTTTTGGTCGAGTGTGTAACATTCAAGCTGATATAGGCCGGCATATTTTTATAAATATCAGCTTCATCCCCATCTTGCTTGTATTATGCCTATCAAATCATAATAATCAAATGCAGCAGGAACTTAAAATATTGAAGTAAAACTGAACTAAACATGACGCTGGTGACGCCAATGGAAGCAATTCTATGCCTACTATCTTAGCAGGGGAGTCTCAAAATCACGCATGTAATGATCTTGCTCATGTATTCGTTGTTTTATAGACATATATCGTCAACACATTCAACAGAATATTGTCGTGTTTAACTTGAGAGTTAGTTCCATGTTATTGTTAGTTCTTTTAAAAAAATCTTTTTTAAATGTATTATTTCTCATTTGACAGGTTTTAATTTTTGATTTTGATTTTATTCTACAAATGAATGTTATGTTATATATAAAATTAATTATATACATGCAATACAAATTATACGGTGTAGGACAATCTCCAAATATGACAAACTAGAATAGTAAATGAATGAATGAATGAATGAATGAATGAATTCTTTTAAATATATATAACATTGATATAATTTCATTTCGAAATCTTTAGATTTTATTTACGTCTAGCTAGCTACCCACCTATATATTAGCATTAAAAGATACTGAAATAAACAATACGGCACATTCCGTCAAAGTACCCCACATATTCGAAGCAAATGACTTGACTTGGAATAGTTGTGTCTTAAAAAATTAATGTTGAAGACAGATCTGCACTTGTGACTGGAAGCCGCTGATTTAGCTGAAAGACACAAGCGAAACGGACAACCAATACAGGATTGGTCAAGGGGAAGCTCAAAAAAACAACAAATTTTTTTGTTTTGTTTTTGGCCGGGAGGGGGGTAAGCCCCTAATTTGGAAGAAAATTGTCGAAATAAGCACTAGTATTTTAACTTAGAAGGGGAAATGCTACCTCGAGAAACAACATGAATTTTTTTTATATAACTGCATTTTGTTCAGAAGAAGGAGTTCGAGTTGAGTTTAAGGCTAGAAATAAAGGTGACTACAGTTGCGGGTTTTTCGGGAAAAGATGCGGCGTCTCCCTGTAGTTATTGATGTTTGTTTTATATCATGGTTGATGCAATTGTTATTATTGTTGTTGTTGTTGTTATTATTGTTGTTGTTGTTGTTGTTATTATTATTATTATTATTATTATTATTGACCTATAGAAACGTAGTCTTTCCATTGATTCAATCTCCTCAAAAGTTTTTTCCTAACCTAAATATATCTTCACATCTCTGATTGAACATTTTGAGAAATATATTTTCATCTTTCAACCCCTGAATACGCCAAACGTAGTCAAATCCACACGCAAATAAAAGCTTTCTAAAATTGCTAGCCCAGCAAGCACAATTTTCTCCCCATCGTAATTGTAGATTGTAGCATTCTTTAGGAAATCTGTCCTCTGGCATTATTAGGATTCTAAGTTAATATTTCAAGATACATTTGTATCTTATATTCTGCATACTAATTCTTCCTAACTCATTATATACTAATGCATTTGGAGTAGACTTATATACCAAGAATATATTTACAAAATGACAAATTAACTTTTTCAATATCTTTGGCATCATAAAACCCCTAGACATCTTCGAGCCAAACATGCAAAGTAATGCAGTTATAGGTATTTTACTAAATTTTGAAAGACTTCGCTTCAAAATATGCATAGACTTTATTGCTTGCAAAGCTAAAGTTTTTTGACACGTATACCATGAGTTTTTTGAAGAAAATATGCATCCTAGATATTTATAATATGATTAAATCTTTATCTCTGTAGGACCACAGTACCACTTTTGATGACTTCTGAGATAACCACCTCTACGAAATACAATCAGTCTTTTTTTACATATATATTTTTAATTTCCACTTTAAGCAGTTTTAATGCAATCTATTGAGAATATTTTGTAACGGATTTACACTGTCAGTAAGACAATTAAATCATATGCATACAACAATAAAAATAATTATAATATTTGTATAGAAACTCCTTTGTTTCCTTCTGCTAACAAGTGTTTCATGATCGTTCAAAACTAAGGACAAGAGTAAAGGCGATAAAACACAAACTTGGCGTACACCCATAGGGCAGTCGAACACATCGCTAATAAAAATTTTACATTTAACATATGCTTTCACATCATTATGGATTGGCTCAATAATTCTTAACATTTTTCCACTAATATTTTCGCCAAGTGATTCATTTTCTTTCACCAGCTCGTTTATCATATTATATGGAATCGATGTGAAAACTTGGCTTAGTATAGGTAATAAACGCGTGCCTTTATAATTGGAAAGTTCATTTGCGTCGCCTTTATTCAGGATTGGTGTAATGATGGCTGTTGATCAATCTTCTGGATAATATCCAATATCGAATAGTTTATTGAATAATACTGTTAATGTAGGTGCAGTTAAATTGCCCGTATACTTAAAGAAATCACTGGATAAATCATCTACTCCCCCGGCTTTGCCATACTTCAATTTACGCAATGCGAAACGGACCTCCTCTTAAGAAATTATTCTATCTAAAGTTTCATGAACTATTCGAATATTTTCATTTTCTTGTAACTGGTCAGCAGAACGGTAAAAATGAAATAATTCTGAAAAATGTTCATACCAAACTGCAGATGTGATACTGACTTGTGCATAAAAACGGGACTCTTTAAAGAGCGCCAAAAAAACGTTGTGCATTTTTAGAGTATAATGAAGATAAAAGACATTTTTTTTTCTATTTCATATTGCTTTCGCTTCTTGTAAAAGATTTATACATATTTCTGTAATATTTATAATCTTTAAGTGATTCCACTGTGTCTTGCATTCTGAACTGTCTTAGATATCTTAGAGCTTTGCTTTCAACAGCTATACAATTTCTGTCAAACCAAGACTGATCTTTATGAAATTTTATTGAAAATGTCACGGTTAACTTTAATCAATTTAAATCGCATCCACAATTTGAGATAACAAATCCTTGAAATTTTGGATAAAACAAAGCTGACGCTTTTTCTTTGTTCCGCATATTTTATCTACTAGTTGACCTCCAGTGTCACTTAAAATCTTCTGTTCTAAGTCATCCATACAATAAAGGGAAAATACAATGGGCATATGTATAGATTCAAATCTATCATCTGTGTCACAAGACGATATATTTTTAGAACACATATGTCAGCTAAAACATAATCTATTGTTGAGGCCGAATTACCATGTATATATGTAAATTTACCTAAACCTTTATCTGATCAACATATTCCATTAACGATCCTTAATACAGTCATTTGACACACATGTACAAGTTTTAGTTCATAATGATTTATATCCCTTATATCTTAGATTAGCCCGACCATGCATACATTCATCTTGTATATAATTATTAAATTCTTGAAAAAGGTCAATAGTACTATCATATTTGATAAAATCTAGTTCAGTTCTTTCATTTATATTGTTTGATTATTGTGCAACATATTTTTGTGTTTCACCTAATTAGAAATCAAGTACAATAATGGTTAATTGTATTTATTATCTATTTCATAATGAGATATTTAAATATATCAGTGGGATAAAAATGATACAGCCACAGTGGCGATACCACTTTTATCGCCACAGTGGCAATATCTTTTCTTATCTGTGTTATTCAAATCTGTATTTCCATATTTAGGCACATTTCAATTTTCTTCTTCTTTTGCTCTCTCTCTCTCTCTCTCTCTCTCTCTCTCTCTCTCTCTCTCTCTCTCTCTCTCTCTCTCTCTCTCTCTCTCTCTCTCTCTCTGACTGTATGCCCTCTAGTATACATTTATTTAATCAATAAGGAGGCGCCATCACAAAATGCCTAAAATCGAATTCCAAACAACTAAAAGTAGGCTTCAAGTATTAACTGTTTAAAATTAGTTTTCGACATGAATCCTGCAAATTATTAGTGACCGAACTTATACGAACTGTTGCTACTCGATATTTTGTCACCCATACAGTATCGCATGCCTTTTACACTCTACGACAAACGGACAACTTTAGGAAAAACGCTTGGTTAAATATAGTAATAAAATTGTTTTAGTAGAGATTTTAACTCTCAACACAATCGTAATCATGTTTGAAAATGATGGAGAAATCGGGCATTGATGAGTGTTAATAGCAAACCGAAATTAAGTTACACTCGAAATTTGTGTGCGGCGTCTGTTACTGAACTAGACTGCAAGCTTGCCAAGGCCACACAATTCCCGTTTGAATGCAGAAATGAACAAAATAAAGAACCGAAATCCATATAAGTAAACTCACAATCATTAAAATCAGATGTGATCGCTCTGTGATGTTTCTAAGGTATTCCCACCCCAAAAATATTCACTGTATCAATCCGCGCAAGAAATGTGTTAACGAAATTAAAAATCTCGTTATTTTCGTTTGAAAATATTCATTAATTTGATAAAATACACAACTTGATGCATTATTTGTACTAGCTAACTTTGTAAAAGGTCGCTGTCCTAAAATCATTGTAAATTTCGGAACTTTTTTTATCGATGTAGTAATGCAGCCGTTAATCGACACCGAATAGAGAAAAAATTTCATGCAAATCGACGGTTTTTGCCTTTAAAATATATAATAAAAAAGAAAGTCTTCGTTTTTCTGAGTAGATATAAGGAAGTACATTTTGTATTGTCACTTGTGGCAACAATACAATGTTTCCCACTTCACTCATGAAATATTTTCTTATATCTACTAAAAAAAACGTAGATATCCTCTATGTATTATGTTCTAAGATAGACACACGATGTTCTCCCGTTACATACAATAACTCCTTATTAACGAAGATGAACTTTCTGTATTTCCTTACACGTCTATTGAACATTAGATGCGTGTTGCCTCGCGATTACATTTATTGTAGAATTCTTCCCATGCAGATGATGTGAATCTAACTGTGTTTAGAATCATGGTACATACGATTTTTTGAAATTTCTGATTGCAACGTAGATTGACATCAAATGGTCTCGTAAATATGCATGCAAGTATATAAACTGTATTGATCTATTCAAAAATATACATGTAACAATTTGATTCCGCACCGATCTGCGATCGAAACCTTCTTAGCAAACTGAAACTGCTGTAAGAAAAAATCCGCATGCTACGCCTACACCGACATGAGACAATAATTTAGTGCCGAACCGATGTGTCAGTGTGTCACTTCTGCCAATCAGGTGTGCTTTCTTTTATGGGTTTTCGGCAAATATGCCTCAAAATGGCTGAAATATCTTCTGAAATTAATATACTTCGCGCCTTGACGTAACGTGCTCCTCGCCCTTACGTGTTATATGTATTCGTCTTCTTTCTTTCTGAATATGACCGATGCGCTCTCCTGCATGTCGTAAGAGGCAACTAATGGAGGCTGAAGTCACGCTGGCTCATTGGTTAGCGTGCAGGGCGACCGAAAAGGTGCGGGTTTGAATCCTGCAATCGGATCAGCCTGGGTCAGCTACCAAGGTGTGTCCTTGGGCCTCGGCATTACTTGGGTTCCTGAGTCATAAAACACCAAACCCCCAAAATTGTATTTAAAGATAGATATATAAAATACTAGTACATACATACATACATACATACATACATACATACATACATACATACATACATACATACATACATACATACATACATACATGCATACATTTTGTGGATGGCTTGCACTTGGGTTAAGAAAGAAATCTTTTGGCTGTGGGGGTCAAAAGGTCAAAGATAAAGGTCACTGTAACTGAAGAAAAACAATGGTTTTTGCACACATAAAATTTAGTTATCGACCCTGTGGCTTCACCAAAGTTGTGGATGACTAATACGTTGGGTAAGAAAGAAGCCTATTGATTTTAGATTCAAAAGGTGAAAGGTAAAGTTCAGCATGACTGAAAGAAGTATTTAGTTCTAGAACACGTATCTTGACCAATGTTTGTGGAGGGCTTGTACTTAAAGTGTGCACAAATGGGGTTAATGGGTCAAAGGTCAAGGTCATTGTTGTTCAAAGGAAAATCGATTTTGCAGAATAACTTTTGTTCAAGAGTAAATTCCTTGACCAGACTTTGTGGATAGCTTGCACTTAGGGTAATAAAGAAACCTATAGATTCTGGGGTCTAAAAGTCATGGTCATGATAAGTCTAATAAAATAATAATGGTTTCTGCACATTAAGTTTAGTTCAAGACCGCATACCTTGACCAAAGGTCCCGGTCATTGAAACCCATTGGTCAATAATTTCTAGAGTCAGGCAACACCGGGGTGGGCGTATAATGTGCCAGTCAGGGTACTGTGAAATTTTATCAATGAAGTGAAATTTTAAAATATATTACTTCAGTATCCAGTGTTTGGTGAAAGCGAGTCCAGGTGCACAGTCCTATGTTCTGGCTTGTGATAATTTCTTTCCTACCAGTAGTTAAAACAATATAACTTAGATAAACGAGAAATCTTGGGACAGACTTTCATCCGAATCCTTTTTTTTTTACTGACATTGGGTCACCTGATCAATGAATTTAACCGTTGTCCATCAGTTATTGTCTTGTGGGAAGGTAATTCGAAGGATAGACTGCCGCCCCATATTTATTTTTTTTTCCTCTTACCAAATTGGAGTGTAAGCATGTACCTACCATCGCAAATTGACCAATCCTAGCAACAAGCCGGATGAAATGTGTGGTATCACAAGTAAGGACAATGTATGCTTTGATGAGAAAACGTCCTCGGTAAAGCACTTGTTTGCATGCTTACATAAGGTGACGCATGTATCAGCTATTTATTGTTCTGCTCAACTAAGCACGAGACCTGTGAACCTATTATAAAGCAACACATATTGTTCTATCAGACGGCAAAGTAAAATGCTGCTGTATTGCAACTATAATTTTTATGTATATTTTTAAAATAATAAGCAACATACAGAAAAACCTGAAATGATTGTTTATCTGGAAGAAAATTAAAACGACTCAACTTGATTATGACAGATTAATAAGCTAGAGAGAGAGAGAATTTTTTTATATCTTAAACGGGATTCGAACTCGAGACATCTGGTATACACATCAGTCACTCTAGCAACTGCACTAAACTGGTAACACGGTTAGTCTTTATGAATCTTTTTCTGACAATAATTATTCTAAGTATGAAAATCGCATTTTCAAAAAATGTTCAAAAAGTGTATTTTTCGGATAGAGCGCAGTCGAGTACCTCTTTGTTTTATCATTAAAATGATAGCGTTTGTTGCAAGAATCTCTGAAGCAAAATTTACTGAGGTACTCCCTTGCGCACTAGGGTAAATATTGTTTTAAAATCGGGAAACCCCAATAAAATTACAAAATTACACAAAATGTCTTCTTTAACTCTTTAAGTTGAAAAAAAAAATCAGTAAGGGGGGAGGGCGGCATCTTCAAAACTTGTTATAGCAAGAGCAAAACCAAATTATTGTATGCCAAATGCAAAACAATGACAAAAACCTGGATTTAAAAAAAAAAAAAAAAAAAAAAAAAATTACTCTCAAATACCAGGTTTTTCTTTGCCAAATGCACATTAATGACGAAAACCTGGTATATTAATAGAACAACCTTGTTTTTCAAAGACAACATCAATTTTGTGAGAAAAACCTGGTTGAACGGTTTGAAAAAAAGCAGGTTTTTTTTCCCGATAGACAACGTGTTTCTAATTATTGTGCATTTGGCTTGCAATAGTTGAACTGTTCTAATCTTAGTGCCATTTTTTAAAATTCCGACTCAAAACGAGTTTATGACTTCTCATTTAGACTACTACTAATAATTTATGTTTTTGTTACATATGGGTATGTACAACTTTTTTATTGCTCACACATCAAAGAATAAGTACACGACATGCATAAATATATAAATTATGAGGAATGGTTCGATAACTATTGAATAACTTAGAGTCTTAGAGCCCTGTTTTTTCATATATGTGTACATGCACTTTTAACTTTTTCAAGTCAACGTAATCTCTGATCGCAAAATGGCCACCTAGCGAAAAATGTTAAATGTTGAAAATGCAGGCACACACAATTTTGTATGTTGCAGAGGGGTAAATTTCTAAAAGTTAATCCCAATATTTGAACAATATGATCATGTGTTATTTAAAGTAGAATCCAGAAATGCTTACCTGGGCATGAATCAGTTTTGTTTAAGCATTCAGTATATACCAGATGCTGAGGGTATCTAGCTCGGTATGATTACCACAGCATTCGAATGCGAAAATGTGCGCTCTGAGTGAACGACCCAGTTTTAGAAAGGAAAAAATGTGGATCAAATGTTTTATATTGAGAAAGGCAAATTCAGGTACTTAAATCTCTATAGGAGTTTAGTTGTAGGAAAATGTGTTTGTCAGAACAGGGACAGAGTAAAAATAACGAATTTTGGTTATTTTCGACCTATGTTTGTTAGTTTACAAGCTGGATTTACACAGGTGCGAAATAATTCAGACTTTAAAATACGATAAAGCAATAAGCTATACAGATAAAGAATTTTCTTTGGATCGTAAGAGATGAAAAAGGTTCCAGTATTGGGCAGTTTTCACCGCAAATAGAGCTAGGCTATGGGTGCAGTTACTCGCGGTTATGGATTTCATTTCTTTTTGGAACGAATTATAACTCTCTAACTTGTTTGACTATGTTTGTGTCATGCTGTATAAATCTCTTTCATACAATAATGTATCCATACATACAGTGTGGGATTCAGGGATGAGCGCTTTCATCTGTTTGGTCTATATGTGTAAATTTGTAATAATAATTTAATGTACATACCTTGCACCATATCTAAATAGAAATCCTGTGGGTTTGTGCATTCAGCCGAGTGGTAGTTTACGTTTGCCTCATGAGTTGATTCCCATACACTTTGAACCCTATCCTTTCACCGTGTACCATCTTTTTTTGTTCTTTTTTTTTTTTGGAGGGGGGGGGGGGGAAGCGGATGAGCGCGTGGCCGAGTGTATTAGAACACCGTTGCACCAGAGCTACGGCGATGGGTGCGTTACTCGTGGCATCGGTTCGATTCCTACATGGAACTAATTATAACTCTAACCTGTTTGATTATATTTGTGTCATTATATATATATATATATATATATATATATATATATATATATATATATATATATATATATATAATCCTCATTGCTTACAACGGATACACATAGACTATGAGTATGATTCATACAATTAAAATTTTGAGAAGAAAATAGTTTGCATATTGTATATGCACAATATTATTTTTATTATTTTATTAGAGACACTTATTTTGTAGGTACGTTATGCACAAGTTTATTATTTTGGTTCAGCTCTGTAAAATACATTATTGAGATAGTTTATTTGGGGGTTTTGTTTATTTATTTATTTATTTTATTACTGTCCTTTCCTGTGTTTCCAACTGTGAACATCATAGAAATTTTTTCTGCCTTCGCGTAAAGCGTCAGCATATCAGATTCGAGGCTGCACGCTAGAAATTAAAATGTTGAACTAACAGCATACACCTTGATCTGTCTGCACATCTTGCAACCCATAGTGTAAATATGTAACTCTGCTGTTCGCAGATTGGCGCGCGTTATAGGTGAACAAATACGGTATATGAAAATACATTTCTGATAATATATAGCCAGTGCCGAAATGGTGTGAACAGTCAGTGTCTGACTGTCATAGTATCAGAGGCAGTTGACATCCAAACGGTTTAGCTGAATGGCGGTAACGTCAGAACACTGTTGTATATGCCGTGGGAACAAACGACTGTCTGTTTTCTGCCACTGTTGTGATATTAAGACTGCGTCAGGCATAGCCCCGTAGCGGTGAATCGCCTTTCGCTGTAGTGAAAAATGTGACAGGGTCAAAAAACTTAAAATGCGACGCATTGCTCTCGATTCGCGAGAAGTAGTATGTCCATAATAATGATATTTATAAATGCACCATAAGTGAGTTTTTTTTGCGTTGGCTTAGTACAATGGTTCTCAACCTTTTTTATTTGCTGCGGTCCTCAATTGGCCACCAACAGGACCTCCCGACCCTCATGTTTATGATATATTTTTAAAATGTTCTTCTCATGATCCTTCGCGACCCTTCTGAGCACCCCTCGCGACCCTGATTTGGGTCGCAACCTGAGGTTGGGAACCGCTGGCTTAGTAGAATGTTTGCTTTGCACAGTATCCCTTATCTTATAATCATAAATTTTCGTTAAGTTTTCTCTTTGAAGAGTGTAAAATCGATGCATTATCATTCATACATTTTCTCGGCTGTTTCGTAAGGCATACATTTTCAGCTGTTGAAATTACATATCACCGATATGCAAATACGCATTTCGACGTTAAAATTTGTCGGGTTTAGCATATATTAAGAGTTCCCCCGTAGTGTAAAGCAAAGTATTAGTATGCAGATTGTTCATATTTAATTTCTTTTTTCTTTTCATCTCTCTAGGCGGACAAATTCCTTGTCTGTCTTAATCATTTGATGTTAATCGTAAAGATCGCGTAATGAAAGAATTATAGTAAAAGTTTACTTCAACAATATGCAAGCGTCAGTAATATAAATCTACATCAAATACATTTTATTGATGACTATATGACAAAAGATATAGCATTGTTTGTTTTTAGCTCGACTGTCCGTAAGGCCGAGTTAGCTTATGGTATGGCCCTGCCTGCGTCGTCGGTCAATACTCTCTACCCGTCGTCTATCCATCGTCCGTCTAACAACAATTATTTGCTACCACTCTGGAGGTCATATTTCTGGTCCGATTTTAATCAGACTTGGAATATAAGCTTATACCAGTATGATCTCGGAAGATTTTGATAATTAGTGAGATCCACGGATATTAATCTGCTGATCTAACATCTGATTGGCTGAGCTTGTTATGACTCTGGAGGACATATTTCTAGTCCAGTTTTGATGAAACATGGCATATAGGCTTATATCATCAAGATCTCGGAAGAGTCTGATAATGAGTGAGATCCAAGCATATTAATGAGATAATCTTGCATCTGATTGGCTGAGTTTCTTACCACTCTGGAGGCTATATTTCTGATCCGATTGGATCACACTTAGAATATGGGTTTATATCATCAATATATCGGATGAGCTCCATAATTAGTGAGATCCACGTATATTAATTAGGTGATCTTTGGCTGAACTTGTTACACTCTGAAGGCCATATTTGTGATCTGATTTTGATGCAACTTGGAATATACGCTTCAATCATAAATCTCGGACGAGTTTGATTATGAGAGAGGTGCACGCATATTAATTAGGTGGTCTTGTATATGATTTTCTGAACTTGATAATATTCTGAAAGCAATATTTTTTATCCGATTTTGATCCGACTTGGAACATGGGCTTATATCATCGTGAAATGCGACAAGTTTGATAATGAGCGAGATCCACGCATTTTAATGATGTAATCTTGCATCTGATTGTCAACGCCCTTGTGACTCAGTTTGTTATTAGATTTTTTTTAATCAAAGTTGTTACATACTCTTATATCATCAAGATGATGGCTCAGTTGTTTATGAACAAGATCCACGCATCTTTATGAGGTAATCTTGTATCTAATCGGCTGAACTTTTTACCACTCCTTAGAAAAAATGAGATTGGATTTTGCTCAAACAAATTTAGTAAATAAGCTTATAGACAGTATTGTCTTAGACAGGTTCTATAACAAGTGAGATCTGCCCATATTAATGATGTGGTCTAGCATCTGATTGGCTGAGCTTGTTTCTCTTCTAAAGACAATATTTCTCATCCGATTTCGATAAAATTTGGTAAATAGGTTTATATAATCAAGATCGTTGATGAGTTCGATTGGAAGCTAGAGCTATACATATTAATAATGCCTTTATCTTTGGAAAAAACATAAGACTGTAGTAAAATGGGTAAAATCAACATGATATAAAGGTTGGGAGATAGTTTAAATAGGGTTAAGTTCTTATAAAACGAGGGGTATTTAAAACGTTCTGAATATTAGTGTGCTGTACAACAAAGCTCTTTATTAGGGAGCGGTATCTCAGTGCATCCCCTTAAAGCATTCCCCATGCACCTCTACACACTTTCTCTTATGATCCAATTATTAAATGTCATTTTGTATTAATTTTTTGGTATGTTATTCATACACTGAAAAACTGCACTTAAAACCGCTGGGCGGCCTTCAAATCGTCTTTCCCACAGCGAATCTTTAATGATGAGATTCAGCCCAAAGTCATTTGAAGCTAAATCCGGGCTGTATGGAGGACGTGGACAAGTTTGGATGCTGTGCTCTTTTCGAAAATCTGTCACGAAGGCGGATTTATGCGCCGGTTCGTTGTCATGGAGTAGATGTATACCTCAGGTACCGGTGCGCTGACGGGTGGTTCTGTTGTGTTACACAACTTTTGGCAACACTTTGGAAGCATACAATTGTCCAGTGACACTAGCAGAGTCTGGTACTGGTTCCTGGAAGAATGTGCCTTTTGCATCGAAAAATCATGGGTATAAAACTCTTTACAGTCTGACTACGTCGAGCGATTTGTGGTCTCTGCCCGTTTTCTTCGATCCAAACTTTGTTATTTTCTCTTGAGTCGGGTTCAGAAAAGTAAACCAATGTTTCACCCCCTGTGAGAATCTCATTAAAATGTCTCTGGTCACTCTTTTCATATTTGGCGAGTAGCTGTTTCGCGATTTCAACCCAAGTCTGTTTTTGATCAGTCGTCAACAAATGCGGAACGCAATTTGTACAAACCTTTCTGAACTTAAATGGTTCTTCAGTATATTAAAAATAGCTGATGAATTAATGCATGTGGTATAATAGAAATATCTTCTACTGTGTATCGAATATCTTCATCAATTGCCCCCGTCAAAGCAGCCACTTCCCGCTCGCCAATCGCAGACAACAGTCTTCCAGAACGTTGGCCATCTTCCATGAATTCGCGACCATGTTTAAAACGATGAAACCACCTCAGACTTGTACGATATGGCAGAGAATTACATCCGTAAACTTTATCCAAGTCGACCTTGATATCCGTCAGAGTAGTCTAAGAGCGCCAGGATTTTACAGTGTGCTCTTTGCTCAGTAGCAGAATTGTTTCTCCTTCGATATTTTTACGTCACTGTCATTTACCTATGTTACGTCACACGCATATATCTGTAGGTGTTCGGCGTACTGCACGTGCAGTTGCAGATCATTTTATAAAACTCTATTTTGTCTGTCGATTGGCATTATTTATTGACAGGTTCAAAGAAACAAAAATGTTATAACAAAATATTCAGAACTTTTCAAATACCCTCCCCCCCCCCGTACTATAAAAGCATCCTAAGTGTAATGGTCAGCTGTTATTTATGTAAGCCAGGTGAGCGATATCAGGGATATTTGTTAATCTTCTTAACTATTATCCTTCCCCGATCGACTTTGCATTTTACTTGTACTCTACATAACACATTTAAAGAAGCACTTCCTGATTTTTTTTTTTTTTTTTTTTTTGGTCAATGCCACGCAAAAGTTTTCTTCTTGATTCACGTGACATCTCTTCACTCCTGACGGAACACAAGGCTTCCATAACCGGTCTTCATTTGACCCGATTTTTGCGTCTTTCCTATGGATTCTTCCCGTGATATGCCTAATTGTTTCAAGGTCATTCTTCATTTTCGAGCTTTGCACAGGTTTTCCTCTTTTCTATGTGGGGTTACATTCTACGACCGTCCTCGTGATTTTAGTGGATGCTTTTCTTAGTGTGGTGTAATGTATTGTTCGCTAATACCATAGAACAGTGGTTCCCAAACTGTGGGCCGCGGACCCCTGGGGGGCCGCGGGATTATTCCCAAGGGTCCGCGAATTTACATAGCCTCGCAGCAAGTATTGCTCCTCCAGTCAGCTCTTGCTTTCCTCTGTTATCCCTGCCGCTTCGAGCAAGGCATGTTCGAATTTAGCGCGCCAAGCTGCTCAATGTTTATCCCCGCCACAGCCTTAAAGTACAACTATTAGCATGTGGGGGTCCGTGCAATTTTTTTAGGTTAAAAAGGGGTCTTCATACTCAAAAAGGTTGGGAATCACTTCCATAGAAGAGATATTACCTTGGAGTTGAAGATCAGGGTTTTGGTCTTCAGACTGATCACTTTAAAGCTATAACACCATCATATTTTTGTCACTTGACAGTTTTAAGGTCATTTATTATTTGCGACTATTAATTTCCTTTTTTTTTTTTTTGTTGTATTTCCTCATTCCTCTCCTTTTCATGCTTTTTTGTCCATAATCTTTTTTCTAAAGCGTTGTGTTTCAGTTGCTTTGAGGTTAGTCACTGCTGTGTGGTATGTGTTATCACTTTAAGTGTGATAAATACATTGTGAAGTTGTTAGTGAAACCAAACCACATCGCGTCAGAATTTTAGGTAATAAAGCTATTTAACCATAGGTACCTCTCTTTTATTAGGCAATAAAAAGAAACGGATTACCCTCTCAAGATAGCGCGATCGAATACAGAGATCCGGAAGTCAACAGTGGTCGGGGGACTTCCATCTATGACGAAATTCCGGCTACGGAAAAACAGAACGGGAAGACCACCGAAACACGACCTCCTCCAGCAGTTGGGGAAGATAACGTCTATTCTAAGCCGCTGAAGAGATCAGAGCGGAAGCCAGAGTCAGAGGTCAAAGTTGAACCATCAGGATCCAAAGAAGGTAATACTTAACACTGAATGAACTTACTCATGACTTTACTGAGAGGGTGAAGTTTCGAAAGTGCACTAAATGCATTCTGCAGGCCATATGTTCTTAGGGTGTATCGTTAATATATTTTGGTTTGGTTTGGTTTTATGGTTTTCTTTCAGCACATGAAAGGCTATACATGGCGGCCAGTATATCTGGTGGATGAAGAACCCGGAAAAATCCCGGGAAGAACCACCGACCCACGGGAAGCTACTGGCAAGCTTTCTCCCTGTTAATATATTTTGCAGGATAAAATAATGCACATTAGTCAACACCTAAGACTGCCATGATAGAGTGTGATAGAAATTACTAACAATCACCTCATGCAGGTTTAACGGTTCTCCTTCTGTTTGTTTCGGAAATACATAACATATACCGCCAGTGACGGCGCGAGGGGGTTGGGAGGGGGCAATTACCCTCGGGCGCCAGGGGAAGGGAGCGCCGTCGGAAGCTTTTTTTCTTCATAGTATTTCACCTTCACCTTACTGTAACGGGGGCAATTCTTCACAAAACTATTTAGGAAGGGGAAGGGGTTGGCAACTGACATAAAAATGTTCCCTGTAGCAAAGTAGGGCGCCACTAAAGAACTTGGCCCCCGGGCGCCTCTAACCCTCGCGCCGCCACTGGGTACCGCGGTGGTCTCTCGGAATTTACTTTCTGTCTATACCTAATATGTTTAGGATGCTTTCATGAGGGAAAGTAGTGCCAATATGACTTACGGTAGAATTCTTCACACAGATATGTAAACTTATGACATCATTGCATAAATTGGGTCTGTTGTCTCTAAAGAGATTTGATAACTGTATTGAAAAAGACTAAGGTATAAATTGCATTTTTTTTTTTTTAAATTACACGTAGACTTAAATAAACTTGGTTGAAAATAAAATTAAAAAACGATTTTTTTTTAACAAATCCTTGAAACTTGTTGTCAGGTTGTCATTATATCAGGTTTCTTTAAGACCATTAATACTGCACCCCTCACCGCAGTGACATACATAATACAAATTTTAGCAATCCGACGTCTTTATATTTGTGTTTGTGTGTGTTTCCCAAAATTGCGCCTCTTGACAAACTATATTATTGTACAAAGAATAAACTATAGATATGAGAGCCGCTGCAAGTTCAAATGGGTGAAAAGTGCGAAGAATCGACGTTTTAAGAATCGACATTTCTCTTTAATTGTTGTCAGATCTGAAAAGCTACTTGGTAAAGAAATTTTCGTACCTAATATGTAAATATGAATATTTGCTCGTGTATGAATTCACAGAGAGATGCTGAATGTGTGATCAGAAAGTAAATGCGGACACCTGTATGTAATTATGATATTATATCGGCTGATCTTTTTGAGAAGGTGACGAGTCCTCGAGGATTTAAGTTTAACACAAGTAAAAGCAGTATTTTCTACATTTTGTGGAAGTTTTATTTGCATAATTTTACTTATTGAAGCATTTCCCCCTTTATGCACTGTTGCTCCCCCACAGTATCCACGAGCTCTTTGCAATAAGATTCTGTTTTTTTCCAACTAATGTGTTACAGATTATTAATATCTTCAACATCCAATATAATATTAGTGTAACAATAACCAGAGTCTAACAATATATATATGTTGCTTCTAACAGTTATTAGCTTAAAGTTGGCGACAAAGAGAAAAAAAAAAAGGATGGAACGAAGTGTGAGCTAAGAAATAAAGTAAAACCATAAGAAACACTGAGTTCATTATCTAGTTTTAAAAAATCATGCAATCTTTGGTCTGCAAATCATGCATAGAGATAGCTTACATAAATCTGTAAAACCAACATCTACTTGGAGCCAGTCTAGTTAAGCTACATTTAGCATAGCATGGCACGAGATATATAAGCAGTGATCATTACACTTTTTGGCATAAACCGTAATTAGGAGTAGATAGTTATTTCCCTTGTCACAACCGTAGATATCGTGCTTGTCATTGAGGACTAAAGGTGCTTGTTTATATTGGCATGTGCCCCAGACTGTTGGAACCTGTGCGTCTAAGTTGCCCTTTTTTCGTTGGTGCAACTTCTTACTGGTTTCTAGAAATTATTAAAATATAAATACTGTTTAAAAATACGACCAAAGTCGTACAAAAAATTAACATAAGTAAGACAATTTAGGCGCACAGATTAACAGAAACAAGACAAAATCGCACAGATTTCGATAATGTGGTGCCAGTATGACTGGTTTTATAATTATTTCAGAAATATTGTGTAAAGGTAGAATATATTCATGATTGAAATGGGTGACTTGAGCTATTGGTGTTATCATATATCGATATAACGATGCATCGTCGTAGGCGCGAGGGTGATATCTGCAAAATTATAGATCGGCAATATCGTATAGATTGAGATACCCCCCCCCCCCCCCCATCTCACCCCACTCCAAGCCCACGTAAATCCGCTTCCAGTTTACTGCAAGCTGTATCCTCAGCATTATTACTTTTCGGTTGATACATGTTTGTCAAATAGAAATCTCAAGTCTACAAGCAGTGGTCAGTGACAAAAAACAACAACACAGAAAGCAATGTCATTTTCCGCTAGCTGTAACCTTGGCCGTGGCACAGGCACGTGTCTTCAGTGTGCTATGTAGAGAATAGAGAAAGAATTAGTATGAGCATCGTTATACTATCGCGATGATGTCGTTAAAGGTGGAAAGATCATGATACAACTTTAGGCTTACGATAACATCATTAACTTTAACTCTTGCTGTATTTTGTTATTATTATAACGCTACGTGGTAGGTGTATATAATACATTTCGAGACAACTTTTTAATAGTACCATTTATATTTATTAACTACTTTTTTGGAGGAATAGCATGGAAAGAATTACCTCCTTGAATTTAAATATGGTTCCTACAGTGTTCAACTCCAACAAAGATATCTTACTACACAGAATATAGTCCGATAAATCAGCCCCCAAACTTGTACTGATACTGATGGACGTTTTGGGTGTGATCTCACCTATTCATTTAATCGTGCAATTGTGCAGATAAATTTGTCCGCAACACATCAGTGTACATTTTAAACAGATATTTTTCGCGGCTCCTAAGCTACGGTCGGTTGAAGGGTCCTTTTGGCGATATGTACACAATATTTCCGGATCAAATCCTATGTTTGACAACTTGTAAATCTACATGGAATAACACAACCTTACCTCCTGTCACAATTTCGAATTTCATGGCTACATCCGGCTGTTCCCTCAGATCCAGCAACCAATCAGATGCGACTTCCGCTCATTTGCTCATTTGAAGGTTTCGGTTGAAAATTTTACCCGAGTGATATCAAAACTTGCCTCGATATTTTTCGAAAGTTCACGAAAAAAGTACTTTTTTGCGATATTGAGTTTCCCTGCATTCCTATTATATCTGAAATATCCAGAATGAAATCACCCTGTGTATTGTTGCCCAACACACTTGTTATAAATGATTAGAAATAATATAATCATTTTACTGAACTATCAATTTTACAAAATACACTAAATAACCTTATTGTGCTGACACGTAAATGATGTTTTAGACACTTAGTAAAGGATAAGAAAGAAGATTATAACAAAAAATCCATTGGTTATAATTGGGATTATTATGTATGCATTATTACAAAATATCAAATCAGAAACAAATATCCCCCCCTCTCTCTCTCTCTCTCTCTCTCATACATATATGTAGATTATTGGTGCATGAGTTAGACAGATTACAAAAGTTGAATGATGTATTTCAGAAAATCAAATGCACATTGATGAAAAACTATGCATCAAATATATACGCACATGCACTTTCTGTGGAGAATTTCATCGACATCTTGACCTAATTGTATAATTATGATGATTATTTTTCAGAAAAAAAAGTTGAGATGCCAGAATACTAGTAAGCTTGTGTCCCAAAATATGTCACATGAAGTCCGATCCCCCACCCCCACCCCAACACACACACATGCACACGAAGGTTTAGGAAAGAATAAGTCCGAGAACACGGAACAACAGTACTTCATTCCAAAAGTGATGTGATAACTTCGCAACAGCACTTTTTTCACTAGCGAAGTTATCACATCTCTTTTGAAATGTCAGATACATCTTTTCCCCCAACGTACCGACATGTTTACGCACTGAATCTCATTTGGATTTATTATAATATATCTTTCCAGTAATCTCCCTCTACAGACCCATTCTTTATTATAGTTATTATTTCGATGTAAAATATGATCTGCCCCTTTTTTAATCTGGGAGCGTTGATATATATTATAATCATTAATAACAAGTTCAAGGACTATATGAGTTTCGTCGTTTAAATGTATGCATATTCCAGTGCTAACAATAATCTGTCTTTAAGTACGTGAAATGTATTCTTTACATTGGACTATGAAAGTAACAACAACAACAAAAGTATTACTAAGCAAATAAACAATCGATCAATCGCACAAACGAACCAAATGCATATCGTCCTTGAAATGTTACAGTTAGTAAGATCCAAATGCTCTCCACGTTTGCAATGATGATTAGGTTGAAGGTCAAGCGGAACAGAAATGTGTATATTTCATGTCGGATAGTATTTCTTTCTATAAAGTCGATACTCGAAAAAGATTGTACACCTTGTTTGCTTAGTCAATCTCCACCCAGCCTTCCTAGGTTCTTCTTGGTCCATGTTGAATCATGTTAGACGTCAAAAGGATAATAAGCTGGTCAAAGACATTTTCAAACAAATAAGCAAACAAAGCACGGTTAATTTCTGGCCATGTATTACAGATTCAAGAGAGGCTTGGGGAGGTTATAAACTCACTAGGAGTGAGTCCACGGGTACCATCGCACTAGAGTGTAAGTAAGAAACACCGAAGTCCACAAACAGGGCTTATTTTGTATTCGGTGGAGAACTAACAGGGGAGAGCTAATCAATTTTTGCACCCCGCCATTTAATATATTTTGTCATTTGTTGTTTTAACAACTCTACATTTATTCTTTTGCCCCTATTCTTACTTTATAAGATACCGACTTTAACCCCCTCCCCACCCCAATTGCCAATCTATATCTGAAATATATTTTGATCGGCATAGACATCCACTCGGAACATCCTCTTCCCTTACCGATGAGAGACGAACGTACTCGTTTCAGAAGGCATCGGACAGGAAAAACAGAGGATGTTCTGCTTGCATGACCATCTTCTATATCAGTTAAACTCCCCCATCTGTTATAGCTTCCCTTGGTTCCGTCCATGTTTGATTGTCGGGATGACTGAGAAATCACAGTACAAAATATACTTGTGTAACGAAAATCTGCAAAGAAAATAACCTCTTTGGAAACTTTCATGAAGAAAAAAAAAATGTATTTAAAAGAAAACATTTCCTCCACGAGCACTTACTTTATTAAGTGTAATTGACCTAACGAAACTGATTCAGCCGAGTCCGCATTATTCAAAATGATCTTTCAGTTCAGACTTCAATTATCGTTAGCTTAGCCTTTTTTTCTCTACAGAGTATATTGTTGACTGAACACACGAAAGATAGTCAAATATTTGTTTCCAAAGCATACCGAATTATTTTCTTTCTATTTAGCAGGGAATATGATTTGAAAATCGAGATATAAAAGACATGTATCGTACGTACAGTGATTCTCTGTTGTCCAAAAAACATGGATTACAAAACACCATATTAGAATGCATGCGGGAATGGTTGGTGATAAGTGCATGTAAATGAAGATGAAATGTTTTGAAAAATTAAAGCAGATAAAGACAGCATTATTTATCTGGTATCCCTCTGTTTCAATAACACAATATGATTCGATTCATATATCTATTTATTAGCAACCAGGCTGCATGCATACAAATAACGTAACCTAAAAGGTGGTTGCAGACATTTCTGAAAACCTTGTTTGTTTTTGTCTTTTTCTTTTGTTTAAAAAATATTGTATTACTGGCATATTATATACACAGGTACATGTTATTCGGAATCTATCTGAGTGTAGTTTGACCTACTTCTTTCTTCCTTTACCTCTATCTTTTCATGCAAGCGCTTTAAACTGATACCAGCAAACATTAGGAAATAAACTCTTTTTATTTCAAGAGGCGAGTAATCTGCATTATTATGAAGTGGTGAAATATTATATCCATTTGAAACTTTGAAACTCCTCCCACGTGTTCTATCCCTTTTTAAACACAATATTTAGTATATAATAGATTGTTCACGCTGGTGCTTATGAAGATGAAGTTATAAGCTTTTTGCAATTTTCATACGCGTCTAGGGTTTTGATTTGGCTTGGTGTTTTACGGCGCAGCAATACAAGTAGGTTGTTTAGTGCCGAGGCAATTGGAGTAAAATGCCTTACCCAACAACACAACACGGTAGCCGACCTGTGTTGATCCAGTGGTAGGATTCGAACCAGCACACTTTCGGTGTAGGGTAAAATTTACTTCTCCACCCCCAACAGAGCTCTAATGTCCTGTGAAAATTACACGCCATCATGAGGAATGTTTTAACCTATCAATTGGTTTGATTGGACAATCTTTACCATGCTGTGCTACTTTGCTTCGGGTGAAAATTTGGTCATTATCTCTTTTAAGTTATTGAATGATTGAATAAATACGATATCTCCAAAAATATTAGGACAAAATTACTTTGTTAGATTTTAAAATAAATATCTGGGCCCGGTCTCAGAATATTGGCTTTGTTTTTGCTTGTTGGTTTGTTTTTTCTTCAAATTTTTAGGAGTAGAACGGAGGATAGAAAAATAAAATAAAATTCAAATGGTCTGGGATGTCACGAACATGCTGAGCCCAACAATACAATGCTTTGAGAATTTTAAAAAAATTTAAACTCAGGGTGAAAGATGAAAACAACTTTTGATTGATTTCTTGCTATGAGACAAAGAGAATGGTTCTGAATGCCAATATGATGTAAATTAGTAAATTAGAGTCGAGCATTGCATAAAGATGATAACTCTTGATGTGCGAGCGCTGTATTACATGGTTATGTATCATGTGTGCGCATGTTGACAAAGATCAATACGAAATCTTTAGAAGAGTTGATATTTATTGGTTTTGTCCAGATTGTCAAGAACATGCAACGCAATCTATAGAGTAGATTAAGTCAGAGAAGATCGTTACAACGAATATCAGCAACATTTTCCTGACCGTTTATCGGCAGTCGAAATTGAAATTAGAACCAAAGCTCAGTTATATAAACTTGACGGATCTGCGAACGCCTTCAATACCAATATTACTGGTCTTGCCCTTGACATTTCCCAAAAAAATAGTAAACACGTGTGCAGTGGGCCAATAGAGAAAGACAAGCGGAAAATAATATATTGTAATCAGTGGTCTTTCCTAAAATTGATGACAGTTACTTGGCCATTCACGTTTTAGAAGCAGTAGGCAATGATGCAGAAACTGAAAGCGTGAAGAGGCTAGGAAAGAAAGATATAATTGAAGAGAAAAATAAAAATTTTGAATCTCAATCTTCCAGTCCTGATGTAGATGGAGACTTGCATACTTGAGCGGAAAATAGTCATATTCCTACTTCACAGGACACATACATTGAGCATGATTTAACATCGTCCTTTAAGACTGTTTTTGAGAATTCTTACATTAGAAATTAAATTCTTGGAAGAGCTTAAAAAATTCGTCAAGCTGATCTTCAGTACGGAAATAACAAAAACCATTTTCATCTGCCCTGACCAAACCATGCTTGAGAGGGAAAGAGATATTGATCTTCGTAAACAATTAGCCAAGAAAAGAGAAACAGACCAATATTGGATAATTGGAAGAAAGAAGAAACAGATTAGTACGGATAAGAATTTACAGAAGCCGACCACAGGAGGCTCCAGAGGTGAGCAGCCAGGAGACATAAAGTCAGGACCAAAGGATGATACACGTACTCCCAGTATATATCATCAGTACATACGTTCCGTTAATGCACGCTGTTTGACTAACAAATTTGCAAAGTTCAGAGAATCTGTTTTATCCTCTGATGTTGCTGTTTGTGGTGTTACTTAAACTTGGTTTAATAGGTCAGTTTCGAATTCTGAATTTGCTCCATCAGGTTACACAGCTTTTAGAAGGGACGGTCAATTGAACGTTCATATTGATGGTAACTACGCTCAAACTGACAGGAACAAAACTTGGATAATGCTAGAATTTTATTATTGTTCATTTTCTAAACTATCAACTTCCTCTTTTTCCAAATGTTCAAAGTATTTTCTAACCTGTTATATGTTTCTTCATGTTTGATTACATTGGTTGAAAAAATTACTTCAATATTCTTAATGGTCCTTTTTCCCAACCTAATTTGATATTTTCACATAATTGTTCCTTTTTAATGCAGATAAAATATTGCATGTATACATTATTTTGGCTATGATTATACTTTCATTGTTTCAGTGATGTATCTAGGGTGCGGCAATGCCGCAATTTTAGCGCTAATGTCCTCCAGAATAAAATACATTGCGTCCAGTACGGCGCGCTCTACCCGATAGTGTCAATCCCAATTTTGATCAAGAAATGTTTAAAACAAATTTCAATTCTCCAGATTCTCGAATTCCGATAAAACATACCTAAGCTGACTTGTCGGCAATCGAAAGCGTCTACATTCTTGCAACGGAATGTAAACAAACTGGACAGCTGATTTCTAATAATTCAGCGCCCTCTATCCACTGTCGTTCCTATGAACAACCGTAGATTAGTGACATATAACGACTGAATTAATCCGGTTAGCCGATTTCTGGTACTGGTAGTGATGCCAAACGAGAATCCAAGGACCGTAACTCCCACTCAATCCGGGTTCTTCTTTCAAAATGGCCAAGCCTCAACTTTTTCTGGTGAAAACATGAAGCTCCATTGGCTGATGTAGGTCCAAGCGAAAAAGAATTAGATATAGATCAAAATCCAGAGCCGCCTGCGAAGAAAATTTGTACTTCGACCAGATCAAGATAGTTTTTGACGGACTGGAAATCAAAATTTACGTGGCTTTCATCGGACTCTTGTACCGAATCTGGAATGTTCTATAAGGTTTGCATTGATGCTAAGATCAAACTTTCAAACCCGCCTTAGAAGAATTTTACTTTCAGCCTGCACTCAGAATGTGGACAATGGACAAAAGAAAGTTTTTTTCATTAAGATGTCGGTGCACATATTTACCTTCAGTTTAAATTAATTGTCATTTATTTCCTTGCTTTTTCATTTGTTTTGCGTGTCCCCTTAAAGTTCTCAATGCCCCCCCCCCCCCCAATTTTTGGTAGGGGGACACTGTGTCCCCCTACTTTGAAGACCTAAATACATCACTGATCGTTTGTATGTGACATGATTATGTATTAGATTTAAGTTAGTTAATAGATCTACCATTGATGTATGATGTATCAAATATTGATGTATGAAGTGTTTGTGTAACATTCAGTATTATTTCAGTAAAAAATGTATTGAGGCGGAGTTCTAATCACGATTAAAGGTAATCTCAACCCCACTTTTCATAGACATGAAATGGATATAGAGATGTGCTGGATTACTGTGAGTTCCTCATCTGATTCACAACTGTTAGTTGGATTATATTCCCACAGATGGGAAAGAGATGAAAAAAATATTATACATTTCATCATTGAATCCATTTCTAATGTTGATATAGAGAATTGTTTGTTAGTGGGTTACTGTAACTTTAGACAGATTGTTTAAGAAGTCCTGACAGCAAGTAGCCCCTCAGCTGAGAGATTCTTAAATTTGACCATGGAAAAGACGTTGTGTCAAGTAGTCCCGCAGCTGAGAGATTCTTAAATTTGACCATGGAAAGATGCTGTGTCAAGTAGCCCCTCAGCTGAGAGATTCTTAAATTTGACCATGGAAAAGACGCTGTGTCAAGTAGCGGATTATCCAGCAAGAGGAAACATCATTCTTCATCTCGTGTTGGTGACCAGTCCAGAAATTATAGAATTTTGCTTTGAAGACACACCTTACTTAACAAGGTACCATGATAGTGTTTGAATTGAACTTAATATAAATCATACCTTGAAATCAAAATCTGACATTACGATTTATCTTTTTGTTTCGCAGTGTGATTAAAAATCTATCGCAGAAGATAAAGATGTTTGCAAAGGATACAGAAGTTTACATAAATATCAAGGATAAGATATACTGTAAGATTCTCCAGGAAGACTTACATTTTCTAGCAGCATGGTCCTAGACGTGGCTTTTAACATTCAATGCAACCAAACGTGATGTGTTGAAACTTCATAAAGCTTTATAATACAACTACTCACTCAATGGATATATTATAGAAAATGTTTCTGAACAACTATATCTGGGAGTTTGGTCTCTAGTGCTCTGCATCCCCGAAACAGCATTGTCTGCAAAGCAAACCACAGAATAAGGCTCATTTTTAGATGTTTCTGCAAGTTTAGCAATTACAACATTGCAATATATATATATATATAATTTTTTTTATATACAAATCCTTTGACCGATAGTTTTAGAATACGGTTCACCAGCCTGGAATCAAAAATATAGACTAGATATTTAAAAATTGGAGACTGCCCAGGAAAAGTGCCTTGAATTTATGTAGAGAGCCAACAAAAATGGGACCTTTAGAACATTGTAGGTGGAAACAAGAAATGTGTGAGACTTGTACATTCCTTCATGCTCTATATAGACCGAGATTGATACATATTTCAGACTATCAGCTTTACATCTTCGTAGACATTTGTTAAAACTCGTTGAACCATTTGCAAAGGCCGAAATCAGAAGAAACTTCTTCAGTCATAGAGTAATTGATAATTGGAATTTGTTACCACCCGAAGTAGTCAATTCACCTAACCTGGATAAATTTAAGGAGAATTTCATATCCCTGTTTTACAGAAGAGAGCGATAAACCAAGTATACCAAGTAAGTACACAATCGCAACATATCGGCCTATTCTGGCAAAACTCGGGATTACGCAAATGTATGTAGCAAATCTTGGTGTTTTTTCACCAGAAGGTGAGTGTACCTAAAGATTTTCATGTCTGGATATTCCACGTGAAGAAAAGTAGTTCCTAGATGGAATTCAGGTTATGATCCCGACCTTGCTGGAATTGACTGAGATGCTGTGATTGATACTATATATATATAGTATTCTCCTTTATCAGGCTGTAGCGTTGTCACCGTATTTTTTTTTTTTTACACAATGCACACACTAAAAGGGGACAAAAATGAGAAACAGACATGGCCAACTTTAACGAAAGATCTACTTCATTATATTTGTAATCTAAGTTTTAATTAATAGAATTAACTTGCTGTTTTTGTTTTTCGGGAACACATTCTACAAGACCCCTAAAAGTGAAGCAATTTTCAACTTTATCCTTTGAAATAGGGGCACACAGTCTATTTGAAATGTTAAAATGTATTCATAAAGCACACATACACATACAATACTTAATACAGCGCTGAACAATTAATGACACGTATTTGTCTTCAAAGATAAACAGTCGGCAACGTGTTGCACCCGCTCATGAAAATAAATGTACTCTGTCAAGGAAAATCATTTGATGTATTCAAGGGAATTTTGTTCAGAAAAAAATATGACAGTTTTTACTAAACATTCCCACAATATTAGTAGAAAAATTCTCGAAAACGTTCACTATAGTTGTACTTCTAAACTACTCTACATATTCATCACAATTGGACTTGTCAGAAAGGCTTACAACAACATGCTATGATTTTTGCTGTTTGCTCGATATTTGTGTCACGTAAACTGAAATGTTTGGCTTATGCTTTTTCTGTGTTCTCGCAGGCCACTTGAAACGAAAAAATTTTGTTACATTAAATTAAAGATAAAATACAAATTCATTTTGCAGTATTTCAAGGGTGAAAAATTTCACCAAGTCTTGAAACTTGGTAGTGTGTAAAATTTTTCCTCAAGTGTATGTATTTGTTTTTTTTATTTCCTCTCAACTGCAGTAGCACTCTATTAATCAAAATCAAATTATTCATCTCTTGAAGCTAACTATGCAGATTTTACCTTGAATAATAATAATAAATCTTTAATTAACAAATACAATGAATTTATTTATTTTTGTGAGTATCAGTTTTCCTGGATTTGCGAAATATGAGATTTCTGCCGGGACTTAAATTTTGTGGATTGGGAAAAGGGACGTACTGTTTCTTTCAAAAGTACCATCGTTCGTTGCGTCTTGTGAACTTACTGAAATGCGTAGATTGCAGCAACCACTCAATGAAAAATAGTGAAATCAAAGTATCTTGATTTAATAAAGCAGATTTGGTGTTTCTTGTTATCAAACTGGCTGACATTGTCTACTTTTGTTAAACTTACTTAATAAATAGTCCACGTGTGGCTCTTCTTGTAGGATTTTATATAAATTACTTCTCTGAATTTTAATAAATTAGGCCATGTGTAATTTCAAACCAATATTCTAGTCTGTGTTGGATTTAACTGCCCTGATGGCCAGTTAGGCCTATACCATGGCTTAGTGTCTTTTGTTTTTCATCTTTTGCATGCTCGTCTGCTAGCATATGGCATGTAAAAACAACTCGGACTACGGTTGCAGCCGAGTTCAACATTATTAGTTGCAAAGTATCTGCTTACATGATTGCTGAAATAAATCAAAGTTCTCAGGTAAGTACCTTTGAAGAATATTGTTACATGGAATCAGTAGGATGTATTAGAAAACATCCAAGACGAATTCTTGATATATGTAATTAAGAAGTGATATATGGTGAAAATTGAAAGAAACACGGCAGATGTATAACAGGTCAGGATACATTTGATAATTTGCCTTTACGTAGTAATTTGTGTTACTTGACACACAAAAAAACGAATATTTAATCCGTTTTATCGTTAGATCGTGCTGCAATATCTTGATATGACTTCGTTTTCTTACTTTTTGCAATAACGTGAAGCCGCAATATTTCAAGGAACTGCTGCTTGTTACCATAGCAATCGATAGAGTCGGAATTGCCAGACAACAGAATGATATACTGCATCTGCAAGATATTTTCCCCTAGTACCTGATTCTGTCTTTTTGTAGCTTGTCGCTCCTTTAAGTAGTCTAGACACTGTTAGGAAAGAGCTTCGTCTTCTGCATGAAAATTATAGGAACTAATGGAACTAACTGTAGATGAACTTTATTTTAAAATAATGTTAGCTTAATGAAAGAAATTCTTCCAGCAATATTATGTTACAAATCAGATGAGTTGTGTCGAGCTACTGCTTTTTGTCGTGTCAAATTCTTTATTTATGACTCCAGTTAATGCTCATTTGAACACAATTCCGCATGATCTCCTGTGAGCATATGTACAGTACGAAAAAAATATAAATAAAAATAAAAATAATAAAAAAACCCGATAGTTTAAACCCCAATGTTTGTCATATAAACACTATCGATCAAGAAATACATTGTAGATAGTAGTAATTTATGGAACATATATTTTTTTAAATTTATTTTTCGCATCAGCCAGAATCTGTTGCGCAAGAACAAAATTGTATATGGGAAAATACATCGTGTAGACCATATGTGGTGGTTTAACTGGTTCTTGAACCTCAGTTTGAAATCCGCTTCAATTGCATGAAATTGATAAAAAAAGTTACAAAGTCAGACTCTCACAAAAGCAGAAATAACATTAATAATTAGCAATGTAAATACCCATACAATTGTTTCAGTTCTTAGTTTTTTAATCATGATTTTTGTTTGTCGTTGCAAACTAATGGTCGCACAATGTAAACGGACCTGATAAGGGTCAGAAATGCTTTCAATCGGTAAACCACTTCTCATGACATGTAAAACCATATGACTGAACAAAATGTTGTCGAATGTGATAGGAAAGATAAGATTCCATAAATGATGGAAGCTTTATTTTTGCAGTGGACAATCCAGAAGCCGAGCCATTGAATGAAATCCAATTTATCGATGAAACAACAGATGATGAGTTGGAGACGGCTTCTCAGATGGACAGACTTCTTCCATCAGTTGAAAATAGCAATGGAAGTAGCGGTGCATCAGGGAACCAGCCTGCGGAAGACGATAACCAACTCACAGAGGAAACGCCAATGCTGAACAAAAGCGAACCCAAGCAACAACTCGGATCACCTGCACGTGAAGGCCAAAAGAATGAAAATACGTGATTTTGATTGCTGATGTCATCTTAAATGTTTAAGAATGTGCCTATTTTATAATTCAGATTCTGTCTATGTATATGTGATATACATAGATGTATTTTTCTAAAATACATGGCAACAGAAGAATGTAATGAAATGTCAAGATGTTTTACTTCCTTACTCTTGATTTCTTACACTTCTTATAACAGGTACTTTGACTGTTGAAACAACACCCCCATGACATACGAATAGTTGTAAGATACACAGTGGCAGTGTATAAACACATCATCAGTTAAACTGAGTACACTCATGTACAATTTAAACCGGGAACATTTATCCTAAATGGTAAGAGAAAGAGCTGTACTCATCATACCTTTCATACAGTTTTGTGTGTTTTTTTTCTGTTTTTTTTTTATACATTGAACAGATAGAAAAAAAAATCTTTCCAATGTCGTCTTAGTACATATTATAAAACAAAAACCATTTTTGTTTTCTTATTTGAAGGACTGTACATTTGTTTAGCCTTGATTTTCCCGATTCATGATAAATGTATTTTAATGTAAATTCAAATACCTTTGAGTAAGTCGAGCATACTCGTACTCGATTTTCGTCAACATTGTCAATCGTCTAAAGCAGATAAATGTGCATTCCGTTCATTTTCAGCACAAGATTCACTTCGTTTTCTCTGTTTGGTCTTACAGAGACGTAGTTGTCTCTGTAGTTGCCTGCTTTTTCGTGTTATTTTTCAAAGGAAGAAACTCCATTTTCCTTCTCCACAGAGGGGAACACAGCCCAACTCAAAGTGCAGAGGGAAGAAAACCCACTTTTAGATTGTTTATTTGATGTACATGTTTAAGTTTATATATGTTTATAATCATAATCATGCCGCGAAGTATGTACTATTTATGCAATCTAGGCATTTTCGATACAACTAAAAATGGTAATCTCATCGTGTTTCCAAGGTAAATTGGTCAGAAACTTAATTGTACTAGGATTGGCATCAAGCGGTTCCTGTTTTATTCCAGATTCAACATAGATTGTATAAATTGAATGACTCATCTAAAACAGCATTTTATTTTATGAAGCTTTACATTTTGTTTATCACAAAAATATAGAATACAATTTGTATACATATGCCATTTTGGTGGAGCGTATTATGTTATGAACCTGTCTGTCCGTTAACATTTCCTATTCCTCACGACAACTTCAGTACTTCAGTACGTTTCTCCGCCAAACTTTGTGCATAGCTTGCACATGGGATAAGGAAGTAACTTATCAATTATGGGGTGAAAAGGTTAAAGGTCAAGGTCATTGTAACTGAAAGAAGAAAAATGGCTTCTGCACAATAACTTCAGTTCTATCACAGACCTGGATTAAACTTTGTGAATGGCTTGTACTATTAATTTTGGGGTCAAACGGTCAAGTCCACCATGACTGAAATAAAATTGCTTTTGCATAATAACTTCTAGTTCTATACTGCAAATTGTGACCAAAGTGTGTGGAGGGCTTGCGCGTAAGGTATGGACGAGTTCTATTGATTTGGGGGTCAAAGGTCAAGGTCATTGTGACTCAAAGAAAAATCGGTTTTGCAAAATAATTTTTATGCTAAGTTGACTAAACTTTGTGGATGGCTTGCACTTAGTGTAATATAGCAACCTATAGATTCTGAGGTCTAGAGGTCATGGTCATGGTAAGTCAAATAAGAAACTAATAGTTTCTGCACAGTAACTTTAGTTCACTACTGCAGCACCCAGTTGCACTCATTATCTTAAACTTCTTCTTCAAATTGAGCTTTTTTAATATTTTTCTTATTGCTTTGTTAGTAACAATGATTTTTTTCACAGAACAATCAGTATGCATCAGGGATAAAACTACAGTCATAAAATCTTGAATTTTCCTTAAAGAAGTCTTGCCTTATCTCTGAGGAAATGTTGAGAATGTCCTCAAATTTGAGGAATTTCTCCACTCTTTTTTTTTTTTATTTTCAATGTTAAAAAGGTTTTCATATATTCATTTGTAAAACTAACAAGTTATTTTACATTCTATCCACTATCTCTATATCTGACAAACTTTGTGGATGGCTTGCACTTAGGGTAATAAAGCAACCTATAGATTCTGAGGTCTAGAGATCAGAGGTCATGGTCATTGTATGAAGCATCATAAGCAAAATAATGTAAAATCTCAATTTGTGGAGAAATGCTGAAAATTTTAGTGAAACCAGGCCAGGTCATTGAGACCCATTGGTCAGTCATCTGCAAACTAAGCCAGGCTCGTTTCTTTTTGCAAAACAAAAAAAGCCCAAACATTTTGCCCCTGATACACAATATTTATTTGTGCAACATATAATGATGTTCGTGCATGCTTTATTCCGCCATTAAAACTTTTGAAAGTATTGTCAGCAATTTCTCCTCAGATGCAAAATTATACTTAAGTTTCCATATTAATCGTATGCTGAACGATTCCAGGAAGAGTTTACCAAGACTCCAAAAGACTGCTTTTTTTCCAGTATTATTTTTTTCATTAGATGTTTCTTCACTTAAAACAGAGCTGTCATACTTAGTGCGGATATTTATTTCAATTAAGGGAATGTTGTCTCATGAACTCAGTTTATTCACGTTTCCTTTATTGTAGAAAAAGCTTGCCATTGCACATATAGTGAAAAAATTTGCATTTTTTTTTCTACAACAAGGGGACCAAACTGTTTTGTACATGTAATTTTCCTTGATTTATCTATATTTATTTGTTTCTTAAAACACCTCAAATGTTTTAAACAGAGCTGTTGTGTATATTCAGTTCTCAATATTATGGATATATTGATCATTTTATTCTAATTCAATAAAAATATATGTACATATAGTTAGTGGAATCAATTGAAATTGCTTTCAAACCTACAAATACATTGAACAGGACAAATGGAAAACATTTAGTCAAAAAAAGAAACGAGCATTATCTACAGTTTCATGATTACAATTTTGAATATATGTGTCGATAGAGTGATATAAATTAAAACATAAATTCAACTGTTAGTATTTTTCAGGTCTCACAAAATTAGGTCAATATTTGAATATTAATATCTTACTGAATATACTCAGAATCATTTCTAGTTTTAGTTCAAAGGGGGACATCATAGCATAGTAGTGACACAGTCGCTAAGCACCCTGCGGTCCCGGGTTCGATATGGGAGACGGCACATGCAGGGTTATTGTCGGCTTGTCCTAGGTCAGTGCCTTTGTCCGGCTTCTATGATTTCCTTCTGGGGTTTCTTCCACCTCGGCGACCTCAAGCCACCGTCTCTTCTGGCATGAGCACCTGTTACAAGTTAATAATCCAAGGCTTTAGTGTCATATTATTGTAATGTCCTCTGTCTGTCCGTTCATTCATCTGTCCGTAACTCTATCTCCTCCAAAACAGGTGGAAATTCACAAGATTTGATAAATAAGTTGCCCAAATGGTAACCATCTGTGAGAGGGATATAAGTTTTGGCCCCCTTCCCCTGGGATTCCTAGGACGGTTTCAACCGTCAAATACACAATTGCAATTGCAGATACATTTTTGAACATTTTTGACCATCCTTTAACCAGGAATCATAGCAGAATGACACATAATACATGTAACAGATTGTTTGGTTATGACTTGAGGTGTGGGTGGGTTGTTGTTGAAATGTAAGCATAAGAGATTTTCCATATAATCCGCTCTAGTAACCACCTGCTTTATGATAGACGTAGAATAACATAAACAAAGAATGTTTATCTGCAAATATACCAATATTAGTTACAATGCTTGATTTCAGTGTTGTCTTTGAAAAATGAAGAACAAAAATTAACATTTTATTGGTAAAATGAATTTAATCTTATTGCCAATAAAAAAAAAAAAAAAAGTCCTTTTTAGAAAAGAGGACTCGACTGCATTTAAGAATAAAAATATTAATTTTATTATCCTTCACTAAAACGGATGTTGCGACATTTTTATACATCTGTAGTTAAAGTAAAATCTGATGACCATTTTTTTAATCCTATATGTGTATGGTGAAATTTAGTTTTATGGAAAGAATGTTTGTCCTCAGTTCTTGTTTAAGCTTATTTTTTGCCTGTGTAAGTGTCATGTACCTAGTAATCATAATAACTCGATGAAAATGGTTTTATACTTGTCGCAGGCAAATAATGTTGCAGTATTTGAAACAATGTAGTAAAACCAGCATGTGTTTTATCCAATTCAAAGAATAGTTGAACCATAATTCCTTCGTACTTCATCCTTCGTTCTGTTAATAGGTTTTGTATTAAAAATCGAGACATGTGACTTGCATAACTTTAGGACAAATGTCCGATCAGCCAGAATATAAAGTGGCTGCTGAAAAATTTAAAGGCCGAGTTAGCAAACCAGTGGGTTGAGCTAGAAATGGCTGGTAGGTGGAGCCTACTTATCTACCTGTAACAAACAAGTTGCAAAAAATCTTTATATTGTGCAGTCACGCACTATTGCGACTATTTACCAAAGCTAACCGGCCAGTCAGACCCTGATAAGAAGCAACTTTCCTTGAGGGCAGCTAACTATCGACAGAACAGATTAAGATCTTCTCCCTTTAATACCATCTATTTATGTAGAAGTTTAAATGCCGAGACTGCACTATAATTGGTATTCGTTATTCTTCTTGCCTTTCTTGACAGTACAGGTTTTATTTTCAAGTCCATATTGAAAATAGCATACACCTATATTACTATTTATAATAAATATGCGTGTTTCATTATTCATTGTACGTTACCTTTATTTCATTTCGGGTCATATAAAACTAAGTTTACAACCCAAGAGCACAGAAATGTTAATAATGGTATTCGTTATTCTTCTTGTCTTTTCCGATGGTACAGGTTTTAGTTTCATGCCCATATTGAAAATAGCATACGCATATATTACTATTTACAATAATTATGCATGTTTCATTAGGCATCGTGCGTTACCTGTATTTCATTTTGGGTCAAATAAAACGAAGTTTACAACCCAAGAGCACATAAATGTTAATAATGATTTCTCTTCATAACCATTGAAGTGAATTGTATCGATATCGATTTGGGATGTAACGATACAACAATATGAATTGGGAATATCAATATTTTCGTTGGCAATACAGTATATCTTATCGACACGCATGTAACGCGATACACACCTCGGAACTTAAGGTCATTATGTAATTTTATATTATATTGAAATTGGACAAAATTGTACGATTTATTAACTGGTCTGGCTTTTTTTTCGTACTAAATCAATTTGCTTCCGAATTTTGTCAAATTGCGTCTAGTTTTGATAACAAAATACACTTTGTACTTATTCAGATATTTAAAGGTAATTAATACCTTGGTGGAAATTAATTGTAATGATAAAGTATTGACACAGTGAAGCTCATCATTTATTATTACTTAAAAACAATCTCAGTATTGTGATACATATAGTATGTATCGTGATAAATATCCTATCGCAACATTAGTGGTGATACACACCTCTAGTTCCGACATGCCAATCAACCTTACTTAGCATTGGCTTAGCTGATTAGCCATATGCAGTTGGAGGGCTATTCAATGATGTCTGGTGCTAGAAGTTGCATTATTTTACATCATGTTGGTCAGAATGTAGAATCTAATTTCATAAACTCAGTTAAAATGTGGGAAGTAACTGGTTTCGTTGAGCTTTGTAAAAGTTATAAAGTGCAACGGATGTCATAAATGTTGATAGATTAGAAAATAAAATATCTAATGCAGCTGAGCATGGACTACGCTCAGACCAAATTGTGGGGCTATCAATAACACAGTTTTTACGAAGAATTAAAGTGTCTTTTTACTCCATCTATAATATTAGAGCCCTTTATTGATTGGATTGCGGTCCATCCTTGTACATGCACGGACAAAAGTTAATGTAATCAGTCAGTCTAGTAAAATGAAAATTGCTGACCTTATATTTAATGTATATAGTTTAGAATTGTATGCTTTTAATAGTTATTATTTTTATTAAGGAAAGGATATGACGGATGAGACTTAAAAATGCACCTGCTCTGTATAAAATCGCATGTGTTCAGTGCATGTATGTATGTGCTCTGGAGAGAGAGAGTTGTCGTTCTGTGTTCAGTTAAAAAGTGTTCTTGTAACTTCCTGTATATATTTTGATGACATGAAACTTGTTCCTTTTGCACTTGGAATGCATTTCATCATTTTAAGTTGACTTTGTCTAAATAACATACATCAAAATGTTCGTGTTTTAAAAAGACGAATCAGGTGACATATTTTCACATGAATATTTTATTAATTTATCAGTTCCGTTAATATTTTAGTTTTTTTAAAAAATATTGTCTTTTGAATTGTATTGAAATAAATAACATCATAATCATTTAACCAGTCAACAAAATTTTTATGATACAGTACACTTTGTATGGCCGGATAGATGAAGCTTCACTGTATATTAGGGTTAAGGCTAATTTACATGGTGTGTAATTTTTGGATCTCATCACAGTCTCAGTGTTTCATGGAATGGTTCTTCTTAATCCATGCTCACAGTTGATACAACTATGTCCTTAATCGATTCTCACAATCAATAGATCTGTGTCCTTCATCGATGCTCACAGGCGATAAAATGAGCAGTGTCCTTAATCAATGTTCACTGGCAATAGAACCATGTCCTTAACGATGCTCATAGCGATAGAACTATGTCCATACGCATGAAACTTGTGAACACGGGAAACTAGAGTTTGAATATTAAATATTTGATGCGATACTTCAGCGACATCTGTGTCATTGAAATGTAGCAAGTGAGCGAAGGACTAAAAGATAAGAAAACCCACTGAAATCTCAAAGATTCTAACCATACTGCGTAAAGTTACAGAATATTTGAATGTTTTATGATTTCGACTTTGATCAAAATGTTTAAAGATGTAGGCGAAATCAAGCAATTATTTGTTGCTGAAGGTTGGAGAAAGTAAGCTCCTTTGCATCCTTGAAGAATTGCGATTTTCATGATGAAAATACGTGTGCTATGAAGTAACCGTTTTCTTCAGGAATCTAAGATATGAAAGCCTTAGGGCTTTTTATGCAGATATGTGGCCATGTTGACTTGGATGCTCATCCAACATCGAAATAGGGTTTGCTTTACGCTCTAACGTGTCTTCGGCTAGAGCAATAAAAACTCGTCCAATACAGTCTTCGCAATAGCCCTTTCACAAGGAATGATCTTCATTTACCATGGTACGTCAGTATTTCGCATATGACATCAGCTGCTAACAGCTATTTTTGACATTGAATCAAAGCAAGGCATCTTGCTCAAGGATACTTGAAGCAGCCAGTGGGATTTGAGGTTCGAACTCAAGACCCATAGATAGCAAGTCGGACTTTTTACTATTCCATTCCTGATGTGCCAAAACATGAATAGGCAAGATTTGTTCTTCCATTTTGAGTTTATTTAGATTATGTTATTATGACTAAAACATACGGTTTGGCTTTTTCCACCAGATATATGGCAATATTCTCGATTAAAACTTACATGGATTGGTTTACCATTACGAAGGTGCATGCAGTAATGCCATTATTATTATTGAAGATTTTATTTATATTAATAGAGTATGATTTTCTCTCCCAATGCGATATTTTTCTTTCATAAAATGTAAAGTTTTCAACGGATTATTCTAGAATGTATGCAGCTTTATTTGTGAATATGAAATGATAGTCGCCATGTGTTTTTTATTTTTATTCAAGCTTTATATTTGTGCTGCTTTTAAGAGAAGACAACTCAGATTATATTAAAAATAAAGGAAAATCAGAGTTGTGTTTTTTGTTTTTCTTTCACCGTTTTTAGACTTCTATCTGGATCTTTAATTTAGCGTATCAAGTATTGGACAGTAAAACTCGTATAGTGTTTAAAAATTGAATTTTGTATTAATCGGGCATGCTGTTTACGAAACGAGAGACTTAACACCTTTTTTTTCTGACAAAAACACAACTACAAAGCTGATAAAGATGATGTTTGTAACAAAGAAGAAGTTACTATTGATTCGGATTGAAACTACTATCAATTGTGCAGATAAAACCTGAAATGTACAACATTCGACCAATACTGTCGTTGCTCCTTATCTAACAAGTGGACTACCCTCATCGCTCACTTGGTAGCCAATGGAATTCGCAACGGCCATTACTGTTTACTATTTCAACTCTGGACGAGTGAGAGTAACTTATATTGAAAACAACTTAAGAGTCTGTGTCTATGTATACTGGCTGCTTCTTGTGAACTACCAAAAGACGGGGACATACTGATTTCTTTGTATTGTCTTTATTGAAATGAGCAGGAACAGCATGAAAGCAGACCCAATATTTTAAATATATACAGAAACAGACTATAGAGAACCAACGTGCAACAAAAGCTATCAGTGAGAAAATGCTTTTGCACAGCACAGAAAAGGGAAATCCGAATCGTTAGGTTGTGTTCAAGTTGTAGTTTTCATTCTCAAAACAGACGCTAACTACGTAGTATACATTTTGAGACTACTGGCGCATTATAACATTATAAAATTTTCACACCAACCCAACGTAAACAACTTTAAAAAAAAAAAAAAAAGGAAAACATCACCACACTAGCTCAAAACATCTCAACATACTCTTATATGAATATATATAACAACACTAAAATCAAACATCTATATTCACTAGCGCTGTAAGACTAGGCAGTATTTTTTCCAAACATATATATTTTACTGTCGCAGCCCTACTATCGTGCTTTATGAAGTCTTACTACTACAAACAATAAAGATGATAAAACGCTGCAATTGTGGTACTGATTGATTAAAGTGAATGACTGCTAGTGCAAGCGCAGCGAAACGGTGAATTGAACACAAAATAGTCATTTTAATTATTATTTTTACACTTAAATAATGTCACAAAGCTACACTGTATGGAATTCAACAGTTTTCATATAGGTTATAGAAACATGAAGGCAACAATGTCGGTATTTGGAGATAATGCCTATTTGTTGACAAGTCTGGATGGAATAAAAATTGCCAAAGTTGTACTGAATAACATTCAAGAGATTAATAGTGTTAATTTGTTGACTGCAAGCATAAAACATATACTCAAATATTTTACAACGATGCAAATTTACCAATTACTTTCAATGATGATAACATTGAGATTTATTAGCAGCATCTGCTCCGAGAGCAAGATGGTTAAAACAGTAGAATATAAGGAAGGAATAAATGATACAGTTCATGTGGGTAAATACCCAAATTTGTACTAAGCTAAATTTACAGTAGAACTTGAAGATCTTGTAAATCATATAAGGTCAATTTACAATCATTGGACAAAAACATATAAACTTTATAGAAAACAAACTTCGATTAAAAGCAACACATGGTGATTCAGTATATGAATTATCTGATGCAGAGTCAACCATAGCAATGTCAAAGTTTGACATAAATTTGAAATCAGTCATGTTTGAAAAGATTTTTTGTAAAAGAGTTGCAGAATATTGAAAATAAAGTACCTGCTTCAGACAGATGCCGTTGGCATGCAAGGATATGAAAAGACGATGGATACATGTACATGTACAATTTGACTGTGATAGATATTTTGTCAGAATATACTTGGGTTGAAAAAGTGAAAGCAGAAGATGAAGATGGCACGCACAATGGTTTGACTGAAATCTTTAAAGAGCGAAAACCTGAAAAGATGCAGCTTGATGAAGAAAAGAGTTTTACAACAAAAAAGTCAAGGTCTGCTGAGAAAGGAAAATATTGAATACACTCAACTTACTTGGACACAAAATCATCTGCAGTGGAAAGGTTTAACAGAACTTTTAAGACTAAAATGTGAAAGTATTTATCTCAAAATGAAACCAGAATATGGGTTGACATTTTGCCAAATTTAACTGATGGTAATAACACTCATTACAGTACAAATAACATGATTCCGGTTTAAGCAAGCAACAAGGAAAACATATCAAAAGTATGGATCTACTCATTCGGTCACTTCATAAATGATACATTTGGAACTTCTGCATTTAAAATCCAAGAAACAGAATTTCAAAATGCAAAACAATTTTTGTAAAGGGCCAACTTCCTAACTTAACTGAGGAAATATGCAAAACCAGGCAAGTAGTTTTAGGTGATCAGTCGTTTGAAAACAACAGGAGATATCTCTCTATACAACAAACAAGATGACATACACAATATACAAAGTTAAAAAGATTCTGAAGACCAAAAGAATGAATGGTAAAAAGTACGTACTCGTGAAATGGACAAGATATAATAAATCATTTATCAGTTGGGGACCAGCTGAAAACAATGTGTCATACATAGACTGAAGTATTAAAGGGCATGGAAAGATAGTGCATTACAATATGTATGTATCTGTGTATGTATAGGGTTTACAGCACACGAGCACAATATTGGCTACATAGTGCCGATTGAAAGGTAAGTTCTACAAATGTAAAGATAAAGAAATCGCAACAACAACAAAAAACAATAAAAACCCTTACAAATAACATAAATATGTAGTTCAACAATATTAAAACTGATTTTAAAATTTTTAAAGGAATATAAAAAAATAACAGTGCATTAGAGCATGAATTAATTACGACTTGTATTATATGTGAATTTGTGTTGATCACAAAAACGAATGGATAGAAAAAAGTAACTGCACAAAAAAAAAATCCTCATGTAAACAACGAAATGGTAGACATGAAAAATTTGACAAGGTAACTAGAATCTACACAATGTCCTAGCAGGGTAATAAATAGCAATACAGAAGACATGAAAAGTGATAACATTAAAAAATACCAAGTTGATTCCAACTTTATCTATAAAAAAAGCTGACAAACAAATACAATGTAAACAACTGCAAGCTAGTCTCTACGACTGATAATAAAAGGTAATGAAACTCGCACAAATGCAGGTGCACTCATGAAGACATTTATACTTCTCTCAACTTCTATTAAAAAAAGATATAGCAACTACAGCATAAATAATGTAGTTTTTGATAACATTTTTACCATGAACAATTTGTATGCATCCATGAAACATGATTGGTAAGAATTTTTACACCACATCAATGAAGTAAAATCTAGTACACCTTTACATGTGTGGAAATACAGATTTTGAATCTACAATTTTCACAGAACTTTCATTAGATATCTTGTAGTATCTAGTCGTGCCCAATACAAAGATGCAAATTGTATCAGAGATACAATCAGTTGTAAAATATTACAAAATGCAACAGAGAAGAACTGATAGAAGAAATAGATTTTGGTTGTTATGGGTTTAATGCTATTTTTCAGCACACGATATGCTATACATGGCGGCCAGTACATTTGGTGGAGGAAGAACCCGAGAAAACCCCGGGAGTTCTTCGACCCATGGGAAGCTATTGGCAAGCTTTCTCACATACCCACGTTGGCCGAGCCAGAGACTCGAACCCACGAGGACAGAGGTGAGATGTCAGTGATCTGTAAAGGCGAGCGCCTTAGACCACTCGGCCACCCGGGGCCAGAAGAAATGGAAACAAATATAAATAAAATACCAGAGATGTAAAGAATGTTCAAAATCAACAAGATTAAAATGGTATTACAGTGGAGAAAATGAGAAGATTAACGAGAAATTAGCACAGAATTAAATGTGAACATGGAAACAACAGTAAACATTAACAATGTATTTGTACCAATAAGAAAGAAAAGAAACCTCAATTTTTCATTAATTGTTTTAATCTAAACAATTGATATGATGTACAGACATAGATACAATACGGCGTATGTAGACCCTAGAGAATGACGGAGCCTTGGCACAAAGCGAAAACGTTGTAGGACTCCAGTCCAAAAGTACTAAGATCTAGTCCAAAAGTAATAGACTAAATTTTTAATGCGATTGTGCCTTTGGCATTCATGCAGATGTGTGTGTGTGTGTGTGTGTGTGCGTGTGCATGTGCTTCTTGCGCATTTACTTACAAAGACAAAGCCTATTTTATAACCATACTTTTTAAATAGTTCCACCAAATGAATTTCGTTTTGTTCTTGTTCAAACAGCACACCTATTCCTGCAACAAACGACATTGCTCTGCAAAACCACTAGCAAAATTTGCAGCATCATCTACTTGTATTTTAAAGTTGTACTTGTATTGTAATATCATCATGAATAGTATAGCTTTTACCCTTTGAAAAATGTTGAGTGAAACAACAAAATTATTAACTCTATTTACCACTAAGCAGTTAAATCTACTCTTACATGATTTTAAGAAGTTGTTTAAGATGTCAATAGGTCCACCATAAAACAAGGATATCAGAGAAATTGCAAAACTAGTTATTCAATTTTCACTTGATACACAATCAGTGACCTGATAGCACGTGGACTTTTATCTGATAAATTGGTAACACTGAAGAGGCACACATAAAATCAAACTTGTATTGCCAAATGCATGACCTTTATTGGCTAATGAATAGCTTAACTTTTACCTACATGACAAATATTGACTGAAACAAAAAACATCAACACAATATAAACTCTGTCTTAATGCTGTCTGCGCATGCTTTTGGTCCACCTTCAAACATGGCTACTGAAGAAGTTGTAAAACTAATTATTCCTGTTTTCGTTAGTCAGTACACAACTGACTAACTAATAGCACATCGGCCTTTCATGGATAAAATTGTTATTCAATAAATGATTGCTTCACAACCTTTACCGCTAGGTAAATGCCATCGCATCTGCAAAGCAGAATGAGTACGAATGGATTAAAGAATAGTTACATTTCTATTTTAAAAAGCAAGCAGAAGAAACGTTTGTAAAAATCCAACAGTGCTGCAGCTATGGCACAGTGTACCTATATTTAATTCATGTTGGATGCTAAGGTAAACATTCAAAACAATCAAATATTCCAAATATTGTAAAGACATGAATAAATAGCTTTTAGCATAATGTCTCTGAAACAACCTCAGAACACAAATTAGTGGAATGACTAAATGTGAAAAGACTATTTGCACTAAATCTGTTAGATAAGGAATACAGAACTTTCTGATTACATCGTTATCATCTGTCCAAATTTTCTGTTCAATAAGACTTACAATAGAAAGTGGTTACTAAAAAAGAAGATTAATTAGATCAGTGGTTAGTGTTACTAGATGATGTTTATCAAGTCACAAATATTTGGTTTCTAATTGATGGTAATCATGATGATGTAAAAGAGAAAGCAAGTAACATAATCAAACTTGCTTTCAGTAGTAAACATTTCAAAATGTCAGTACGAGTAATTGTGCAAAAGTGCAACTCTTTTATAAAGGATCTACGAGAGTATTATGTTCTTAGTGGTCTTCTGCTCCAAAGATAAAATGGCAAGTGAAACTATCTTCACTAAAAGTAATCTCGCTAGTGATGATGTAGAAAGAAAGATTGTGAATAAGCTAGAACAAAACAAAAGAAACAAACTTTAATGCATATCCGATTTCATTTTCAATACGTGTCCATAAGATAATATATTTATGTTTTAAACAAAAAACGCTTGTTATCGTACATAGACAAAGCAACTTTATGGGTTTTGATGTTATATATCTTATGCTTGTATTACCTGGGTCAGTCAATTCATTTCCTGGTAATTTGATTTGTGATTAAATAAACAATTTTGGCACATTTTGAATTTTAAATTCTTTTTAATCACACCTTTTTTATTTCTTTGCAAATTTTCTGTCTTTATCGGTCCTCAATGAATAAAATATCGATTTCAACCCACAAAACTCCTTAACTGACATACCATTCAGCTCATCCTTAAAAGTCATGAAACTTTCTTATTCACTGTGGTAAACAAAATATGTTACCCTTTGGATAGTCACCAGGGTCAAAATGTTTTATGTTATCCTTCATGTCTCTATACAAGTTTTTTTTCTTCTCGGTATAGATACATAATGAATCTGTAGATTCATAGATAAATTATTTTGATAACTCTAAAACTGTGATTCCTCCATAAATTGGTTTGATAAATTTGATCTTTTTTTTCTTCACACCAACTAACACTAAGTCATAGTCAATAATTGTCCTCCTTGCAAATGATTTATCTTTCTGACATTTTAACAATTTTCTATCATCTTCACAGATTTTAACTGTTGCTCATTTCCTCATATTCTCCATCTATTTACCAGACAGTTATTTTCATTTGTTTTAATGTGAGTTTGAATAGGCTACCCATGCAAAAGTTGCAATATGTTTTGCTAATCAAACAGCAAAAACCAACACCGAGAACTTGATATGATGGTTAGGTGTATACTCCTCACTAAACAAATAGGAAGCATGTTCAAAAGCTGTAACCACTTAAGTAAGTACCTACCTATTTAATCATTTTGACTATTTGAACTGTTTTAAATATATCATTAACAAGAATGTAATCAATGATTACATAGCTCACTCTACAAAGATTTTAGTAGTCTCCAGTAACTTTTGTAAACATTATTTATCATGCAGAAAACAAATTCAGACTAAAGTGATCTCGACAACAAATGTTGTCCCCTTTAATAATTAGTTCTTTTTTGGCTACTTTCTTTTATTTTAAAATTTTTAAAGTTAACTTTAATCGACACTACATAGCCAATATTGTCCTGACATGACATTAAACCATATACATACATACAAACATAATGCGACTTTGCATAAAAGGCATAAACAAGATAAAAGATAATTTTTTTCTATGATATCAAAAAGAGGTACTATAATGAGTTGATAAAACCAGAGATTCATTTTTTTAAAAAAAAAATCACAGTTCTTAAAATCTGCTTCAGAGGCTATCATTATTGTCTGTCCCTTTAAGTCAGATTTTACTAGGTGAAAGTCACAGGCTTTGAGTGACCTTGGAGTGACAACCAGTAGTACAAATATAGATTATGCATCAGTAATTACCTTGACTAGCCACTTCAGCCAAGGCCTCACATGAAACATGTGCAGTATGCAGTTCACTCTTCCAATTCCTATACTTATTCACATGTACAATGCACAGTTAACCCGCTGAAGGTAACCTATCAAAATGTACAATGTATAGTCATTAATATGGAACGTTTACCATTTAATCAACATATTTATTCCTACTTCCAACTGCACTAGTCAGAAAGGGCCTTTATGAGAATGTTAGGATGTATATACCATGGAAGAACCTAACCAATGTTAGCAAAGTGTAAAATGTAGGTTGCAGTGACCTTCTTTGGTTGTAAGGGTGTATTACCAACAGAGATGCATCCAATTATCAAGTTTAAACACACAATTTCAAAAGTCATTTAAGTATGAAATACAGGTCACAGAGACCTCTTTTGTAGTAAGTGTGAAGCACTAATCAAAATGCATCCACACAAAGTTTCATGATTCTAGCAGAATACAGCATACCAAAACTCATGTGATCATGTACTAAATGCAAAAACTTAATTTAAGCCAGTAAATGTGAAATATAGGGCACAGTGACCTTTTTTGGTACAGGTGTGGGACTAACAGAGATGTATACAATCATCTAGTTTAATTATTCAAGCAAGAACACTTTAAACACAAAACTGAACCCAAGTCACTGAAGCATGAAATATCGGTCACACTGATCAACTTTTGTGACGAGGGTGTTGTACTCATCAAGATGCACCCTCTCACAAAGTTTCATGATTCCAGGTATAACAGTACATATACAGCATGCAAAAACCTGACTTAGTCATGAGCTAAATTAAAAAGCCAGTAAAATGTGAAATTGTAGGTCAGTGACCATTTTTGTAATAAGGGTGTGGTACTGCAAGAGATGCATACAATCATCTAGTCTTATGATTCTAGCATGAACAGAGTTTGTGAAATAAACTTAGAACAAAAACATCCCAAGTCAGTGAAGCATAAACTATGCATCACAGTGACCTACTTTTGAGATGAGGGTGTAGTACTACTCAAGATGCATCCCTCATCAAGTTTCACGATTCCAGGTATAACAGTATGTATACAGGGTGCAAAAAACCTATTTAACCATGAGCAAAATGCAAAAACGTAACACAAATCAGTTAAAAGTGGAATTTAGGTCACAGTGATCTTTTTTGTTGTAAGGGTGTGGTACTAACAGAGATGCATACAATCATCAAGTTGGATGACTCTAGTTTGAACAGAGCTTGAGAAATAAACTTAAAACACTGAATTTTACCAAAGTGAGTGAAGCACAAAATATGGGTCACACTGACCTACTTTGTGATGAGGAGGTAGTACTTGTCAAGATGCATTCCCTCATCAAGTTTTATGATTCCCGATATAACAGTAATATACAGTGTGCAAAAACCTGAGCTAAATGCAAAAACTTAACTCAAAAAGTACAACTCAAGATCAGGGATGTAGAATAAGCCTGATGCATCCTTCTGCATGTCATAGTAGGCGACTAATGATGGAAGGAGTCATTGTGGCTCAGTGGTTAGCTTGCCAAACTCATGACCAAAAGGGTGGGGGTTCGACTTCTACCAGCGGATCAGCCTGGTTCAGTTTATGCATTGTGTCCTTGGGCAAGGTACTTTACTCCAGTTGCCTCGGCACTAAATAACATCAACCAATTTGTGTTGCTGTGCTGTAAAACAGCAAACCAACCAACCAAAAGATAGCCCCCTTAGTCGCTTTTCCACAGGGTAGGTGCTATGAAATCCATTCCAATTTGTTGCCTAGGACCTAGCAAGAAAGAATGGTTCAAATGCAGTGACTCTGATGCCAACAGTAAAGGTGGGTACAATTCACACCTATGTATGGAACCTGGCATTTGTACATCATGTTTTTTTTGTCAGAATGCCTAACAAAGTTTAATGGGTCACACAATTAATTACATATTAGGGAATAAATAATAAATATTTCTTTTGTTATGAAGGCTGCCATGATAAGTTCCCTCAGTTTCTGTTCTTGCTGTTGAACTTGCTCACCAAGGAGACACCATGGCAGCCCGTGTTGGCTACAGTGGTGTGTCCTTGGGCAAAGCATTTCACTTCCATTGCCTTGGCACTAAATAACCTACTGGTGTTGCTGTGACATAAAACATCAAACCAAACCAAACCAAAATTCAACTTACTGTACATGCTAATCCTGTATACCAGTATAATGAGTTGTGCTTTTGGAATTAGCTCTTAGATTCTGGTGAAAATGTTTTGTTGTATTAGTTAGCTATAATCAACAAAGAACTACAAGTTGATATTGCCCATTTTTTTACTGACATAAATGACAATAAACATTCTATAGTGTGAGTACACATAATTATATTAAAATGTACATACCATGAAGACTTAGGCCTTATATAAACAATTGGAATGATCTAATAAAATAGTGGTTCTATACTTAGATAAGACATTGACTTCCACCAACACATGACAAAGGCACTGTAAATACTGAAACTTTTCACAGCATCAAATATGTAGGGCTATAAGTATCTTAGATCAATTTATTTATTTATTTATTTAGCAAAATGTGATGGTGTTTATAAAGAAAACCTTAAATAACTCTGTATTTAAATTTAGTACCTTGAATCAATATTCGCTTTGAAAATGAAGCATATGTATGATCAATCTATAATGATTAAATTCACACTTGTTTTACCAATTAAAATTTCTACTGTATGTATATCTAAAATATGAGATGCGTATGGTAGATGTGTGAAATTATCCAAAACTCCAAACCAATATGGTATTAAGGTGAAAACTATGTTGAGGGGAGAATGAACTGAAAGTACTGTACATACTCACTTAAAAGATGACTCCAACTGCAAACTGCACAGACCCAGATCTGCCATTGCATAATGCACCAGCAGATCTGTGTCTATGCAGTTTGTTAGGAATAATCAGTTAAACAAACAACATATACCCTGGTCTGCTGGCATATTATGCAATGGCAGATCAAGATCTATGTTGTTTGCAGTTGGAGCCAACTTATGAGTGTATATAGTAATCTCAAGGGAGTAAAACCTGATACATTAATGTCTCCCCAACTTAGATATCCTCCCAAATTGCAAAGAGACCAATGGATCATGGTGCATCAATGTCAATCTACTATAAGTATTTAATGCATATGTATACATATGTAATGCAAATAAGTATGCATATTTCTTCAATGTTTACATACCAAGGAAATAGACAGATCTTAAACTTTCCTCAAAGCTCATAATTTTAATAGGAATGCTAAAAACTGCTTTAACAGCAAGGGGAAATACTTCTTAAACCAACAAGACAGAGAAGGCTATTATCAAATACTAAATATCACATTATACCAAATTTTAAATTATTAAGTACTTTTTATGGAAGATTCACACTGCCTACAAATTGGAGATTGTTTTCAGTTTATTTTTACTTAAAAGTGTCAATGTTTGGGAAAAAAAAATGTTCAATTGTCTAATGTTAAGCAATATGTTGTACAAGTGTCTAATGCTGTGAACGTTCGTCGATTGAGTTAGTGAATCTCATGAAAATTTTGTGTAACAATCAGGTCTCTAGCCATGGAGAGAAAAATGAAGTACTGATTTTGTCAGTTGTTTCTGTTGATAAAATCAGTCAGGGATGAGCAGAGTGATACTAATGGTCACCATTGCTCTGGAGCTGTCGATTCAAACAGTATAGCAGGGAGTCAAAGTTGCTGTCTGTGCTTTACTGGGCAGTCAGTGTAATAAGAACCAAGTAAATGTGTATGGACTTGCATTTTTCTTTTTTTTCTGTCTCTAATCTTTGACCCGTACTGAGCAAAAACATAGTAAAAGGTAATGTAGGCCTTTTCAGTGACCTATTTATTGCTGGTGGTCATAGCAGAATCTGTAACATGCCTGCATGCAAGGCCAGAGGGTGAGAGTTTGGATCTCTTCACAGATATTCCTTTTTTTTTCATCGTTTGGATGGGTGTTTTCATTAATACTTGTCATGTATTATTATAACAATTGGAAAGTTGTATGCCTAACACAGTAATCTCCCTTCAAGTAAGGGCTATTTATAACACAGTTCTATTGATGATTTCTTTAATAGAAATATCCTTCAGTATCCATGATTTCCCCATTAGACTATTTAAATAGCTATATCTTGTCTTGTTACATGAATCACTGTATGTAATTCTATTAAGCTTTCAATTACTCAAGGATTTGTCAAATAAAGTGGAAAGCTAATCTTAAAAACTGTACAAGAAATAAATGTACAAAAGTTAATGGATAGTGCTGAAATCCAAGTATTATTTGGGCCAGCCCCAGATCCTATATTTCTGCACCAGTCCCTGTCCACAAAGTGAATTATTTTTACAGCCTATTCAATTAATACTGTATGTTCTCACTTTTAAGTCCAACTGCAAACTGCACTGACCCAGATCTGCTGTTGCATAATGTGCCAGCAGATCTGGGTCTATACAGTTTGTTGGAAGTAATCAGTAGTAATCTGGCGCATTATGTGATGGCAGATCAGGGTCTATGTTGTTTGAAGTTGGACTCGACTTATAAGCGAGTATATAAAGTAACCCTCTAAATCAAGCAGAAGTCCATGTCATAACTGACTGCATCTTAGCTTTTTATATCTGCTCTGTGAAATTTAAAATATAAAGCGTCCCTACTCATTCTGCAGCTCAAACATTTCCAGAGTTGTAAAAGTGTTGATGTGATGGCAACTGACTGACAAACTTAAAAATCTGATACTTCCATTAGCCTAGGGAAGCTCTTAGGGCTTGTCGATACTGGCAAGCCATGGTGGCTGAGTTAGTGTGAGAGACTTGCATGCCAAGGTTGTGGGTTTGATTCCTACCCAGATAAGGCCAGGTTGGCTGCTGTGGTGTCTCTGGACAAGGCACTTTGCTTCCATTGCCTTGGCACTATATAGCCTTTCATGTATTGTTGTACTGTTAAAACACTAAATGAATAAATTGTCCATATTGTACAATCAACTTCTAGTATTTCCCTGGAGACAAAATACAGCTGAAGGGTATTCTCCACCACCACAACAAATAAATTATGTCTCTTACCAAGAAATGATGTAGAAATTGAGAGAAGTTGTTTTTTTTTAAATTCAAGAACTGCAAAAATTGTAGATAACATTTCAAAATAGGAGTAAAGTTATATATCACAGTTCATAATGTTTAAAAGAAGAGTACATGTATGTATTTGTAGTAACTGAAATAAGACAGACCTTGATGTGAAAAAGGAAGAAAAAAATTTCAACTTGATGCTATTTACTGTTGATACATTCATGGTGGAGATTAAATTAAACAAATTCCCTTCTGCACAAAAGAACATGGAGCTGATTGTGCCTCAGGATACTCTCCATTCAAAATGTACGGATATAAAATTTCATTAATTGAAAATAATCCACTAACCCTTCACAGAAGGATGGTAAAATTCATAAGTTTAGTTTTCCCAAAGAATAAAAAAGTGCTTGCTTATTTGTAAATCTAGACCTAAAACAGAAGAAAATATATTTGTATGGATTGAAATTTGCCTTTTCTCTTTAAAAATAATGGCACTGAACTATGCTAAAAAGGTTAATAATAATATTTAGTTCGAAAATAAATTTATATAGTCAACCTTCATGATTTAACAAGGTAATAGAAGCCATGGTAGCTCAGTTGGTAGAGCATCAGAATCATTATCCAAGGGTTATGGGTTTGATACCCACCCAGGCCAGCCCGTGTTGGCTGCCTCTGTGTGTCCTTAAGAAAGGCACTTAGCTCCCATTTCCTCAGCATGACATAACCAATAATGTTTTAAAAGTGCCATGTAAATTTTTTTTTTAACAATATGACAGAATCAATTGCTTCAGTTATATTAGACAAAGCATGAAATGCTGTGTACGGAATAGTATAGATATAGCAGACATAGTTGCAGATAGGGTCAAGTGCATCTACTAATGTTGTAAACATACAATATTCAAAGTAATTATAGTCTGTTTGCTGTCCCTTGTACTTTCCCCAAATTGTTAGATCTGTTCTGTACTTTGCACATATTTTCAATTTTATGGGCAGTCAAGGTGCAGCAAACAGTATATCTGCTAAAAAATTATGGAGGTATATCTAAACAGACTTCTGAACCTGGAGCTTCCTAAAACTTCCATTTGACCTGCTTTACTGTACTAAAATACTTTGTTCCCTTTTTTCTTTATTCCTGACAAAGACAACCTAACCACACTGGAATATAATTTGGAAATTCAACAGAAAGAATACAAGTTAAAATAAAACATATATAGATATCTATATTTATGCATTCATGGATGATGTTTCAAGGAAATGAAAATTAAATATACTACCTTTCAATTTTAACATTGTAGTTTAGCAATAGATGTTCTTAATTATAAGCAAAAAGAAATATACAAAGCTGAATAAAACAATATCAGAGTTTACATTTATCTTATATTAGAGAAAACAATGGACCAATAAAAAGATGAGATTATGGTGCTCTTGCAATAATTTGGCAAGACAATATTAAGGAAGACAACTCTGTTAGTTCATGCTCATTTGTGTGCCATATGAATATATATACAGCAGAATCTGGAAAATAAGCATATACAATTATTCTTTGGAAATTAGTCATGGTTGTATGCACTTATCAATAAACTGTTTGTAAAGTTTACATTTTTATGTAAATCAACCATACTTAACAGCTAAGTACTAATGATTGAGTCAAAAGAGGAAAAACAGCATCAAGGAAATGGCAGAACTAACCGAATTACCATATATACTTGCTTACAAGTACAGCCCAACTTCAAACAACACAGACCTGATCTGCCATTGCATAATGCACCTGCAGATCAGGGTCTATGCTGTTTGTTCTTCTGATTACTCCTAACAAACTGCATAGACCCAGATCTACTGGTGCACTATGCAATGGCAGATCTGGGTATGTGCAGTTTGCAGTTATACTTGACTTATAAGTGAGTATATACAGTAAATAAGTAGGCATGTTTATCGCTTAATTAGGAATGGATTAATCATCCAACAAATAAATTTGACATCTTTGTTTTTATTGTACACAATTACATCCACTTATTTTTGCAACAAAAAAATCTGCAAGCCCATATTCACTTATTTTCAATATACACTTATATTTGTGTATGCACTTATTATACAGATTTTACAGTGAATTATGTGGAGAATACAAGACACTAAATAGTTACAACTGATACCACAAAGTTACAGTGTATGATGTGGAGATTACAAGACACTAAATAGTTACAACTGATACCAGTGTTACAGTGTATGATGTGGAGATTACAAGACACTAAATAGTTACAACTGATACCACACAGTGTGTTACAGTGTATGATGTGGAGAATACAAGACACTACATAGATACACCTGATACCACGAAGTGTTACAGTGTATGATGTGGAGAATACAAGACACTACATAGATACACCTGATACCACGAAGTGTTACAGTGTATGATGTGGAGATTACAAGACACAACTGATACCACACAGTGTATCTTGTGATGTACCTGTAAGGTATAAAAATCTCAGGTCATGAACAGATGTACGCTGTTCCAAAATAAATTTCTAACAATAGCCAATGGGGATTTAAGAAACTTTCCCCAGATGTCTTAAAAATCTGTAACAGTCACAAAATAATAATCATGCCTACAAATAAGACTGCAAAACATTAATACATGTTTGTCATGGAACCCATTTACTGCGTATAATGATGTTCTACCAGATAATAAAAAATCTCATTTTATTTTCAAATTTTATGCCATGCATATGTAATTCTTTCTCTTGAAAACAAAAATCTCTTTGGTCTTCAAATCTATGCCTAGTTTGCCACAAATATTACACCTATTTTAATATTTAGAATATTATATTTCACAACATTAACATCAAACATGACAATACATTAATTTTGGTACACAATAAATGACCACCTGCTATTTAATACTGGTTAGTGTCCATTCAAATCTCTGCAATACAACAATACATTTCCTTTATGCAAACATTACTACACAGTGACTATTTCTATAAAGACAAATATGCAAATAAATAAAAATCTGAAACCTAAAGACATACTAAGGAGATGAACAACAGGTGATTGGAAGATCATTACTTAATACATTATGTTTATTATAGACTTGAATATATGCTGTCTCAAACTTGTTACCTAGGCCCATATTTGTACATTTCCAGACTTAAACAAAGCCATCTTGGGCCTTATTGCAGAAATTACAAAAGGTACAATCATGGATCTTAGTACAAAGACTGCAGATCAAGCAATGCAGATATAACAGAAAAATAACACTAAACTCTCAGCTAAACAAATACACTGCAAAATGTTGAAATGTTGATCATATTGCTGTCCTAAACACAGATCTTGGATATATGTGGATTGACAGAATCTCATCTAGGTAAACAACTATAGTAGGTTGCTACTACCCACCATCTATTCAGAGGTCAAGCCTCTTTGCTATCTGTTTGGTAAATCGCATAAAGACAACTGAAGTAATGCTGGATATGTTTACAGAGATGCTGCCCCAATTTCATCTGAAGTGGGGATCTCCCACCTTGTCACCAAAACAAGGGGGAGTAGAAAAAATGGGGGGGGGGGGGGGGAGGAAAAAACCATAGTTCATTATTGATCCAACACTTAAATATCCATCTCTCTTTCTTCCTGCTCCATTCTGTTTGGTCTCTATTGACATCAAAATCCTCACAAGATTCCCCCTCTAACTGTATAAGCATTAATCTGTTGATTGTTTCTGAGCTTAATCTGTTCCTTATCTGTGTAAGAATATTGTTCTGTGCTGAGAACCCCCTTTCATGGTCTGCCGTCTGAAGGGGCATATGCATTGCTAGCTTAGCCAGCCTCAACAAGTTGGGAAACTGTTCTTTATGATTGCTATGTAGAATTTTCCACAGTTCACAGGTACTGTCTCATGGATATCTCTGCTCCAAAATGCATGTGATCATGTTATTCTGTTATATATAATTAGTGGGATTTCCAAGCATCCTTTTGTATTAACCTACATCTGCATACTTTGGGATGGACAGAGGTATTTTGATAAAATAAGTATCTTTACTTTTTCATCTTTTTTAGATTCTTATTTATTCAGTTGATCTTAACAGTGAAATACAAATTTATACTGCACAGAGTGCATTTTAATATGCATGACTTTGAACTACTTTGCAGGAGTTCTCATCCATCACTGCTTTCAAAGTGTGCAAATGCATGAACTTTTGCATGATTTGCACACTTGCACACCCTGGCAGCATCTCTGTTTTTACTGCTATTTGAGTCCAATGAATTCATCAAGATCTAAAATCGACAAAATAAATTCCACTCTGTTTCTGAAATTATTAAATATACATCAAAACTGGGTCCAATTTACTCTCTAAAGGCCAATTATTTTTTACATTTATTTTTCACTCAATTTTCAGAAAATAACTAATTGTTATTCCAGTTGATACAATTACTTGAGTCTGATAAGAAATGAATGCTACAGTACAGCGCACGTGATTTTTCAGAACCCCACGCATCGCGTTGGGGGTGGAGAGTGAGTGAGAGGATTAAGAAAAACCCCTCCACCATCACTCCACGCATCCTGACGTAGTTGTCGCGGAGAATAGCCCTGCACACCATGCTTTCTCGCGGAGTCGCATCCGATCACCACCGCGGAGCGGACGTGGTCTCGATAATATGGGCGTGGTTTACTGTTTATCACCCATGCAAGCAGAGGTTGAGAGAGAGACGGGAGGTTGGGGGGGGGGGCACCGATTTATCTACATCGTTATCCCTCTGGGGAGCAATTTGCTAACTTTTTGATACTGAAAAAAACCGTAGTAATTCAGTTAATTATAGATATTTCCTTGTTCTAACGAAGATAATATATGATACATAGTGCCAAATCATATTTGAGATGATGATAACGTAATGACAATGCCTCGCAAACTATATTAATACTACATTTTGCGCAATGAATCTATTTTTTTTCTCTTCAATACTGTGTTATCGGAATCTAAACATGCATTCATATCCTTATTTCTTTTTCAGTAAACGCAATACAAAATTTTAATGATCATATGAAAGTCAGTGATATTGTACTACCTGCAATGAAAAGAACGATAAACATCGAACAAATTAATAACAAAGCTGCAGTCATACCTGACTGAAGTAAAACAAAATTGCTCAAGTTCCGATGGTTACTCCATGCATGAGTACTCATTCACATATTGTACGATTTTTTCTAACATCCAATCGCTTAAATAAAGCATTATTAAGATTTCACATCGTTATTTTATTTTAAACTGTACTAATTTGCATTAATTACCAAAGTAGCGTTTTTTTTAAAATCACAAATGGCCGCAAAAGGTCATCCTAGATACATGTAGTTGACACGTGCAAGTAACCTAGCACAAGAGAAGCTATCAACACTGCTGATATTGACGTGTTAATTTCATATGCTAACTGTAAACCTATAAGTACAACAGCAGCGCTTCTGCGGGTTTGTTTTCTTTGCCATTGATCTGACAAACTTGCGCATCAGATGAAATTAATGTTTAACTTTTTCTTTTCTGTTCATTTTCCTATTGCATAATACAGAAAAATAAGATGAATAATTTTAGATCATTAACTCTTCTTAGTAAAGTTCCCCTCCCTCTCTCTCTCTCTCATAAAATATGGAATCCAAAGCACAACTGCGCAAGTCTTTGTAATCTATTACTATTAAAAACCGTATTTTTTTGGGGGGGGGGGGGGGGGTTGTACATGCTTCAGTAAGAGTTTAAGCATTCCATGATTGGCTAGCTTTCTTCAATTAGCGGCCGCCTCATTCACACTAAGCCAAAAAGATGTTCCTGCCATCAAAGTTTTTCGTGATGCTGCTTATGTTTTGAAGAGTTTTTCACTAATGCGAGTTTCAAAAATAACACTAAAATGCTTATTAATGTTAACCAAAATTTTTCTTTTTCGCTGCTTGAAATGTCGACATTTTTAGTCAGTCGTCAGAATTAAAACATTAAAATCTGACTGATTATAAATCTCAACGTACACAAACTGAAATCTGGAAACGTTCAGTAGTGGTAAAAAAGTAATAACGTGCTAGACATTATAGCGTTATGGAGCAAAAAAGAAAGAAATTTTCCCACCACTGCACAGGAACTACCGAGCACGTGCTCTAAAGTCATGTGTGTGTTCAAGGGCATCTGCAGGAATTTTCGGTGGGGGGGGGGGGGGGGCGCCGAAGTAAAAGGGATATATTTATTTATTTTTTTTAAATCGGGGCGGGACGAGGCACAGAAACACTCTCAATAACCAAAGGCTCTAACAGTCACAAACAGGAAACTGCATTCTTTAATATCTGCGTAAAGATAATTAAAAGAGTATATTTTATTATTATATTTTCGCCGTAGAAAAATGAGCAAATAATAGGATACACGTGAAGACAATACATCCATGCAAAATGCTCTAAACTTGTTGGAAATTAAAATCTCAGAACATCTCAGATTTTAGAATTTTCCATATTATTTTTCATTTCGGTAATAAGCCGAGTTCAGATTAATTACTAACAATTATCAAACTTCCTTTGTTAATGGCGGGACCAGACCATAATTGTGGCTGTAAAGTACAACGCGCGTTAAGTCAGATGGCTTCGTGTGATAAAAACACACTGTTCCCAAGCTGAAACTTACATCATCCTTTGATGCAAACCCTTGTTAATATTTTACAACAGTGTTCATAATGGTCACTGCCTTGATTTCTGTAGAACATCTGCTAAAGTCAAGTCTTTATTAGGGAGAGACAATTGAATTTTCCAAGGGGGGGGGTAAATGCATGAAAACAATTGTCTTTCTCTGATTTTTGTAGTAGACGTTAATCCGTTCCATATTTCACTTAAAATAAATAAATATTGTGATTAAAGAACAAAAAATATCCCGGTCGAAAAAAACAAAACAACATATAAACCCCATATATTAAATGGTCAGTCCCTTACAGTACACATGGAGTCATAATATTCAGCCTCGTCACTCTGCTGTTACTGCTTAAAGACTAAGCACGCGGTTTGCATTTCAGTGTAAATTCAGTGTTTTAGGTTTGTTGTTGTTGTTGTTGGGGGGGGGGGGGGTAAGCAGAAGCGGATGTCAATTTGGATTTTAATTGTCCATATCTCAGAGAATTACTTTCCTTTGGAACAAAATGATAAATTTATTCTGCTTCAGAAGCTCAGCAATGTGTGCTTCTCGTCAAGTCAGTGCATAAGTTTGTTCATATTTCATTGAAATAAATTAAAATCATAAACTTACTGCAAAAGAAGTCGATCAACCTTTTATAAACAGTAATGTGTACTGAATATACAAGCCTTCTGAAATAATTTTGTTATTGTCCAAATATGATCGAAATAAAGACGACTGATTCTTCAAATGGTATCCGGTTGTAAATCACTCTTGACGCCTCCGTCTTTCCATAGGTGGTCTTCATTCATTGGCTGTTCAGATGTCAATCAGTAATGTTGACTAGCCCCTCCACGGTGGAGTTTACATCGGCATGCTTGCCAAAACGCGGTGGTGATTTGTAGGTATTTATGCCAATTTATGCCTCCACCGCGGAGTGCTATCGCGGAGCTAGAGTGGAGGGGATTAAGTACCCCACCGCGATGCGTGGGGTTCCGAAAAATCACGTGAGCTGTACTGTACTTCAAAAGAGGCTGACAAAAATTCAAACCTATATTAAATACATTGTAACAAGTATTTCATATCCTGCCACCTAAATCTGCTTTGAAAATGCTACCCTACTGTGTTTTCTGCAGGAGGCATGATTGCATAAATACCTGCTAAATTTAATGAATCTCCCCCAACTAAAAAATGAGCAAGTGCACAAAAATTGTGCAGTCAAATTGCCATGAGTGTAATAAAACCTGTAACATTCATTAATATTAACAAAACTCAATCTGATCATGTAAGCACTTGACTTCTAGATTAGCAATCATACTCAAGCACTTACTAAGTGACTTTTTGTGACTGAGCAATGAGATGCTTTCAATGAACATCTATTATTGAAAGCATTTTACCAACTGCACTTGGTGAGGTTGTACAATGGTGGACATGTAGATTTTAGTATTCGGTGGTTATGTCTCTTTTGTTACATGAAGTTCTAATGCATACAATGTAGTGTCATTGTCATAACATGATCGCAGCTGCGGTGCCAATAATGAAGATAATAAACTCAGTTTTATCTTTATTCATTAAAAATTATTTATCACACACATTTGTTGAAACATACTATAAGGGGTCTATGACATTGGCATAAGAGAAATTCCCACCTCTCATGTGAGAAACCTGGAGAAATCACTGCCTACTGGTACATCACAGTCAACATTTGGTAATGACTGAGTAATGGTCTTACAGAAGTAAACAGATTTTATACAATGACTTTAAAATATCTTACATTTCACTACAGTTTGGGAGAGCTTACATGCACAGGCTAGCTAATGGCATTTCAAAATGATCTATTGTATAAAATATTTTGAGAGAAATGAGATTCCATATAGATATACAAGTTACATTAACCAAAATTTGATCCAATTTTCAAAAAACCTGACCCCCAAATTACAAATAATTATCACACATAAACAAAAACTATACTCAAGATTCTAATGTCTGACTAGTCAGTGATTTGAAGTTAGCCAATCAGATTCCTGAGTTGAGTAGGTGTTTGAGCATGAGAATTGTTTGTAATCTTGGTGCCTGGATGTTTTATCACAGTGTAAAATTCACCATAACCCATTCTGCAATGCCCATGGTACAGATAAGTTATTGTTGACTAGAGTTTTCATCAAACCTAAAACATTAAAAATGGAGGGATAAAATGTATACTTTAAGTAATATCAATATTAAATACAGGCATACTGCCTGCAGACTATATTGTATGTTTCTGCAAGACACATATCTCAAATGAAATTACTGAATCACTCAAAGAGTATAATTGTACCAAAGACATTAAGATTATTCACGATTATTAAAATGGACACAATTTTTTTTTAAAAGACTGAGGATGGTGGTAAAAGTTGTAACTTATCGATATTGATTCAGCATTAAAATTCATGAACAATAAGATATCTAAATTTAAACCAACAATAAAGCTTGTGAATATACAAAGAAAAATACCGTTTTTCACTTCAAAGTTTATTCACATGAGAATGTTGTCTGTGAATAACTGCTGTGATAAATGTTTTTAATTGATAGTTCTTTATTGGCTTAAAAATGACAGACTGAGGCTTAAATATGCCAAATATGCCAGATTTAGGCTTAAATATGCCAGACTGAGCATTAAATATGCCAGACTGAGGATTAAATATGCCAGAATTAATGTTCATGCATTCTACATAATTGTCAACTGTCCTTCTATCTGCATTTTTAAAAAAGCACTTGTACCGTATTTACGGCATGTTTTCGTACGGCAAAAAATAATTACTTTTTTTGTCGTCCGAAGACATATTAAATTCTTTAATTTGGTGTCCGAAAACATACAGAGGAATATAAATGTGCCCCCCCCCTCCCCCCCGCCATAACGAAGTTACCGTTAGCTCATATGACGACATGCTGCCATGAAGTAAAACATGTATTCTGTCTATATCCACGGGAAGGATAATGAATGAAAAACAGGCATTACTTGCCTATTTTTGTCTATTTGATACATGTCCATCCACCAGAAAACGCAGCCATACATGTATTAGAGCCATGATTGTATGTGTATTTTCCAAAAGAACCGCCATATTAGTAATCTCATAATCAACAGTTTAACCCTCTGCTAATCAGTGATCATTAATATCTACCTTACAAATACACGCAAGCTTTATTTCTGTGTAATGAGGATATTAATACAAACTAAATAAAAAGATTTTGGAATTATGATTCTGAAGATATTTATAACAGAAACATTTTAGTATTGAGAGTAGAAATACATGTATGACGTCTACAAGAGTGAGAGGCTCCTTATAGGGTTTGTGTTGTACGCACACCTAGGAAGAGTAAAAACAAGCAAGTTGCAATATATGAGTCAACGTGATTAAAATGTTGATATTTTTTAAATAAAGATGATCTATTTGTTGTGGTTCTCTCCTGTTTTTGTTGTTTTTTTTTGTGTTTTTTTTGGGCGGGGGGGGGGGGGCCACCTAGCCGAGGGTAGCTTCAAAGTGATCAGAGCTTGCCGACTCGAAACAATCGACTCCTCAAAGATTGTTTTGATGCATGTCGGAGATTTCAAGGTGTCTAGGTGATAATTGTTAATAATATAACTTGTGGGATTTCTTTGACCGGTGTGTTTGGAAATAAAAGGAAGCCATCTGGATTTCGTTTTAAGAGCACTCGATGTACCGAACACGTAGCACCCACAATCAATTTATTACCTGTAGAACAATATCTATGTTTAACCCGTGGTACATAATGCCTCAGGGATAACCGGTTTGTTTTTATTGCACGATGCCAATGAATTCACTAATCCACACCGACTCTCTGATGTATTGTTTAATAAGATAAAGCAGGGGTCATGGTTTCTAATCACAATCATAACTGTCACACCTGCTTGAAGTGGTTTCGGGTGTAACGATGTCTACACTGACAACCAATCATATTTTCGTTAGCCGAATCAAGCTTGTAAAAAAGAAACAATGATAAATAATTATCCAATACAACCAGCCACCCATGGAAAAATTACATGATAAAGTATAAATAGGATACCCACCACTATCAAAAGTTATTTAAGTTTAGCTGTCGTTGTGAAACATAATATTGTTAGTACTGATAATAATTTTGATGGATAAGTTTATCGTGCATTATGCAACAAGCGAGGAGGCACTGCCGAGTTCGTGGAGGGACTCTCCCTTGCCAAAATCGTCTCCAAAGAGGCCAGTAGGCCGTCCACAGAAGCGACCTCGAAGTAATGACTCTGAGGATACATCACAAAAGAACTGCCCATGAAGAAAGCTGCTCTAGATGACGAGTCTGATTATCTTGAACCCGAGAGTGCTCCACCCGGTTCTGTGCGTGGTCACTATAAACATTATACATTAAAGCAAAAGTTGGATATCGTTAACCATGCAAAACTTCTGGGAATTAGACCTACAGCGGAAAAATTCAAGATTCCGAAATCCACTGTGAATACGTGGATGAAAATTGACTTTTCTGCAGATTTGAACTTACATGGACATTTGCCTAAGAGTGGACGACCCATTTCATATGGACGAGATATAGATGATAAGATATCTCAATGGGTGCTCACTCAGCGTGACTTACAAATTCCAGTCAGTGTTGAGGGAATATGTATATATGCTAAGGAGCTTGTCTCAAAAGAATTTCCGGAGTAAATTCAGTGCCTGTCGTTCTTGGGGAGATGGTTTCATGAGAAGACATGGGTTTGTGGTCAGAAGCAGGACCTCTCTTGCCCAACGTTTACCCAAAGATTTGGAAGAAAAGATTACTTCATTCCACAAGTTTGTGATGGATAGACGCGAGGAGGACGAATTTAACGATAACTTTATTGTCAACATGGACGAGACACCAATGTACTTTGATCTTGTGCCAGGGAAAACGGTGGACAAAGCAGGAATGAAAAGCGTTCTGATTCGTACAACTGGCGCAGAGAAGAGACACATTACTGTCGTTTTAGCCGTTGCAAGTTCTGGCGACGTATTACCCCCAATGATTATTTTCAAGGGCAAGAGAACTCTAGATCTGAAGGCACCAAAAGGATGGATTATCGCAGTTCAAGAGAAAGCGTGGATGGACGAAACCCTAATGCTGCGATGGATTAAAGAAATTTATTTGCCATTCACCAGGAGAGAGCGATCCCTATTAGTTATGGACTCGTTCCGGGCTCACATCACTGATGACGTGAAGAAACAGTTGCGGCGCGGAAATGTTGTGCCAGCAATAATACCTGGAGGCTGCACATCCAAGTTGCAACCTCTTGATGTGAGCATCAATAAACCTGTAAAGAGCTACCTCCGTCGCAGCTGGACGGAATACATCAGAGATGCTACGAATGCGTTAACATCATCTGATGAAAGCAGCAACGGACGAATCAAGACAGCCAGCAAACAGACTGTAATGGACTGGGTTGTCAATGCCATGGACATATTGAAGGAAAAATGCACAATGATAATGAAATCTTTCAAAGTGTGCAGCATCAGTGTCAATCTGACCGGAAGTGAAAATGCACTGATCAGAAACGCCGAGCAATTAAACGATAGGATGATGACAGTGATACAGAATTTGAAGGCTTTTCGCCCGAGGACCTAAAAGAAGCTATGGACAAGCTACTTTAAATTGAATAATATATTTTTATATATTACAGCATTAAATCATATTTCTTTTCATTTTTTTATATTGTCATTTATTGTGTATGGCTTAATATAAAAATGTTTATCTCTCTATCTATCAATCTGTCTGTCTATCTGCATACATACATACATACATACATACATACATACATACATACAATAAGAATTTTTAATTATTTTAGTACATGGAAGTTCATGATCACATTTTATAATTGGCGACCAAATAAAGCGAACTTTGTATCGGTTAAATTACCGGCAAACACACTGAGAATTTTACTTGAAAACGACGCAGCAGATATTCTTAGATTTGTGTCCGAAAACATAAGTTATAGAAAAAAACTATAGTCCAGCGATGTCCGAAAATTACAAGGCATTTAAATATTATTTTCTCCCAAAAAATATGGTGTCCGAAAATAAACCGTGTCCGAAAACATGCCGTGAATACGGTATACAAGAGATTTTCTTTCCTCAATGTAAAGATGTTAATTACTATTAAGATTACTGAGAGTTGGTTGTTATGACCTATGCATGATAATATAATAATAAAGAAAATAATAATAAGTAAGTTTTTGTTTTACATCAATTGCTTCATATTTCTATATTTTTTTTTCTCCAAAAAGGCATAATCTAAAGTTTTGCATTATTTTCATTTAAGCTAAAACATAATTGTTTATGTCATGGAAGCAATGACTGTCACAAATTAATAAGCAAATTATAAAATAAAAGACCATTTTATTATTACGATTGTAAAACAAAAAAGTTTTTTAATAATTTCTAAAATTACCAAAATCCTTATTCTCAACAGAAAATATTCATTCTTTGCTCTTTCCAAAGAACCACCTTAGTGACACAATAAAGTAAAATGTCTTCAAAAAAGAAATGTCAAAATCTGAGAAAATGAAGTACCTCAACATGAAATAGTATTAATATTCAAATCAAAATATATATTTTGGTAAAACTTGGATAAAAAAAAATTGTGATAGCTGTAAATTCTTATGCAGATGAGTAGTTTTCATTTCTACTGAGATTCTATACAGATAAAAGGAATCAAGAAATCCAAGGAATCCACTAGTATTTCTCCTCTCTGTTAATCTGGCAGCAATAGCAGATGGCCACAACAAGACCAATGATCTGAAGGAAGAAAGCAAATGAAAAGATTCTGAAAGTTAAAACTATTTATCATAAGCATATGGCCAATTTACTCAGAAATTACTTACCATCATTTTAAACTATTTCACTGAGAGAAACCAATTTTTCTAGTAAAATATGTTTCTTCTTCAAATACTTACCCAATCATAATATGTTAGGAGAACTTCTACCTCTTAAATCCAGCTCTCCCAGGCTAAACTTGTTAGCTAAGAAAGCTTACAGTTACCTGCCGACATAGGTGGCAGGTAAATAGAGCGATCTTCCCTTGATACAGGGATTAGCACCAAATCCCATGAATACTTCAATTACTACTGGAGTGGAATGCACGCTCTCTTAGAAGGATGTAACTGTGGGGAGCCTGGAAGGGTGTATCCATATTATGATCGGGTAAGTATTATCTGAGAAACACATTTTACTAGAAAAAATTGGTTTCGTCTTCAAATACATTATCGGATCATAATACGTTAGGAGAATAGGTAAGAGGTGGAGGGAGTTACATCCCCTTATCCCAGAGAGGCCATCTCCGCTCCCCTAAGGTATGTGAGGCAGCTTCTAGATAGATAACCTGGTAGGAGCATTGACTCCATATTGACTCCATATGCCGAGGCACAGCTTTTATGAAAGGGAAAATTTCCCCCCTGCAGTGGAAGTCATCAAGTCATGTCCGTAGGAAGCTGCCGAACGACCCGGGAAGGTAACCTGTTGCGTTGCAGCGATTGGTTCCCACCAAATCTAGCTGAGCCTTTTGGGATGAAAGATCTCTGTGGTAGAAGCTGTAGGAAGTTGACTCTGACTTCCATCCCACGGCTTGTATCAAGTTCAGCTAGGGAACAGTTTCACTTGAATGCAATGCTTGTTGCAACTGCCCTAACTTCATGAGCAAGTTCATCTGATCTTGGGTTATTTCTTGATATGCTGTGTGGATAACCCATTTAATCTTGGATGAGAGTGCCTGTGCTGATATGTCGTCCTTTCCCTCTTTGAAAGATAAGAATAGATGCCCTCTCCCACAATGCACCAGCTCAGATCTTTTCAGGTACCACTTCAGAGCTCTCACCAGGTCCTGTAGATAACCTAGAGATGAAGGGTCCAGGACAGAAAGAGGTTTCACCACAAAAGACTGATTTCACATGAGTGGGAGCCTGTTTTTTGCAATGAAAGCAGAGGCTGTCATGAGTGACTCTTCCCCATCCCGTTGGAACTGCAAGTAGTTCAGGTCAACTGATAAAGCATGTATTTCGTTGATTCTGGCTGCTGTCGCTAGTTCTTGTAGAAAGTAGGTCTAATATGAGAGGTGAACCAATAAAGCTCTCAAGAGCGGTTCAAACAGTGTCTTATTCAGCCAGGTTAGCATGCATGATAGATTCCTCTTGGGCACAGAGCCAACACCTTTGGATAAGTGGAATCAAAATTTGACAGAAGATCGAATAGGTCTTTGTTTTGTCTGAAATCCTCTCTTCCATGATGACAGAGCATGTCAGAGATCATGGAATGGTAGCCTTTTATTGTGATTGGAGCTAACTGTTTCTCATCAAAGAGATAAAATAGGAAGTTAGCTATTTGAGCTGTTGATGCCTTCAATGGTAAAATGTATTCTCACTCGCACCACTGTGAAAAAATTCTCCATTTTCCCTTGTTTGCTTTCAAAGTGGAGGACCTTTTCACTTGAGTGATTCTCTCCACAACTTGATGAGAGAACTGTTTGTTCTTGAGGGCTTGTTTAACATGATCCAGACATGTAGGTTCAACAGCTCTGGATTCGGGTGAAACACCTGCCATCGTGGTTGCTTGAGCAGATGAGGAAGTATCTCAATTTCCCTTAGGATTTTTTCTGTTAGATTTATCGAGTTGTTTATCCATGATTTTTCCCACTTGAGGGGAGCAATCAGGTTAATGTGACACTCCCAATTCTCTTGCTTTTGTAGCAGCCTTTGGAATCACTGGTGTTGGAGGATAAACATATGGGTCCAAGCCATTCCAATCTATGGAAAAAGCGTCAGGCCTTCGGATCCAGGACTGGTGAGACAAAGGTTGCGAGTTACACATTCCACCTTGTTGCAAATAGATGCACCAGTGGTTCATCCCAATGGGTACATATGTGACTGAAAACCAAGAGATGAAGAGACCATTCTGTTTGTATCAGTTGATTCCTTTGGGGCTGCGAGTCCATTAATACATTTAGTCTGCCCAGAATATGACAAACTTGTAGGTGGATTTGTTGTTGATGACACCACCTTCGAAAATCCCAAACAAGAATGCTGAGGTCTGGGAATTTGGTTCCCACTAGCCTTCTGATATAATTCACCACAGTGGAGTTGTCGGATAAGATGAGAACACCCTTTCCATGTAGCTTCTCCTGCCCCCAATGAAATTCTTTCACTATGGCTTTCATCCCTAGGATACTGATATGCAATAGATGATCCTGAGTGAGCCACTGTCCACTGGCCTCCTGGAATGATGGAAGATGTGCACCCCGGCCCGTTGTGCTCACGTCCATACAAACCGTCAACTTCAGAGGTTGTAACTGAATGGGACCACCCGATGTAAGCTAAGTGAGGTTCTCCCATTCCTGAGATGGGAGACTGGTATTTTTTGTTCCAAGGAGCAAAGTTTTGGCCCCACTGGGGCAACGGTATCATTTGTAATGGCCTCATAAATAGGGGACGATTCTTTGTAAAAATTGAAGCCCCCCCCCCCCATTTAATTGATTTCAATCCACGTTCCTGTGGGAGACATTGAAGCTAGCTTTGAAATGATTGGCACTTAGATACTGTTGCCCTATACTGACAATAGACCAACATGGATCCAATACTGGGTAGAGACCATGTGATTGCGATGTGGAAGCTCGTGTAATGGTGCAAGACAGTATCTGAGGTGCATAATGACGAAGGCTTTGCCATTCCCATGCCTGCTTTCCAATGTTTACATAGCTTACACTTCATCCTGCCCATGGTCTAAATCTGTAAGACAAAATATAGGGCAAAAAATATATACAAGTGTAGCAGGTACGCGTCCTGCTTTATGAACTCATAGAGTGGACATACTGTGTTACACACTATATGAAAATGTACCTGTAAGAAAGTCCCACATGGCAGCCTATACAGGTAAAAGTATTAAAGCGTCGATACTAATACTTACGAAGTGGATGCTATAATATAAATTCTAATATAAACTTACATGTAGGAAAGGCCAAATAAACTGTCGATACAGGTAAAGTCACCGAAGCATCGCTCTTAATGACTACAAAGTGGACACTATGACTAAAGACTATGTATAGAAAACTTTGTATGTATCTTACCGCAGCTAAAATTATACAGCAATTTCCTTTGAGTTTGCTATAGCACACACAATAGCTGCACATAAAATAAAGCTACACCAATATCAGAAGATGCACTAGTGACCCGTGCAGGTACATACAAAGGGTACCTATGTGTGTGAGTACAACAAAGTTATAATTCTACAAAAGACAGAAAATTTTGTGATCAAAAGGAGCAAGAAAAAATTGGAAAACTGTATATGGAGTATGCTTCCTTTTGAAGAGAAAACTCCTCCAACTTGGTTTAAGGTAGAATAATTTCAAAAATTCTTGTAGATGGATTGCAAGGCCTCTCATCAGGAGAAAGCATGCTACTCGGCACAAGCGAAGTAGTAACTGAAGTATTCATGGGATTTGGCACCAATCCCTGTATCAAGAGATCACTCTATTTAACAGCCAACTATGTGGGCACATAACTTTCTGCTGTCTTAGCTAAAAAGTTTAGCCTGATATGGCTGGATTTGCGAGGTTGTAGGAGTTCTTCAAATGTTTTATGATCGGGTAACATTTGAAGAAAAAACATGAAATTATACATAATTAGACAAGAGGCCCAAACAGGATTGGGATCACTCATCTACATGACATCGACCTAAAAGCCAAATGCTAGTGGTTGGCAAAGAAATCTGGCTCAGTAGCATGCTCTTGCTCAAAATTTCTTCAAATTCAGTTGATTGCTTATGAAACAAGAGTCCCTAGATGGGACTCCTGATCTATTGGGTGAAAAGGATTTGCGGAAATCAAGATAAGACCATTTCTTCCTTTTAACAATGTCTACCATTTTGAATGATGAAAATGTGGTTTTGTATCATTTCATTCATGCTACAAGATGGTGGCTAAGTAAACAATTGCTTAGAAGTACTTTGTCAAAATCAGTGAATATCATATGATTATTCATTCATCTAGGATTTATTCATCATGGATATTGTTCATCTATGTATTTAAATATTTTTGGTAAATTCTCATTGTGACTGATGCTGTTAAAAATTGTATTATTTTTTAAAAATACTTACCAGAGTTCTGCATACAAATAAAATGGTGGTAAATCTAACAATGTCGATACTGTAGAAATTTTTCAATGGATCTAGTCTATTTGAGTTCTCTGGATTCTCCCAAGAGGGTATTCATGATGTGGAAGTAAATTTATACAGAAAGGTAATCCCACATTTTATGCACATCAAAGAAAATCAAGACTGTATCCCTATCCATGTCAGGAATAAATCATCACTGATGCAGATGAATGAACCTAGGACTAATTTCCAACTCTACAAATACTCATAGCAACATGGGTATGTGTCCAAAATCACTACTTCACATAAAAATCAAGTTAAATGTACTGTATTCCCATCAACAAATACCATTTTTTTCAGGGCAGTGGATGCTTGGTTTGGATTTATAATGGATTTCTTTAACTGTGTTAAGACAAAAACAATAGATCAAACACAAGCAGTCTCCAATGCTATCAGTGCCTGTCAAGCAAAGCCATAAAAACAAACTCCCTTGCCCAAGTTGGTACAAGGAACACATGGCCTAATTACTTAATACCTCCCTCTCCCTAGCCCTGGTAGACCCAGATACACTTCATCAAACAGCAGAAGACAATGCCACTAATCAAGATAATGAAAATCCAAGTACAGGCAGGCACAAGCCACATAGTGGCTAAATATATAACACCTCTAACAATCCTACACTGCAAGCCCAAGTAGACCTAGATATACTTCACCAAAGTGTAGTAGACAATGAAACCAACCATGATGAGACTTCTTTCAAACATAATGTAAGTCACAGTTCACAGTGCCATGGAAAATTATGTTCTAAGTGACTTGATAGCTATAATCAGGGATCTTAATCTATATGTGCATGTGTATGTATGCATAATATATCTCATATATATATATATATATATATAGCTTCAAGGCAATCCTGAAAATAGTTTAGGAGAAGTAGTGATAACAAACTTGTGCTAATGGACGGATGGACATCGAACAACAGACCAGCAACATTTTCATTTAGGACCAAGTAGACATAATTTTCATTTAGGACCAAGCAGACATGATAAGGAGTCTTTTAGTTAAAACGTGATGTTGATATGTCCATCCATTCAGGAGAAGCAGTGATAACAAGATTTTCAAGATGGCTGCCATGGTGGACATACTGGATGTCAGAGTGGCACGATTTTCATTTAGGACTAACTAGAAATCATAAGAAGTCTTTCAGCGAAACGTCATGTCAATATATATTTCTGTTCAGGAGCACTATGGTAATAAGTTTTTCAAGATGTCTGCCATGGTGGCCATATTGCACATCAGATCATCACCATTTTCATTTTGGATTAACTTGACATCATAAGAAGTCTTTCAGTGAAACCCCCATGTTGATTTGACCATCCATTCAGGAGTAGTAGTGAAAGCAAGATTTTGAAGATGGCTGCCATGGCATTATTTTCATTCAGGACCAAATAGACATCATAAGAGGTCTTTTAGTAACAACCCCATGTTCATATGAACATCAATTCCTCCGGAGTAGCAATAACAAGATTTTCAAGATGGCTGCTGTGGTGGCTATATTGGATGTCAGATCTGCACCATTTTCATTTAGGACCAACTAGGCATCATAAGAAGGCTTTCTGTGAAAAACCCATGTCGATATGAACATCCATTCAGGAAGAGTTGTGATAACAAGATTTTCAAGATGGCCACTGTGGTGGCCATATTGGATGTCTAAGCAGCACCATTTTTACCTAGGACCAACTAGACCATGGGATGAATGTGTGTGTGAAGTGGACAAAGGACGACAGACCATCCCATAAGCTCTTCTGGTCTATGACCAGTAAAGCTAACCAAAATGTAAACAAAGATTACATAGCTCACTTCTATCAAACTTTTAGTAGTGTCCTGCAGCTAATGTAAACATTAATTATCATGCAAAAAGTAAATTCAGACAAAAGTGATTCTGACAAAAAAAATGTGGCCCCTTTGACATGGTATAAGTGGTTCTTGTTTAACCATGCTAACAAGGTTTCTGACAGAATATCTTAAGTCCAAAGAGTGAAAAAAAAATGTGTAAAAATTTAAAAATTACCATATTGGCCTGAAAATATAAACAGGTCATCTAGATATGAATAAAAATTTGGAAGTTACAGTCTGTGAAATTGTTGGTCACTTTGAGCCAGAGTCAGAATTGTATACTCCAAGATTTTTTGAAGAATATGTAGCCTGTTTACAGACTGCTGGGTATTAGTAAAAGAGGAATGATACAAGGAGAATTTCATAATCAACAGATTGAAATAAACAGTCTAACACATTACTCTGACTTCCATTAATGTGACACTGCTTCAATACACCAATATAGATGTACTGTGACTTCTATTAATCAGGTGCCAAAATGTTCTGGATTTTGTAATTACCATAAACCAAAATTAAAGACCCATTCAAGAAGGAATGATCTACGAAGTAAACAGGACCCATACCTCCATCAGGGGCATTCCAAGAATCTCGGCACTGATAAAGATGTCATTTTTTTTAAAATCATGAAAATATACCCAAAAAATTACATGAATTCATAGTATAAAGGAAAGATTTAATGGATGCCAGTCAAAATCCAACAAGCAAATTCCAGGAAGTTATGTCACCCGGTTTTTACTGGAAGTAGGGGAGTGAGTTATAGAGGAAAGGGCTTAGTAACAATGGTGATATGGTAAATGAGTTAAGATACATTTGTACAGGAAAAATATTGACAAAAGAAACCCAAGTGAGGTGTCATCAATGTAAAGCTGCATACAAAATGTGAGTCAAACATTCTGTGGCCATAACTCCACTAATCGTGAGATTGGAAGCTGATAATTAAATTCTGTTCGAGTTATATCAACATTGAGCTGCATACACAATTTTATTGAAATCTAATAATAATTAAGGAACTATCGAGTGTAAACAAAAGTGGGCGAGTCCAACAATCAGGAGCCACAACTTTGCTAAATGATGATTCAGACTGTACGTTGAAAAATTAAACTAAGCCAAGGTGGCATCAACATAAAGTTGCATGCCAAAAGAGTTATTTTGATAAATGAAAGTTGGTGAGTCATACAATCAGGAACCATAACTCTGCCAATAGATTATGTTGTATGCTGAACATGTACCTTAACAACACTGACAATCAAACTCAGTCAAGGACTCATTATCAAGCTGCTTACTAAATTTATTTAAACTCCAACAAGTCATTCATTGGCAATAAAGGGCTATAACTCTGCTAAGAGGTGCAGAAAACTAACAATCAAACTCAGCCAAGGTCTCAAGAAAATCAAACTGCATAACAAACTTAGTTGATGTCTAATAATAATTAAGGATGTTATTGTGCAGAAACAAAAGAGGGTGGGTCTGATAATCAGGGTTTATAACTCCACTAAATGATAATGCAGAATGCTGACAACTGAACTCAGCCAAGGTCCAATTAATATTAACCTGCACATTAAATCTGGTTGAAATCCAATAATAATTATTAGAGTTTTTGTTTGGTTTTGTGCTTTACAGTACAGCAGCACAAGTAGATTATTTAGTGCCAAATCAATGCCAATCTGATGGTAGGATTCAAACCTGCACCCATTCAGTCTTGAGTCTAGTAAGCGAACCACTGAGCCACCACGGCTCCAATTAAGGGAGTCACGGTGCAGAAATAAAAGTGGCATGGATGGGCAGAAGGACAGAGTCAAACCTTCACCAGAAGAGATATTGGGACCCACAACTTTTCTCCACGTGTTTCAAGTATGTGCTTGAGAGCATGGATCAGGTCTTGTATCACGGCCTCTCTTGATGTTTCAGTTGAGGATAGTATGGTTCATACATCCCCAGAGTTTTTTCTCAAGGACTTTTTAAGGAGTTTTCAAGGATTTTCATAAGTTTTCAAGGAGTATTTATTCTTATGGAAACTGAACTTTCTCCATATGTTACTCTGCATAAATAGGTACAAAAGTGGAAAAACAAACATAACTAATTAGAGTGGCACTAGAGCAAATGGATGCTACTCCATCTGGTAACTACCTGTGTCATGTGTCATTTGATCCACCCAATTTTATCCCATTGTAACAATTTATCTATTATTTTTTGAAAATATGTAAATAACAACAATTCTTAATTTATAAAGTGATGTATTTTATTCATTTGTATTGTTTTGTATTCCCTATGATAAATTCAATGAGTTTTTGGAAAAATTCAAGGAATTTGTCATGAAATTCAAGGATTTTTCAAGGATAAAACCAACTATTTCAAAATTCATGGAGTTGGCAAGGCAACTCTCAAATTCAGGGATTTCTCAAGGTTGTATGAATGATGTAGAGGGGACAGATCACCACATTTTGGTTGCCAACCAATGGCAACTGATTCTTAGCTATGAAGCCTGGTTGCATCATTATGATCATGGAACCATCCCATCTGAACTGGAGATAATGCAGATCCGTTGAAAGGGCATGCAACTCGCTCACATTGCATGCCGAAGCGAGGGCTTTGAAAAAACATGTTATATAGGATTGTAACTTATTGAGGTTCTGGGTAAAGCCTAAAAGAGTCGAAGTTATCTGAGTTGAGCCAGTGAAAACCCATGAAAGATTCCTTTAGGAAACAAGGTGATTGATCTGAGCCTATTCAGGTCAAAATTAGCCAGAAGATCTGATACACCCTTATTGTGGCCCATATACCCTCTACCATGATACCTCAATGAGATCATGGATTGGAAGCCTTTGATTTTAATAGGAACTAACTTTATTCCTAAAAAAGCCAGAGAAAAAAAATAGCCAACTGAGAGGTCGAGGCACTCAAAGGGACAATGTTGTTGACACTGACCAGTCCCTGAAAACAAGCCATTTCCCCCTGTAAGCCATTAAAGTGGAGGGCCTTCCAGGTTGTGAGATCCTTTTCCGTGACTCAAGGCTCAAATTCCTTTCTACACAAGGCTCTCCTGAGCCAGGTGTGAAGCCTGTTCTGGTAGGAATGAAACAACTGCGACCAGAGCTGTTAGCACAGGTTGGGCCTTGCCAGGGAACTCTATCACTAGACTGAGCAGATCATTCACCAAAGACTTTGTCCCATATAATACAGGCTATCAAAATCACTTTGCAGTTCTGTCCACTCATTTTCTATATTATCCTTAGTACCAGAACAGTAGGGGATAGACACAGTCCCAAAACCCATCCCAACTGACTGAAAAAGTGTCAATGGCTGAGGCTTCTGGATCCACAACTAGGTCTATCACTGGACACCTCCAAAATGCAAAAATCTGTTGAAAGACCGACAGATGAACAGACCCCTCTGTGCGAAGAGTCTGGCTCCTTCTTGACACTGAGCCTGCCGGGAAAATGTTTCATCTGGACTGTGATGTTTAGCTGAGAGCACCAGTGCAGACAGTCCTAGACCAGAGTGCATAGATTGCATGATTTCATTCACCCTGTTTGAGGAGGTAGGTCATCACCGCTGAATTGTCCAACATAACTATTAATATGCAGAGCTCATCTATCCAGAAATGAAATGCATTTACTATAGCCTTTATTTCCAGAAAATTGACGTGAAGTGATATATGGTCCCCACCTGCCACTGCCCATGGTGAAGCAAGGTAAAATCTGGTCTCCACAATTGTACGAACTGGAGTCCATACAGACTTTAATTTCAAGTTGGGGCTTTTCCAGAGGAATATCTGCCATAAGTCATTGATTGTCTTGTCACTGAAGCAGGAATTGTTTTATCTTGGCCAAGATTGTGACATGATGATCTAGACATCCAGAAAAGGGGCAACACTGAGCCAGTACGGCCATGTGCAAAAGGCACATGAAAAGGCAGCCAAGAAAAATCAAATCTGCCACTGCATGTAGAAAACCGAGGAGTTGTAAAAAAATCTCCCACTGAAATGCACTCCCTGCTGGAAATAAATTCTGCAAGCTCAATAATCCATGCCACATACACTGGAGGGAGATGAATGAACTCAAGATTGATAAAAAATGTTGGGATGGAGTGTAATCTGACTTCTAATTCACTAAAATCCTGGCAGAGAAAAAAAAGGAAAAAAGGCTGTCCCTGCTCTTCACCAAAGATGAACTTACCATGTACTTTTGAAGGATGTCATACAAATATACTGAGGTCACTGCTGACAAGGTTGACTTGAACAGAGTAGCGATGCAGTTGATGCCCTTTGTGAATGCCCATGGGCTAATTTTATAGGCTGAAAAACCAAACTGAAGGAGCTTGTGTGAAGCCTGGTGGATTGGATTGAGACATGAAAATATACATTGGTGGGATCTAGACTTACCAATTGTGCTGTTTCCATTTTTAACCTTAGTGCAGCTATGTACTTGTTGAGATAGCAGAGATCTATGATCAACCTGAGCTTCCTGCTGGCTTTGGACCCTAGAAAAAGCTCAGAATAAAACCCTGGAGAGTTCACCCTTTGAACTCTCTCCACCACCTGCTTGGTGAGCAAAAAACAGATCTCCTTCTGCAAAATTTCTGCCTTCTCTGGATCGGATGTAAGGTCCATCATGGAAGGGGAAGATGAAAGGCGAGGGCACAGAATACACAGAGCCCCTCCAAAACAACTTGGATCGCCCATTCATGTTTTGTGGGATAAGAATGACTCTGGTAACTGACTCTCTGAAGAAAAAAAAACTTAGAATTCCCTGGGACCTGGATCTCGTCTGAAATACAATTGGCAATTTCTTTAATCTTTACTGACTACAGCAGTAGAGAGAAGGAGGTATGTTCATCCTCATCTTCAACGTCTAATGAAGCCTTAATCTTACAGGCATGGCTCACAGATGGCAGTGGTGTGCACTCAGGTGATGGTAAAATTCTGTACATTTCTTCAACAGCCATGTTTAAACTATATTCCATATGTTTCTTAGTCGGGTTAGAGTAAGCCTCCCGTACTCACTGTGGGGATTGTCCTCATCTGGCATTGCTTCCATGTCTGGATAGATTATTTCCAGTGATATGGATGAGGCTGTATCAAGGTCCCTATGTTCGTCACACATCTATCCACCAGATACCCTGCGAACATCGGGTTTCCATTTGAACTGGTGGTCTGGACAGCAACATGGCTTGTTTTGCTGGTACAGACAGCAGGAAGGAGGGCTGGAAAGCATGCTGGCCAGGTGACTGTACAGTTGGCTTGGCAACTGGCTGAATAGTATGGGTGGTGAAACAGTTGGACGTATTCAATAAATCCCCATATGATGTCACATATAATGGTACAACTGGCTGGCGTAGAAGATTGAAATAACATATCGCTGAGATCGATATTATACATTATTACATGGGGATGTGGGGGTACTTACAGGCCCAAAAGCCATGATCAGACATGTGGGGGTACCTAAGCCCACTGGGCTGCCACAGAATGGGATAACAATCTCCCATCAACTTCAAGCCTTTATTGGAGAGACCTGACAAAATCAGGCACATAAATACCCCTGGGGCCAGCAACTATGACTTTGTTTCCTGTACAAGTTTCTGCATTTGCAACTCTAACAGAATCTGGGATGTGTGCAATGTGGGCACAGTATGTGGTATCTATGAAGTGCACTGATGCTCCAATTCAAGCTGGCCTAATATAACTGTCTCTGCAGGCCTAGTATACATGATCTTGTAGGTGTGTGTGTGTGAGTAGGGGGGAAGGAACCATCATGGCATCCCCACTATGCTCACTATGGACATCTTTGGGTGAACGCTCAAGATGTCACTTTCAGTTGATTTTGACTTAACCCATCTATTGTTCCTTTTCATATTCTTGTGCACAACTGTGGACCATATTCCTTCCAACCACTTAGTGCAGACACAGCAAGCTGAAGGAGATGCATACTTAGTGCAAGTACGGCTCATATCATGTCTAACCTCACTAACTTTAAAAATCTTGCACTTCGAACATTTGGTCATCATGAATGACAACAAAAGTCCCTCGAAGGAACTGACACTCTACTGGCTGAAAAGAATTGCCAGGAATTCAAGATAAGACCATTTCTTCCTTTTAACTGCCGAGTGTTGAAACCGTCTCTGATATTCTTCATCAATAACAAGATTTTCAAATTAGCTGCTGTGGTAGACATATTGAATGTCAAATTGGCACCATTTTCATTTAGGACCAACAAAACATCATTTAGGACCAACGAGACATCACAAGAAGAGTTCTGGTGGAAATCTCATAGTGATATAACGATCCATTTTGGAGGAGTAAAGATAACAAGATTTCTAAAATGGCTGCCATGGTAGCCATGTTGGATATCAAACTGACACCATTTCCATTTAGGACCAATTAGACATCATAGGAAGTCTTCTAGTGAAAGCACAACAACGATATGATCTAGAAGAAGCAGCAATATCAATATGATCTAAGAGAAGCAGCAATAACAAGTTTTTCAAGATGGCCATTGTGGTGATCATTTTGGAAGTCAGATCAGCACCATTATTATTTATGACCAACTAGACATCATAACAAGTCCTTCAGTGAAAACCCCATGTTGATACGACCATTCATTCAGAAGTAGTGATAACAAGATTTTCAACATGGCCATTGTGGCAGCCATAATGGATATCTGGGCAGCACCACTTTTATTTAGGACTAACTAAACATCATAAGTCATTTAGTAAAAACACCTTGTTGATATGACCATCTATTCAGGAGGAGTAGCAATAAGATTTTCAAGATGGCTGATGTGGAGGCTATAATGGATGTGCAAACAGCAGCATTTTCACTTTGGACCAACTAGACATCATAATAAGTGTATACTCCATGGCAATATTAGTTTTTGTTCAGGAGGAGTAGCGATAAGATTTTAAAGACGGCCACTGTGGCAGCCATATTGGACATCAGATCAGCACCATTTTCATTAGAAACAACTAGACATCATAAGAAGAATTTTAGTGAAAATCCCATGTTGATATGACCATCCATTCAGAAGCAGCAGAGATAACAAGATTTTCAAGATGGTTGTTGTGGTGGCCATAATGGACATCAGATCAGCACCATTTTCATTTAGAACCAACTAGACATCATAAGAAGTCTTCTGGTGAAAACCTCATGTCAATATGACTTTCCACTCAAGAGGAGTAGTGATAACAAGATTTTCAAGATGGCTGTGGCAGGCATATTGGACATCAGATTGGCACCAACTAGAAATCATAAGTATTTTAGTGAAAATCCGATGGTGATATGACTTTCCATTCAGAAGGTGTAGTGATAACAAGATTTTCAAGATGGCTGCTGTGGCATATTGGATGTCAGATTGACACCATTTTCATTTAGGAGCAACTAGAAATCATAGGAAGTATTTTAGTGAAAACCCCATGTTGATATGACCATCTATTCAGAAGTAGCGATAATAAGATTTTCAAGATGGTGACTGTGGTGGCCATATTGGACATCAGATTGGTACCATTTTCATTTAGGACCAACTCAACATCATAAGAAGTCTTCTGATGAAAACCTCATGTCAACATGACTTTACATTCAGGAGTAGTAGTGATAACAAGATTTTCAAGATGGCTGCTGTGGCTGGCAGATTGGCACCATTTTCGTTTAGGACCAATTAGACATCATAAGAAGTCTATTAGTGAAAACTCCATGCTGATATGACCATACAATCAGGAGAAGTGGTGATAAAAAGATTTTCAAGATGGCCACTGTGGCAACCATATTGGATGTCAGAGCGTCGCCATTTTCATTTAGGACCAACTAGACCATGGGAATAATGTGTGTGTAAATTTCATTCCACTCCTCCAAGTAGTTTAGGAGGAATAGCGACAATAAACTTGTGCTAATGGACAGATGGACGATGGACAACAGATTATCCTGTAACCTTTTCTGGTCTATGACCAGAGGACCTAAAAACAACAGAACATAACCTTAAGTGTTTGCTTATCACAATAATGCACTCGTTAATAAACAAGCAAAAAATTCAAGCAGTGTATGCAAAGAAGACAACCAACAATAAAACACCAATGATACCATGTTGGAGTACAAGGTCAGAAACTGAAATTGTCAAACTAAACAATTATCACACAATTATTGGTCAAAATACAAAAATTATGGTGACAACATGTAGCAAATATATTAATAATCAATACTATATCAACTTTCTAGATGGATGAGTGGAATTAACTTTTTCTTAGATATCACGAGGCATTGCAGGAAAATGTTGATCATTCTACAGTAAAAGCTCAAATGGGTAAACATCCAGTTGATGGGTAGCCACCAAGTAGTGGTAAGCAGATGTAATGGGTAAGAGTTTCTTCCCTTTGTCTATATGATATATAGACAGGAAAGATTAAATTTTTGTCTTTCCTAGAGGACTGGATTCAAGAGGTAGCAGAGCTCATTTCCCAATGTTTGTGTGATCAGGGAATGTATTCGACTGAGAAAATACCAGAGTTACTCAAGAATGAACATTTGGTCACAATGACCTATTTGTGGTGTAGCCGAGTTACACTCCTTGAGATGCATCCACATACCAATTGTCATGTGTAGGGAAAATAGAATCTAAGATATTGAGGGCATAACGAATGAACAGCTGAAAATACAAAAGTTACTCAATCATGAAAACTGGGTCAGATGGACCTAGTTTTAGTATGGTTAATGTACTTTCATTGTGATGCATCCACCATAGTCCCTGATTGTGAGGCCCACCCACTTTAATTTTTTCTGCACATTAACTCATGGAATTATCCTTAGAATTCAACCAAATTTGATATGCAGCTTGATAAGAGACCTTTTGGCTAAGTTTGATTGTCGGCATTCTTTGTCATTGTTTAGTGAAGTTATAGCCACTGATTTTCCGAACCATCTACTTTGTTTTCTCACAATGATTCCCTTAATTATTATTGGATTTCATATAAATTTGGTATGCAGTTTGATTGTCAGCCTTCAATGTCATTGTTTTGCAGAGTTATAGCCCCAGACAGTCACATCCATCCACTTTCTTTTCCGCACAATCAATCCCTTGAGTATTGTTGAATTTTAACCAAATTTTGGTATGCTGCTTGATATTGATGAGACCTTTGCTGAGTTTTGAATGTCGGTGTTCTGCATCATTGTTTAGCGAAGTTATAGCCCCTGATAGAAGAGCTCCCTTAATGGGATGTATGTAATGTAGCATTTTGCCAATTCATTTGTATGTTCATTCATTTGTTAATTTGTTTGTTCATTCATGCATCTCAGGAAGAGTGACTCAGCCATACCAAAGCAATGTAACTGTGACCTAATTTGAATGCTTGGGTGACTTCTGTATTTTCATCTGTTCATTTAACACACCCTCAATATTTTGAACTATTTCACTTATACATCTTGATGAAAGTTATGCAACTATACTTAAACTAGGTAAGTGTGACCTAATTGTATGCGTGAGTGACATATTTTTAACTATTCATTTGTTAGACCCTCAATATCTTCTACCCTATTTCACCTACACACTTGAAAATTTGTGTGTAGATATATATTGATGAAAGTAACTATGGTGATATAACCTTCTAAGCAACAGTTTGTTGTTTTTAGTGTGTTACATACAAGATTAACTGCATTCCATTTCCAGAAACTTAAATTGCCTTATTTAATTTCCAAAAACTGAAACTAACTTGATTTGTATATGTAAAATACATATGCCACAATTACAGAGATGCAGACCAGAAAGTCCAGGTCTAAAAAAATTAAAAAATAATGAGAAAAATTGGAAATATTGCTGTAATTGCACAAAATCGAATCAGGTCATTAATATATACATACAAACATGCATACCATTATTACTCACTTATATGTTGAGTCCAACTGCAAACAACATAGATCCTGATCTACTATTGCATAATGCGACAGCAGATCTGCATCTATGTTGTTTGATTACTCTTAACAAACTGCATGGACCCAGATATGCCAGTGCATTATGCAATGGCATATCTGGGTCTGTGCAGTTTGCAGTTGGACTTGACTTAAAAGTGAGTACATATGGTACCAAATTTCATTTGTCTATTGGAAGTGGGTTTTGCTTAATTGTGGTAACAAGTTTTGTTGGGGTCAAAAAAGTTCCAAAAGTTCAAAAATGTGTAAAAAAATTGCTGTTATTGGCCTGGAAAACAAATCACATCATCTACATATTATCAATAAAAATATGCCTACCAATTTCATTTCTCTACCTCTAGTAGTTTTTACTTAATTGTACTAACAGGGGTTATGTTGTAAATATCCAAAAATCTGTTTTTAAAAAATGGACACATTTCTATAATGGCCTGAAAATCGAATCAGGTCATCTACATATTATGTTAGATATCAGGTCATCTACATATTATGTTACGGAATTATGTATCATCTTTTTAAATTATAATAGTTTTATTTGGTTTATGACCTTTGTATTATAATCTAATAGCCATTGTTTTGTATAGTTTCAATGTGACCCAGTTAAGCGCGAGTCATGTCACGTGACCTAGTGCGTGAGTTTTGTACTTTTGTTCTGACCTGGATTTCACAATTCAAAGAATGATTCATTTGTTGATCAGAAGTTAGATTGTAAGATCGTAATAATAACATGTTTATTTAAGACGGAATTAAGAAATGAGTTTTATTTGTTTTAGAGACGCAGTATAGAATACTATAAAAGAAATGTAATCCCTGCATTCAGGATTTTTTATATTTACATCAGCTTTGGAGGTCATAAATGAGATTGGTTCATTGTGTGTGATTATCTACTTCAGAAATATTTCCAGACTACATTTTTGGGACTGACATTTAAAGATTTAAGAATTATTCAGCTCCATTGGAATGATTGGAAACTTTTTTAGAACTTGTGTGATTTTCTACATTCACAAGGATTTATTTGGAATTAATAATATTTGGATATAACTGATTCTTGTTAGTACATCAGCACGGTGGTGTTTTCATTCAGAACATTCTTCATTCGGAATATTTTGGATAACTTCCATGTCAGTGAACAATAGAACAATTTAGGATTATTTAGGAATTTCTAAACTATAAGTTAATTTTAATTCTTTCACTTTGTTTGTTTTAAATATTTAATATTTTAAGAAATTAAATTTGTTTGTAAATCTTGAAAGCTTGTTTGAGTAATTCTTTCTTTTGTTACACTACCCCTAGTCGTAACAATAAAAACAAATAGGACTATATAATTTAATTTCTCTACCAATGCATTCAAACATGCTAGTCACATTTCATCTGTCTATGTTGAGTGGTTTTGTGCAATCGTGATAACAAGCTTCTTGTGACAGATGGACAAGGTGGATGGACAGATGGTCAGAACCAAATCAAGATGCCCCAGGTGCATGCACTGGGGGCATACAAATGGACGAAGACCCATTGGGTCAGTTCTGGGGTTGTTACATCTCATTTGTGATTACAGACAAATTTGTTTTTGTTTGGTTTATTGTTTTATAGCACAGCAACAGAAGTATGTTATTTATTGCTGAGGCAATTGGAGTGAAGTGCCTTGCCCAAGGACACACCATGTTAGCTGACCCAGGCTGAGCTGATGATAAGATCTCAACCAGCACCCTTTTGGTAGCAAGCCTGGCATGCTATTACAGAAGAAACAAAAAGGTTGATATGCCAAGTGTACTGCAATAGACATGGTGGTTCTGTAGTATATTTTATTCATAATACTCTCAAACAAAAACATTTCTAATGCTTTGCATCATTTAGTTGGTACCTATCGCACTCTCTGGATACAATTGTAATGTACAATATTTCTCCTATGGTAAGCCAAAGCAGCCTGATTTGTAAAAGTTTTGTAAAATGGAGGGTGGAGTTCGCATTGGAAAATGCTTTCTTAAAGGAAAATGTACCCTAATTTTTATTAGTGCCTTGAATGTATGTACTAAATGAATGGATATATATATATATATATATATATACCAAAATTTTATTAAAATCTACAGCACCATTTTAAACACAATTATTTTTATTGTCTGGGCTATGACAGTCACCATGATGGGCATAGTTGTGATGTCACCAAGTCAAATTTCGGTCTATAGCCGATACACTGGTCTACTTATTTGCTGTTGCAATAAAGTTTTGGAATTGATGAAAACAAAAATGACACAGAATAACGATGTTAAACTATATATTAAATAATGAAAATGAATTCAGATTATGACGATACATGAGGAAACAAGTTTATAAGGTTGTCACATTTGTGCAAACACTCTGAGAACCTACAGTTTTTCACTATAACTGGATAATTATTGCTGATTCATTATGTAAACTCAAAATTTTATCAAGATACTGCTAAGACATGTACTGTTCATATGAAATTAAATTATATCCAAATTATCTCCAAACTTACTAAAATCTACCAAAACTTCGAGTCACTTTGAACCAACTGACAACTTGTCAAATAACCAGAATGGACTTAGCAATGTCACAGTACAGACTATTACTGCTTTCACAGGTGAAGAGCTTACAAATATGGCCAGATTCTATGCATCCAGAAAATCATCCATTGCAGAAAAGAAAGTGAGATCATATCCCTTACTACAGTGCTAACAAGCAAAACTTTGGTAAATATCTAATTTTCTATGCATTTTACATTTAATAAAACTGGTTTGTCACAATCAGTTCATTTTCCTTTAAATAAAATATTTGACAGATAGGCTTATCATCAAGCATGGATTTATTAAAAGAGAATTATAGTAAATTCTACAGACATTGATCAAACTGTAATCACTGATATAATTACATTGATACAGGTACAATTTATACATGATAGACTGTTTGATGACAAAGAAACACACTTGGGATTTTGTAGGAGTTATTAATTGAGGTGAATGCATACAGCTTAATTATACAAAGTGTCAGATATTTTTTAAAGTTATGCACCATTAAAACATGTTCCACAAGACAATGGTAAACCTACTATGGGTAGAATTTTCATGCAAGACATTGTTATATGGTAGAACTACTGAGGTCATCTATTCTTACCTCTAAACAAGCTATTCCAATACCCACTCCAATAATGATGTTAGAGTGCAGTGAAGCCCAATCCTTCAGGCCATCTTTACAGCCCTGAAAAAAGACAAACAAAAAAAAAAAGTCTGAGGAATGTAAAAAATACCTTCTTGTCTTATATATACTGTGTATGCCCAACTTAGAACAGCACAGAGCCAGATCTGCCATTCCATAATGCACCAGAAGAGCAGGTTCTATTCTGTTATAGTACATTCATGACATTAATGCACAGTCAGGTGATAAATATACACAGCATGTCCACTGTTAACCATGGGGGTATCAGAATAAAGCATGCTCTGAACAGAGGTGATGAATATATACAGCATGTCCGCTGTTAACCATAGGAGTATCAGAATAAAGCATGTTCTGAACACATGATAAATATACACAGCATGTCCACTGTAGACCATATTAGTATCAGAATAAAGTGTGTACTGAACAAAGTTGACAAATATACACAGCATGACCATTGCTGACCATTAGGGTATCAGAATAAAGTGTGCTCCCAACAAGTTTCACTGTCAATGTGTTTCAGTTGGACAATCTGCATGATTTTCAAGCTAAGCTGAAAAACCTGCTCCTCCTATTAGAGTGTATTAGACTGGATCCAAAACCACTGTGCATCGATATTGTGATTGCACTGTAGCTGTACTCACCTAAACAATGTGCATGGATAATGTGAATGCACTATAGATTTACTTACTATATAGGTACCTTGATACAACTCAGCTGATAAACAGCAAGGTAAGAACTTGGAATAAATTTACCTAGCTTTATAATAAAGGTAAATATTTCTACTTATCAGAGTTCATTTAGCTGTCTCCTTCATAATGTATACAGCATCATGTGCATTCTAATTAAATTAATTAAAATGTATTATATGTAAACATTATTTCAATTAATTATGCAGCCAAGGGTGGATTGCATGATCGCAACATAGAATTGATCAAGAAACACGATACAGATTAATGGTCCCATAAATATGTGATCACTGTATAGAACTGAACTAGAAAACATGATCAAGATTAATGGTCCTATAAATGTGTGATCACTGTATCAAACTGAACTAGAGAACAAGGTAAAGATTAATGGTCATATAAATATGTTATGTGATTACTGTATAGAAATGAACTAGAAAACATGATAAAGATTAATGGTCCTATAAATGTATGACCACTGTACAGAAATGAACAATAAAACAAGATACAAATTAATGGACCTATAAAAATGTGATCACTGTACAGAACTGAACTAGAAACATGATGCAGATTAATGGTCCTATATATATATATGTGATCAATGTATTTAAATTAATTAGAAAACAAGATTAATGGTCCTATAAATATATGATCTCTGTATTGAACTGAACTAGAAATCAAGATAAATAATAATGGACCTATAAATATGTGATCAATATAGAGAACTGAACTAGAAACTTACAGATTAATGGACCTATACAAATGTGATCACTGTATAGAACTGAACAATAAAACAAAATAAGAATAACAGTCCTATAAATATATGATCACTGTATAGAACTGAGCTAGAAAACAAGATGAAGATTAATGGTCCTGTAAATACGTGATAACGGTATAAAACTGAACTAGAAAACAAGATAAAGAATAATGGACCTATCAAAATGTGATAACTGTACAGAACTGAACTAGAAAACAGGATAAAGATTAATGGTCCTGTAAATACGTGATAACTGTATACAAATGAACTAGAAAACAAGATAAAGAATAATGGACCTTTCAAAATGTGATCACTGTATAGAATTGAACTAGAAAACAAGATAAAGATTAATGGTCCTATAAATATGTAATGACTATAGAATTGAACTAGAAAACCAGATAATGATTAATGGACCAATCAAAATGTGATCACTGTACAGAACTGAACTAGAAAACAAGATAAAGATTAATGGTCCTGTAAATACGTGATAACTGAACTAGAAAATAACATAATTAATAATGGACCTATAAATATGTAATCACTGTATAGAATTGAACTAGAAAACAAGATAAAGATTAATGTTCCAATAAATATGTAATGACTGTACAGAATTGAACTATAAAATCAGATAATGATTAATGGACCAATCAAAATGTGATCACTGTATAGAATTGAACTGGAAAACAAGATAAAGATTAATGTTCCAATAAATATGTAATGACTGTACAGAATTGAACTATAAAATCAGATAATGATTAATGGACCAATCAAAATGTGATCACTGTACAGAACTGAACTAGAAAACAAGATAAAGAATAATGGACCTATCAAAATGTGATCACTGTACAGAACTGAACTAGAAAACAAGATAAAGTTTAATGGAGCAATCAAAATGTGATCACTGTACAGAACTGAACTAGAAAACAAGATAAAGATTAATGATCCTGTAACTATGTGATAACTGTATACAACTGAACTAGAAAACAACATAGACCTATAAATATGTAATTACTGTACAGAATTGAACTAGAAACTAGATAAAGATTAATGGTCCCAGAATTGAAGATTTGGCACACAACTGCCAGAAACTGGCAGCATCTTAATCCATCATGTGTTAACCAAGCTTGACCATCTTTTAATTGTATGGACTCGAGGAACAGATGCATATACAGCATCTACATGTACAAATATATCGTCATTTATCCAATTTTCTGGACATTAAAAATTAATTACTTTTCTCGCTGTCCTTATAATTTATGTGGAAATCAAATTATGCTTTTTTCCTAATATCTTGTCCGGAAAATTAATACCTCTATTGTGTACTGATGAGCCAGTCACATTCAATGCAGGTCAGAAGTTGGCTAGTCAAAGTAGGTTGCATTATATCCTTGCTTAAAAAAAAAAGAACATCTGCATGATAATGTTCTGGTGTTTTATATTACAAATAAAAAATACTGGTTGTAGTTCTGGTGTTTGTTTTTCTCTTCGTGTGTGTAGATATACTGCCATTGGAGACAAGATGCACAAAGGTCTAGTTGTGTTAGAGGCACATTTCCAACTGAGTAATCTTTTTTGGTAAGTAAGGTATTGCCCTTTTCGTGCATGTGTCCATTGAGTCAAAACAAGGGTGTCAGTATGGAAAAATGAATGGATCTCAGTTCTGAAAATTTTGATGGCTTCAACATAGGAAAGAAAGTGCAGACTGAATCTTAATGTAGTTTCTACTGAAATTAAAATTATTTGGGCCCTCTATGCATACTAGTTCATGACTAGAAATCACTTGGATATGGTGAAACTGGTGAGAATATGGTGATCCCTCAAGATTTGGTTACCTGACAGTCTCTGACCCTCTCAGCCAGTAAGTAAAAAGATAAAAAAGCTAGATGGCCTGAGGAACTTAGGCTATAATTAGAGTAATCAAAGCAGTCTGAAGGTAAATTGACCTTTATTCAATCGCCGGTTTATGAGTATGGGTAAAGCATTCCTCAGTTTACAATCCAACTTGAATTTTTTTCCATCTGCTAAAAAAAATGTACTTGGTGTTCAGAAATTGTATGTACTATTGAAAACTATTATAAGTTTTGAAAATATGGTGTCTGGAAAATTGTAGAATCCATATATTTGGACTAATGATGGTAATTAGATAAAAACCTTCAATTTATGTCATTTGTTCAACTAAGATAGATGCTTTGAAGGATACAAATACTTCAAACGAGATACATATATCTTAATGTAAATGTCTTTATACTTTTCAATTTTGGATCTCAAAAGATCTTACTGATATTGCATGCAAGTACATATAGCTGGAAACTATTGTTAGAAACAGCTTCATATACATCTGATTCTTATAGAATACCTCAAGGACTGAGATTGATTTTGTAACAAGTTTCAAACGAATCCTGTGGAACAATAGCTTATTAAATAGTATGTGCTGATCAACACTTTCTCCAAAGATGTAAATTACGTCCCACTGAAAATGGTCACATCTTTTCGTGGTAAAAATACATTGTGCTCAATAAAAGTCGCTCTTTCAAATTTTTCAGAAAAATGCAAAAATTACAAAATATGCAAGAATTTAATCTCAATTTGCAGTAAACAAATTTTTACCAAACATACCTAAAATTCTGCTTTATTTCAGTGTGTAATTGCCAAAATCCATTCTAAACAGAAACTGTTTTACCGCAAATGACCCCTGAACTTTGAAACTCTTCAAAGCATAAAAAACTAAAATATTTGTAATGGCTGTCAAAGTGTTCATTCATGTATTAAAAGAATGAAATATATACAATCATTTCAAGAACCCTATTAATGCAGCTATTTGCAGATTTACAAAGAGATACTTACTTCATGTTTGATTATATTTTACTCACCTTGGTATAGTAGTAACCTGTCTTGTTCTGACATGCAGTTTCATTTCTTGCAGTGGCCTTCATGGGGTCTTCAAGGGCCTGATCTTTGTTGCTTAGCATACAGCATGTGGGAGGGATTAACTGAGAAAAAACAAGAGGCCCTAGAGGTCCTTATATTGATAAACTGACTTTGTTACTGCAGTTAACGATGTAACTTTGGTTTAGTTTTCAAGGCATACTTAAATTATCTACATATCTACAAATCTTTTGAATATAAGCTGATCTTCTAAATCCAAGGAATTGAGGTATAATGGAATTGTACTTGGCACATTCAATAACAGCAGAAGTCCATTATATGGGAAGTGTGCCACCTCCCAATACAGTCACCCACAGCACTGTACTCCCTAAGTAATAAGCTCAGTCACTAGGTGAAGTTTACCTAGCTGGGTAGTTATAACTAAAAACAGATTCAGCCTTCCAGTCACCATTGGGTTATTCTGAGGTAGCATATGCACCATGGGAAATCCGAAGTCCATGACAACGTATACATTGTGGAAACTTTTCCCAGCCTGCACTGCACAAAGCCATGATCAATTTCTGAGAAATTCCTCAACTCATTGTTCAAGATTAAAAGGAATCCCAGGTTTAAAATTTTAGTAATAGCTTTGATTTTAATGGAGTACTTCTGGGGCTGAGAATGACTTATAAGTTTCAAATGAATCCCTGAGGCATTACAGGTTATTAAATAGTATACACCGACCAACACTTTCTTAAAGGATGCAAATTACATTCCACTGAGAAAGGTAAAAAAATGTAGGCACTAGCAGGGTCTCAGTGACCTTGAACAAAGGGTCAAGGGTATGTGGTCTTGAACTAAATTTACTGTGCAGACACCATTATTTTCTTGTCAGACTTACCATGACCTCTGACCTTTAGATTCAGTATTTATTGTTCTTTTTTTATTACCCTAAGTGCAAGCCATCCACAAAGTTTGGTCAAAGAACTTACACTAGAACAAAGGTTATAATGCAAAGCCCCATTTTTCTTCAAGTCACAATAACCTTGACCTTTGACCTCCTAAATCGATAAGCCTCTTCCATACCTCAAGTGCAAGCCCTCCACAAAGTTTGGTCAAGGTATGTGGATGAGAACTAAAGTTATTATGAAAAATAAAACATTTTTCTTCTTTCAGTCAGTGACCTTTGTCCTTTGATCTTTTTCCCCAAAATCAATAGGCTTCTTTCTTACCCAAAGTGTAAGCCATCCACAAACTTTTGCGATGGTACATGGTTGTAAATTAAAACATTTTCGCAGAAACCAGAAATTAACAGACTCCTTCCTTACCCCACATACAAGCTATTTACAAAGTCTGGTAATGGTATATGGTGGAGAACTCAAGTTCTTGGTTCATACAGCACTAAAGAGTTTTATTCCAAAAACTTTCAAGGATTACTTAAAGTTTCCAAGATGTATTTTTTCTTACAGAAATTGAACTTCTCCCCACATTTTATTTTGTTTATCACTGCATCAATAGGTGGAAAAGTATATGAAAAACATATAAATATGCCACTGCAGCTAAAGGGATGCTATTCCATCTGGTAACTACCAGTGTCATGTCTTTTGATCAACCCAATTTTCAAGGCAACACCTCAAATTCAAGGATTTTTCAAGGTTGTATGAACCTTGGAGTTATTATGCTGAAACAAACTAGGGAACAGAACAAGGGATGGATGGACAGACATCATAACATAACTTTGTGGATAACTTGCATGTAGGGTAAGGAAGAAGCCTATCAAATACTGGGGTAAAAGGTCAAAGATCGAGGTCATTGTAGCTGAAAGAAAAATTGTTTCTGCATAATAACTTCAGATGTACATCACAGACCTGGACTAAACTCTGTGAATGGTTTGCACTTGGAGTAAGGTAGCAGCCTACTAATTTTTGGCAAGCAATGACTTTTTAGTACTTCTGTTGCTAAAGCAAGCCTGGGAGGAATGGATTTGTGCGGTAGTGGATATACTCCTAATGTATTATGATCGGGTAACATATCTGAAGAAGAAATGTAAAGTTTTAAAATCTGTAAAAAATTTAAAAATTGCTATAATATAACCTGATAATCTAATCAGGTCATACACATACTAATACAAATGAGTATACCAAATTTCATTTGTCTGCCTTAATTAATTTTTTCTTCAAAGTGCTTACAAGTTGTCTTTCAAAAAAGTCTAAGAAAAGCTGTAATTTTTTTTAAAAATGTGTAAACAAAATTTAAAACAAAGGCCATAGTCAGAAGAACTGGCATTGGTCTTGGGACCTATGCAAGGTATACGAATATCAAGTTTGGTCTGGTTTGGCTCAACTGCTTGTTAGTTATCTTGTTTACAAAAAAGTGTTATGAATGGACAAACAGGCAGCACAAAATAAATGTCTCCAGACCCTAACAGATGTCTATCAGCAGTTTCTCAAAGTTCAATCTGTAATATTAGCCAAGAGTCCATGATATACCAACAATGACAGATGGTCTAATTTCAACAGTTTCAAAGAAACTCACAAAACATGCATGTGGCTATTTCTAGTGTCACTTATCATCTAATTCAATCACACACACACACACACACACACACTTTATATACCAACATAAGTTTGCATCAATTGGCTGATGTAGAGTCACAATTCTACCTGCATACCTTCACCTCTGTTAAAACCATCTCATCTGTTATTGACAGTGATCATAAATCATAAATCCAATTGTTTCATTTTATTTGTCAACAGTTCATCATAACATCAAACTCATGGGATTCATCTGTAATGGCTTCACTTATAATCATACAGATACTTGAATTAAGTGCAGTATAGCATTCTCAAGTGTTTCACTAACAGAGATGAAAGGACTAATAAATGAACAGAAGTCTGTTGTGCCTCTTTGCTGAAAATATCTGGCCATAAAATCGATATTTTGAACTGCAGCCCATGTGTTTGTTACAATTTATCCCACAAATAAAACAAAAATTTATTTCATTTAGACCTACAGTGTATTAAAACAAGAGTCCCTCTAAGGGACTGACATGTTACTGGCCGAAAAGAATTTCCAGGAATCCAAGATAAGACAATTTCTTCGTTTTTAACTGCTTAGTATTGAAACAATCTCTGATATTTTTGAGTGATAACAAGATTTTGAAGATAGCCACCAAGATCAACACCATTTTCATTTAGGACCAATCCGACATTGTAAGAAGTCTTTTGGTGAAAACCCAATATTGATATGTCCATTCATTCAATAAAAGCAAAATTAACAAGACTTTCAAGATGGAGATATATGGTGGCCATATTTGATATAAGATTAGCACCATTTTCATTTAGGACCAACTAGATATCAGAAGCAGTCTTTTGGTGAAAACTCAGTGTCACTATAACCATTCATTCAGGTGGAGTAGAGATAAAAAAATGTTCAAGATTGCAGCTATAGTGGCCATATTGGATGTTAGACAAGCATCACTTTCATTTAGAACCAACTATACACCATAAGAGTAGCAATAATAAGATTTTCAAAATGACTGTCATGGTGGCCATAGTGGACATAAGATCAACACCATTGTCATTTAGGACCAACTAGACAAGTCTTTTGGTGAAAACCCCATGTTGATATGACTTTCCATTTAAGAGGAGTAATGATAACAATATTTTCAAGATGCCTGCCATGGTGGCCATATTGGATATCAGATCAGCACCATTTTCATTTAGGACAGACTAGACATCAAGAAGTCTTTTGGTCAAAATCCCATGTTGACATGACCGTCCATTCAGAAGCATACCTGCCAACTCCTATAGAGGTACAAGCGTAACCTAAGTGGCAAAAAAGCGTAATCTGAGCATAAAAAGTGTAATCTATATATTAAATGCCATAATTACAATAAACTGTATGAAAAATATACATTTAGCTACTAACCTGGATCTGCAGCTGGTTTAAGTTCTTGTCACAAATGGGCAAAATCCAGGTGAATTAGTATCAGAATACAAACCACAAAACATATTGGCAAATTATATATACACAACACTCACTTTAACTAGTCCACATGTCTAACTTTCACTGAGTGATCATAAAGTCAACTCTACAAATTCTGCAATGATCACTACCATGCTCAACCAGAGTGTTGTCTTACCCCTCTCATGTTAATCTTTCTAAATTTGTAAGGCACTATTGATTTGTCTTTTTTCTGATTCAACATGTTTTAAAGTTTAAAAAGATCCATCTTCTCTAAAAATTTTCAGTCATATATAACATCCGAGAGTCACATTGATAAAGCCCGTTTCACTTAACATCTGCCGCTTTTTTTTTTAACTGTTGACTGATCTGCTACAATATTCAGTATATTAATATATTGAATCTGTTAGAAAAAATTTTACACTGAAGAAACACGTCTGTTTTCTTGGAAATGGGTCTCATACAGCTGCTATAAATAGAACATAAGGAAAGTACACGGAGGTCTGTAACGAATGGATATGTTACCTTATTCTTATGCAGCAGTCTTCTTTTTTTTTAGTTTATTCTCGGATTTATATGATGTGTGGGTTAAAGAGATGATAATAAAAATGACAAACACAAATTTTATTGCTTTATTATTTTTTTTTCTCAATGTACCAGAAAAGCATAATCTATGTACAGGCGAGCGTAATTAGGTGACAAAAAGCAGAATGATTACGCCAAAAGCATAATGGTTGGGAGGTATGCAGAGGGAGTAATGATAACAAGATTTTCAAGATGCCTGCCTTGGTGGTCAAGTTGGCTATCAGATTAGCACCATTTTCATTCAGTACCAACTTGACATAGTAAAATATCTTTTAGTGAAAATCCCATGTCGATTTGACGATCCATTCAGAAGAAGTAGCGATAACAAGATTTTCAAGATGGCTGCTGTGGCTGCCATATTGGATGGTAGATCAGCACCATTTTCATAAAGGACTAACTGGAGATCATAAGAAGTCTTTCAGTGAAAACCCCATGTTGATATGACTATCCATTCTGGAGTAGTAGCCATAACAAGATTTTTAAGATGGCTGCTGTGGTAGCCATATTTGACATCCGAGTGGCACCATTTTCATTTAGGACCTACTAGACCTTGGGATGAATGTGTGTGTAAAGTTTCATGGTAATCCTCAAAATAGTTTAGTAGCAATAACAAATTTTGCTAATGGAAGGAAAACAGACAGACGATGGACAACAGGCTAGTGCATAAGCTCTTCTGGTCTATTCTGGTTGAGCTAAAAAATCATTCTGTTACAAACACTAACAAAACTAAAAATGAAAATATAATCAAAGTTGTTTTGAACAGTTTGCTTATTTCCTTTATAGGAAATTCAAAACAAGTTATATTTGAACATGGCATGCAATTTATTTAGCTCATACAATACAAAAATGTCACAGATTGATAATACTTTGATACTCAGTTAAAACCATGAATTACCCTTTCTACATGTTCATTCAGTCCTGATGTTAGGGTTATAGGAGAAATTAACTTTTTTCAAGGTTTTAACATTTTTTGTGAGGTTCAAGACACAAAGTAGTTACAAGATTATCTCCATGGTGAGCATAACATTTAGTAAAAATTTAAATATGCCCATAAAGAGAAAAGGGACTCTTACAGAGCGGTGAAGAGACCATTCCGTGAAGACTGTTTTGCCCGACCTGGACAGACTATCCGCTAATACATTCTTCTTCCCTGGAATGTGGCACTTTACAAATAATGTGGCTGGCTCAGAGGGTTATCCCTTACAAGGCATCCAGCAAAGGAGGTTCCACCTCCACGCAAAGAGAAGGGGCATGTGAGCCTCCCTGACGTCAGAGATACGCTACGATGGACATGTTGTCAGAGGACACCCAGAGATGCTGCCAGAAATTTTCTCAAGAGGGGGAGGTCCCCCACACCTACCCTCAGAGGGGGGGATCATCGGTGTAGGGGGGGCAAGGGTAAACTAAGCTGAATGGTAGAAGATGGGTGACAACATTATTATAAGGTGTAGAAACACCTAATTTAAAATAAGTATTTAATGATTTTGTATCACTTCTTTGACAATAAATGTATAAGGTAGCTGCATACCTAATTGTTGCTCAGCTGGTAAATATTCTTGTTTGTTTCTTATCACTGCCCTTCAAATATGGCTTTGCAAACTGAAAAAAATTTACTCAACCACACACATCTGTATAGTCATCAGTTTATTTATTGTTTCAGATGTTAGCCCAATGGCCTTTGAAACTATCACTGTATTAGGATAATGTCAGAATATCTTAGAGAAAAAAAATGGTGAAAAAAAATACTTAATCCGAATTATATATCTTTATAGGATTTTATTTTGTTTTGTTCTCAGATATTCTGACATTTTCTTACTACAGTGATAGAGTTTTAAAGGTCTGTGGTTACCCTATTTCACCGAGTAGTGTGAATTTTGTTTTGAGAACTGAATCACCTTTCACAATCAGTTTTTCGTAAAGGCAAGAACTGCTGCAATTATGACCAGTCTGAATATTTTCGGGAACTGGTTTTCAGGTATCCAAAACACAATTTTCCACAATTCAGACATGTTGTTCCTTAGATATTTCTGTCGATGTATCAGAATTTCTGCATGGCCTAAACCGTAGTAAACGACATCATGCCGGTTATTTCTGTATCACAGCTTTCTGCACTATGTTCAGTTGACAACAAACCGTCAGATATTTCATCCTCCCTAGTTTCGTCCTTAACAGATCTTTCCATCTTGCTGAGTTTCCTAAAGAAATCTGTTATATTTTGTTTCAACATAGCACACTACTGTCACGCTTTAGACATTTCGATCGATGGATCAATTTACTACACAGCACCAGGAAACAATTCAATCGGAATACCTCCATAGTTTCTGCAATACTCCAACAGATCTCCATCATAAAGGTGCTTGTATTCAAACAATATTCTCCATAGATATAGGATTAATTGAGATCATGGAGAAAAGTCAAAAAAGACGATCTGATCAACCTAATTAAAAAACAAAAAATAAAAAAGTTGCGCATTGGGTTTGAGAAATCGCGGGAAGCACAGATAACTTGCGCGATCTTTCCCCTATTGGCTTTTAAAAGTTGCGTGACTCTCTTTTGCGAGAAACCCGCGATCCCGCGGCCTGGCAGCATCTCTGGACACCATGATACAATGGCCCCTTACTCTGTCAATGCACCCTAAAACACTTCTGGTAAAAGAATCTTAATCCAAACAAAGGTTGAAGCAAACGGACTTCGAACTGTGCAAAGATTGAAGCGAATGCAATGCTAATGCTGTTGATGATCCGATGATATGCCTTTATGGGCTTATCAAATGAATGATAAAATCAAATGACCAGATGTCTTTAATTTGCATAATTCGCATGCTTTCTGGACCGCTAGGCTAGTCTAATGAAAAACCATGTGCAAAAAAGCATTTTATGTGGGGTCGGAGTAGTGCCATTCATAATTTTTTCTAATTTTTAGTTGTTTATTATTATTATTAAGGTTTCTTTCAGTTTTTTTTCGCTTTTTGTTTTGGTTTCTTAATTCAAAGTTAAATTTTAGGGTTTTCAAGGTTTTTGAGGTCCATTGCGGACCTTGTAATGTACCAAAACTAGCAACTCTTTCACACCATGAAATCACTTCTATTCCTGGCTTACCAAAATTGTATGGCTGTTACAAATCTTGAATTTGTTATACACAACATAAAATTTATTTGCCATAAATGACATTTCTTTCATAGGAATATCAACAAAAATGTAATTTTTTATGCAAAACTATGAAAAAAGATGTACAGAATACTGAATGACTTCAAAATAAATACTATCATAATGAATAACATCATTTTGACAGATCTCCATAATATTTACATGTTCCTGCTTTTGAATATGTATGATATAATTGACATTAATTTATTTTGGTTTTTCATCACAAAGTTCCCCAAAAAGTCACACGAACTCTATGAATCTGTGAAAAATCCCGTGCCCCACCCCCCCATGATATCAGGGGAAATCAATGTGTACTGAATGGTCCTAACCTTAGAGGTAGTGTTTCTATAGTAGCTGTCCTCGTAGTCGTCAGGTTTGAGACCTCCACAGCATTCCAACTGGAAAACAATACAAAATATATTTCATAATGGTGGGAAATTAAATTATGAACATTCCAGAAAGCAAGTTGAAGAAAATTTTGGGAGTTCAATTCAATTCACCCTAAAAATACAGTACTTAGGACAAATACTGTGTTTATTTCCCAGTCTTTTTAAGTAGGAAGTAATATTTTGAGTCATTATTTGAACATTTTCAAGGTATAATACATGTAAATAGAAAACATAATTTAGTAAAGAGAGAAGTAATTTTAACAAGTATTTTCTGTGGGTTTTTTAATGTACTAATTCCAAATTCATTTTCTTGATCAATCCAAAAAATGCTCATAGTGGAAAACAGATAAGTATCTGCTAAATAATTTCTAGGTTGATAAGTTAAAAAAAATATTCAAAGTAGTATATTCAAACTGTTGTATTATGACACAAAAGCCAACTGTATTTCATTAAAATATCATAAAATATTGAAATATGTTTTTAAAATATATTGAAATAATTGGTCCATAACACATGTAATGATCCTGTAATGTAAAAATAACATATACAACAGCCAGAATGTGACTGATCACAAGTATATACTTTAGAATACTCACTCACTATTCATTATGGCACTAGTGGACTGACTCAAGTTATGCCAGATAAACCATAAATACTAGCATGAATAAAGAAAATGTTCTTGTGTACCATATATACTCACATATAAGCCGGTTCCAAATGCAAACAACATAGACCCTGATCTGCCGTCGCATAATGCGCCTGCAGATCAGGATCTATGTTGTTTGTTCTACTGATTAGTTCTTACAAACTGCATAGACCCAGATCTGCTGGCACATTATGCGACGGCAGATCTGGGTCTATGCAGTTTGCAGTTGATATAAGCTTATACACGAGTATATATGGTAAGTATTTTTTCATAATGTCAGTTAACTCAACCTTTGAAAACAATTCAATTATTATTACCATATCTGATGTAATACCAAACAGTGCACCTAATATTTTTGTTCTTATTTGGGTTAATTTCAGGAGGTGAAAGTTCATCATGATACTGTATATACTCACTTATAAGTCGAGTCCAACTGCAAACAACATAGACCCTGATCTGCTGTTGCATAATATGCCGGCATATCTGGGTCTATGTCATTTGTACTACTGATTACTCCTAACTGTACAGACCTAAATCTGCCGGCACATGATGCAACAGCAAATCTGGGTCAGTGCAGTTGGACTCGACTTATAAAGGAGTATATATGGTAAGTATAGCACACACTGATGATATCATAAACAATCACATGTATGTATATACTAGAAGAGTTAGCCCACTTGGTCAATGTTGTGACCTCTCCACTTTTGAGGTGCACTGTCTCTCCCAATATGATTGCTCTGTATAAAACACATGTAAGATCAATTTGTGTAACTTATTTAAGGCAAAAAGTTTTACCTAAAAATAGGGCTGTGTGCTTAATAACGCATTTGTGGATCTTACACTGAATATGGTAGAAAGAATACATAGTTGAAATAATGAACATCAACACCATGATAATGACAACATCTAAACCTGCTCAAAATAAACATGGATGGGTTCCTCAGAACAACGTCTCAATTATGAACCATATTACAGTAGGACCCCGCTATAGCACGCTTCGTTATAGCACGAATTCGGATATAACACGACCGTGGCATGGCTCCCGAAATTTCACCTTTTTTTTTCTTACATGAAATTTTAAATTTTTTTTTCAAAGTACGAAAAATAATGTGCAAAAAATTAATTTCATTTTGGGGAAGAGATCGTGTATGAATTCGGATATAATACGATCGTGGCATGGCTACCGAAATTTTACAATAATTTTGCCAATTTCTTGAACTACTGCAAAGTTTTGTGCCAAAATAAACAAGAGTTTGATTTGATAATTTGGCAAGCTGTATTGTATTCTTGAAGAAAAAGTGTCTTATGATTGCATCTTTCATTATATGAATAAAGATGCTGAACATTTCTATTTGTGAATGTTCATTTCAAATGTGTCAGTAGTCAATCACTGCACTCTGATCTTAGTTTATTTTTGAAAGATGTCAGCTCATTTTAAAGCTGACAAATGTTAATCTTATTACTACTGATACATGAACAATAAAGTCATTAAGTCTTCTTTGTGTTTGTCTTCAATACATTCTGTGTACAATCGTTGTTCAAACAATAGCCGACATATGTTTGCTCATTCAACTGCATACACAGCCAAGCACCAAACAATGCGGTGGTTGATAAAATATTCGCACCTGAAGTTATAAATCAATTAATTTAAGTCATTGACAATCATCAAAGTCAATCTCAAAGCTAAAGGTTGTTCAAACCATGCGGCAATGATTTATAAAACATAAAAAAAAAGAAAGCCGCCAACGCGCACACGTGGCTTGGCGGTGTTGTTAGACAATCGCCACGCAATCAGTTGACCAGAGAATAATATTGTACATTCCCTATAAAAATGACCCCATTGTTGATTAACAATTATTCTTGCTGTAGTCGTTCAAACAAATAGGTGTCAGAGTTTTAATTAGTAGTTATTTACAATGGATAACAGTACACGGAAACGTAAAGCTTTTACTGTTAAAGAGAAGCTTGAAGCCATGGACAGGATTAAGTCCGGTGTTTCCACAAGTCAGATTTAATTCCCAAGTGATATTTCCCAAGTTATCTGCCAGTGCACGTGGGCGGATAAGCCTTTGGCTTGTAAAGGCACTCACTTTGTTTTCAAGTTGACAATCCTTTTGATCCAGCCGCGATTCTAATACTTGTTCAGTGCCAAGTAGAGTTCTACAACTTCCTGTGCATATACTTTGACTTTAATCCCTTAGCTGGTAAAGGTACCACACTCTTTGTTTTCCCACGTGACAACCCTTTGATCTTGCCACGAGTTTGATACTTGTTCAGTGCCAAGTAACAGAGGGTGGTTATTTGAACTCCCTGTGATCTTGCCGCACAATTGACACGTGTCCAGTTGCATCCTATAATAGATTTCTGACTTTATGATCAAAGTGTTACTTGCAAGAGCCCAAGCTCAGTCTCTGCATAAGCACCCGCATATAAACAGTAAAGCTGAGGAATCGGAGTCGGACGTGATTTACGATGACTAGACGACGACGATTTACAATGACTAGACGACGATGTAGGATTTCAGAACTTTATCAGACAATATTATACTTCTGTGTGCATATTTTCGATGGAATTATTATAGACTCACTCCTTCGCATGCCATGAGATCGGATGGTGAGTACACGTGTTGATCCTTTAACTATTCATGCTATACAATAGACATGTACATATAAATGTACCAATGCATTGTTCTCTGAAAAAAGTAAAATATTATATGTGCAATCTCTGTTTTCACTGCATGTGTATTTCTCGTTTAATATGCATTGATTTAAGATGGTAACTGTGCCAATGAAGCACGTTGTTTTGAGCCCACAATTTACCCCCCCCCCCCCATTTTTTTGGTGCATGCATCATTTTATTCAGCTAAATGACTTGGTTTTGTCTAGGTCGGTTATAGCACGGTTCGGGACATAGCATGATCTCGTTTTGTGGACCCCGACCATCGTGCTATAGCGGGTTCCTACTGTACCATGATATATGTTTTTTGTTAAATTAACACAATCTGAAATTGTTAATCCTAACAACGATCATGACAATATTGCCGCCACTGGCAAGTATGTGATATCTTAGTTTACCAATCTACTAACAGAGGTCAAGCAACAGAAAGTGAATAATAGGATCCATCATATGCAATCATGTGGAATAGGGAAATCCCCCAAGGGGCAGAATTTGCAGGCAGGAACCAGGCTTTGCTCTCTACCAATTCTGATCCTCAGGTGGGATTTCTCTATCCCACTGTGATGCATATAATGGATGGTTTTTCTCTAATTTCTCACTAGGAAATAGTGGTGGGAAAAAAGTGGAGTATCATCAACAAAGAATTTTTTTTTTTGTAAACAAGTATTAGTTTATAGGCTGACAAAATTTGTCCTTTTTAATATACTAAAGCCACAATAAACATAACAGATAGTCATGACATCAGCAAAATAATGATGTCATCTATCATGACACTGAGTACACTCATGTGGGATGTGGGATAGGTATGTTTTAAATCCTCTATGCCTCAAGATTACCTATTATATTTTCTTATCAATTAAGTAACTTGAAATATAATTCAGCCAACACTGATAACATTACTTGTTTTTATCTTTTTATTGTATATATAATTCATGAAATCTGTTTCACACAATTCAAAATCTATTTATAAATTTTCAAGTACCCCAGACTATTTAATTATACTTGTATTTAACAAACACTGAATGTCCGACATTTTAATTTTGCAAAATTCTGTAACTTACAGACAAGTTTACCTTATAGGAGACAAAAAAATTGGTTTCTTTCAATGAAGGAACTGAAGTCATGAATCAGGAAATAAACATAAATTCAGAAAATGTGCATGCCTAAATTTATTCACAGTGCTTTTTCTTGCTGGATACAGCATTGCAGATGCAGTATACCTACCTTAAAGCCAATACGACACTAATAATGCCTTGACATGATGGCTTTATTTCAATTGATGTTTTTTAAGTCACTTACCTAATATCTTGTCTGATTAGTTAGCCTGCCTGTGCTCAATATCACTCCTAAGTGACCAAAACTGACTTGGTAGCTGACTGCCAGATGATATCCAAATTAAGTAAGTCCTTTCTGTTGACTAATACATTACAATATACCAGTGCTAAAACGTTAAATCTAATGAATGTAAAACCTAACACTATATCAATCTATGCTGTAAAAGGATCTTTATCAGTTGCATTAGAGTTTATGCCTAAATAACCTTCTGACTGGCCAATCGTAACACTGATATCAATTTTCCAACAGTGAACTGACATCATTTTTTTTATGCACGACATTTCGAGCATACGGAACAAATATATAAAAACTGTATGAAACAAAACTTTTAACTGACATATTCACTGTAATACACACATGCCTTCATAAGTGCACAACCCTCCTTTTCATAAAAACTCACAAAAAAATATACAGTGCACGTCTCAATCCCAGCATTCCATAAGGGACAAAAGCAGCTGCTAAACCCTGCCCAGATCATTATTTTCATGGAACTTATCACCATGCATGTTTAGTTCTTGTTACCACTTAACTCTGCTTCTTAAATCTACCTCAAGATTTCCCAAAATATGTAATGGAATCTAACTCTTCCATCAGGCACATGTATATGATAGGGATTTTGTTTATGACAACTGTATGAGTGTATTATGATGAACTTTTAACCTCACAAAATTTACCCAAAGAATTTCAGAAGTGCACAGTGTGGGCATTACATTGAAAATTGTGGTTGGAAACTTGATGAATACTAGTCTACACTGAGGTCATTCAGACATGACCACCAATATGATTGTTTCATGTCCTTACAACATAGATTTATACAGCATTAGGATCTAATTTTAGAAAGATTGTCAAACCCTCATTCAGGATGATGAAAATTACATTTAGGATGCCACAAATGTTTCAGTCCTTACTTTGATCTGAACAACATCCCAAGCACTGGTGATAACACTGGATTCCAAATATTTATATTTGATGGAATTCTGCAGAGTTTCATCCAACTTGCTCTCAATCTGAAAGATAAGCACAATAGTTAATGGTGTATTTTCCTTTCTAAACATAAAAATTATCCTTTCTAATTAAAACAATGACTATGTGCATAGTATTGACTGATGAATAACAAAACAAAAGTAAATGCACAAATTAAAATTCCGGTAAGCAGGTGAATAGTAGGCAAATGATGTGTTCGCAACAGAATCAATAGGAATTTATTTGCAAAATTTCACCAAGAATAAAAGAGAGCCAACTGATTCCTAATCAAAATGGAAATCAAGGTCTATTTAAGGATTCACATGTCAATCTGTCCATCCTGATTTAATCACAATAGTGAGAATTCCATGTATACACTAATACAAATCTTGACATATGAGAAAATGTCACAATAAGTTTTTAAATAAGGCTAGCAAACCAGGATATAGTATTTGGTTATCCTTGAATGAATATGCCATATTTGATGCCTGATTGGCACTCAGACCAATAATTATTGGATATATTCCTGCTGTGTAATTAATCATAAACCAGTCTCAGCCTCAAGTTGTACACATGAGCATGGCAGACAAATGCTTTAGTTTCATTACATGAGTATTATGAGACAAATAAGGAATTTTTCCTCCAACAAGAGTCCCTAGAAGGGACTGATGCTCTACTTTGTGAAAAGAATTTCCAGGAAATCAAGATAAGACCATTTCTTCCTCTTAACCATGTCTACCATTTTGAATGATGAAAACATGTGGTTTTGCATCATTTCATTCATGCTGTAAGATGGTGGCCAGGTAAACAATTGCTTAGGAGTACTTTGTCAAAATCAGTAAATAAACGATACATCATAAGAAGTCGTTTGGTGAAAACCCCATGCTGAAAGGAACATCCATTCAGGAGGAGTAGCAATAGCAAGATTTTCAAGGTGGCTGCCATGGTGGCCATATTGGATGTCAGATCGGCACAAACTTCATTTCGGACCAACTAGACATCATAAGAAGTCTTTTAGTGAAAAACCCATGTTGATATGACCATCCATTCAAGAGCAGTAGTGATAACAAGATTTTCAAGATGGCTACTATGGTGGCCATATTGGCTGTCAGATCGCTGCAAGAAAGAACTGATTCTCTACTGAGCAAAAAGAATTTCCGGGAATCCAAAATAAGACCATTTCTTCTTTTTAACTGCTGAGTGTTAAAACCATCTCTGACAAGACAAGCAATAACAAGATTTTCAAGATTCCCATGATGGTGGCAATCTTGGATGTCAGAGTGGCATCATTTGTTTTCATTTAGGACCAACTAGACATCATAAGAAGTAATCTGGTGAAAATCTCATGTCAAAATATGACTTTCCATTCAGGAGAAGCAGTGATAACAAGATTTTCAAGATGGCTACCATGGTGGCCATGCTTGATGTCAAATCAGCACCTATTTCATTTAGGACCAGCTACACAACATAAGAAGTTTTTAGTGAAAACCCCATGCTGATAAGACCATCCAATCAGGAAGAGTAGCAATAACAAAATTTTCAAGATGGCCACTGTGGCGGTCATATTGGATGTCAGATTGGTACCATTGTCATTCAGGACCAACTAGACATCATAAGACGTCTTCTGGTGAAAACCCCATGTCAATATGACTTTCCATTCAGGAGAAGTATCAATAACAAGATTTTCAAGATGGCCAATGTAACGGCCATATCAGATGTCCAAGCGTCACCATTTTCAATTAGGACCAACTAGACCATGGAATGAATGTGGGTAAAGTTTCATGGCAATCCTCAAAGTAGTTTAGGAGGAATAGCGATAACAAACTTGTGTCAATGGATGGATGGATGACAGACAACAGACCATCCCATTAGCTCTTCAGGTCTGTGACCAGTAGAGCTAAAAACAGGCAAATCTTTCAAAAATTCGAACTTGACCAATTGTAAATCTGTCAAAATTGCTTGTATAATTGATTACCATGCATGAAAGGGAAATTTCCAACCTGATTGTTCAGGTCTAGAACAGACAATAAAAAATTTGTTTTCTTAAAGGTTTTCTTCAACTTTTCTGGGGATGATATTCCCTATGTACAGCTAACCTGGAAAACTAACAAATATTTTTGGTCTATTCAACATTAATGTAACTAGCCCAAGTTTTGTATAGAAAAAAGAAAAATTACATTTTTTAAAAGGCTTTCTATGTATATGCAGAAGCTGCAGTGGCTCAGAGGTTAAGGCACTGGACTCTTGACAGAAGGGGTGGGGTTCAATTCCCACCAACTTATCAGCTCTGATTGACTACCATGGTGTGTCCTTGGGCAAGGCACTTTACTCCACTAGCCTCAGTATGACATAACCTTCAAAGTGTTGCAAAAACAAACAAACAAAACTACATGTATGCTTCTTCCATGCCTGAGAAGTCTTGTGGGTCAATATCAAAATTGTCACCCTCTGTAAAATCAAATGCATATTAGGCATTAAAGTTCGCATACAGGTTCAACTATTTAAGATTTGAATGCAAATAAAAAGTTACTTGAAGTTGCTATCACTCTGAATCACCATTTTCAATCCTTCTGCACTGTGAGTATGGTTCTTCATTGCATATACACTTTGGAATCACAAGTGAATAATGAGCAATCCATTTTTAAAAACAAATTGTTCACAAGGTCCAAGATGGCTTCTGATTTGGTTTGATTTAGAGTTTTACAGCATGGCAACACAAGTTGGTTACTAAGTGCTGACGCAATTGGAGTAAAAAGGCTTGCCCAAGGACACACCACGGTAGCCAATCCAGGCTGATCCGATGGTTGGATTCAAAGAAACTCCCTTTGGTCACGAGTCTGTCATGCTTACCACTGAGCCACCATGGTTCGTAACAGCTCCTAAATTAAAATATGCAACCCATGGCCTATAGCTGGATAGTCTTTGGTTATTTTTCTTTTTAAACTACATGTATACTAGTTTCATCAAACATATAATCTTGGAATCTGGAAAATTCTAAGTATGATTTCCAATACTTTTTGTTCCTCAAAAAAAGTAATTTTTAAGACTTTTTTTATGACCTCGTATTTATTATACATACCAGCAGTCTGCACTAATATTTATCAAATCTTATCTACAAGAAATTGTATGAAACAAGTAGAATGAATTTGAGTTGAATAAATTCTAAATTTTCTGATCTTTGATGAGCACATGATTTAGAGGTATTAGCAAATATCGCAAAAAGCCCCACTTACTATGATTTGCCTGGCAGTTCCTAAAACTGAAACTTGTGTTGGGAAACCAATGTTAGGAAGAGACAGGCAGTCAGGGGCCATAACACCTCTAAATAATGACACAGAATGCTGGAAATCCACCTCATTTAAGGTCTCATCAATATAAAAGTTTGAATGCCAAGATTCAAAATCCATTAAAGTGTCATAAATATCAGGCTGCATGACACATTTGGTTGAAATTCAACAAACCTTTGTCAAGTTATGCTGCAGAAACCCAAGTCTGGAGGGCACGCCATCATCGGGGCATAACGCCTGTACATTATATTATCCAATATTGCAAATCAAACTACTTCTAGGTCTCATCAATATAAAGCTACATGCCAAATGTTTGCTGAAATCCAACAATTCTTGGTAAAGTTAAGCTGTGGAAACTAAAGTCAGGAGGTCGAGCTATCAGGGGCAATAACTCCTCTAACTGATTACATAGAAGGCTAAAAATCAAATTCTTTCAAGGTCTCATTACTATAAAGCTGCTAAACAATTCTGGTTAAAATCCAATTGTTGATAGATTGCAAGATAGATGAATAGACAGCTGGACAGGCAGATGCACAGATGGACAGGCGTGATTACTATAGAGCTCTGCCAACTTTGTGGAGTCAAGCCCTAATTAACAAACCTATTACATCTTTAAATACTCTCTAGCCAGCATAAAAGAACATTTTAAAAGACAACTAGATGACAGTAAACATGCCTTTGTGGACACATCCATGTCATGGACATCTGCTCATAAAGGACATTAACCTTTTTCTTACATGTAACTCCACTTAGTCTTTACATAAAGGACATTAACCCTTTTCTTACATGTATCTCAACTTAGTCTTTACATAAAGGACATTAACCCTTTTCTTACATGTATCTCAACTTAGTCTTTACATAAAGGACATTAACCCTTTTCTTACATGTAACTCCACTTAGTCTTTACATAAAGGACATTAACCCTTTTCTTACATGTAACTCCACTTAGTCTTTACATAAAGGACATTAACCCTTTTCTTACATGTAACTCCACTTAGTCTTTACATAAAGGACATTAACCCTTTTCTTACATGTATCTCAACTTAGTCTTTACATAAAGGACATTAACCCTTTTCTTACATGTAACTCCACTTAGTCTTTACATAAAGGACATTAACCCTTTTCTTACATGTATCTCAACTTAGTCTTTACATAACGGACATTAACCCTTTTCTTACATGTAACTCAACTTAGTCTTTACATAAAGGACACCTGCCTATAAAAATGAATTTTTTGTACCTTGAATATATTTTATGGACAGATTTCACTGTAGTTAACTCTACCATGATCACTAGTACTCCACACTGGCTCACTGGTGCTCTACAAGTTGGATCACCACAACTTAGACATTACCCACTTATCCTACACAAAACAGAGGATCATCTCTTCCACCTTTTAGTCTATCCCATCTAGCTAATCCAGATGATATGCACGTTTAATAACATTATGTAATATGAAATAATGTCAACTCAGAAAATTTTCAAATAATTTAATTAACAAGAGTCCCTCAGAGATACTGACGCTGTATAGGCCAAAAAGAACTTCCAGGAATTCAAGATAAAACCATTTCTTCCTTTTAACTGCTGAGTGTTGAAATAATCTTGGATATTCTTCATTAATAATAAAATTTAAAATTAGCTGCTGTGGATGTCAGATTGGCACCATTTTCATTTAGGACAAACAAGACCTCAATCAGGACCAAACAAGCATCACAAGAAGTCTTCTGGTGGACACCCCATGTTGATATGACTTTCCATTTCGGAGAAATTACAATAACAAGATTTTCAAGATGGCTGCCATGGTGGCCATATTGGATATCAGATTGGCACCATTTCCATTTAGGACTACTAGACATTATAAGAAGTCTTTTGGTGAATGCACAATATCAATATGACCAGCCATCTAGGAGATGTAGCCATAACAAGCTTTTCAAGAAGGCCATTGTGGAAATCAAATTGGAAGTCAGATTGGCACCATTTTCATTTACAAGCAACTATAAAAGTTGGTCATAAAAGTCTTTCATCAAAAACCACATGCTGATATGATAATTCATTCAGGAGTAGATAACAAGATTTTCAAGATGGCCAGTGTGGTGGTCATATTGGATGTCATAGAAGCACCATTTTCATTGAGGACCAACTAGACATCATAAGAAGTTGTTTACTAAAATCCCCATGTTGATATGACCATCCATTCAGGAGGAGTAGCGATAGCAAAATTTGCAATATATTAGGCATGCAAGTGGCACCATTTTCATTTAGAACAAACTAGACATCATAATAAGTCTTCTGGTGAAAACCCCATGGCAACATTAATTTCTGTTTTGGAGAAGTAGTGATAACAATTTTCAAGATGGCTGCCATGATGCCCATATTGGACTTCAGATCGGCACCATTTTCATTTAGGATCAACTAGACCTCATAAGAAGTCTTTTAGTGAAAACCTCATATTGATGTGACCATCCATAACAAGATTTTCAATATGGTCACTGTGGTGGCCATATTAGACATGAGATCAGCAGCATTTTCATTTATGACCATCTAGACATCATAAGAAGTCTTCTGTTGAAAATCCTATGTCAAGATGACTTTCAGATCAAGATGGCTGCCATGGTGGCCATATTTGACACCAGATCAGCTCCATTTTCATTTAGGACCAACTAGACATCATAAGAAGTCTTTTAGTGAAAGAGGTTATGACCATCCATTCAGGAGGAATATCAATAACAAGATTTTCAAGATGGCTGCTGTGGTGGCCATATTGGATGTTCAACAGGCACCATTTTCATTTAGGACCAACTAGGTCCATGTGTGTTAAGTTTCATGGCAATCCCTCCAAGTAGTTAGGAGGAGTAGCAATAGAAAACTTGTGCAAATGGATGGACGGATGACGGACAACAGACCATCATATAAGCTCTTCTGGTCTATGATCAGTAGAGCTAAAAACACTATAAACAGGCAAATTCAGTGACTTTTGTGCCCTGTCAATCATGGTGAATAGAGCTGGGTATCACCAACCATTTCATAGCATGATATGTACTATGATAATTGCTCTCAATGCAATACATATCACGATAGTATTGCATACATATATAAGCTTTAAAATATACAAGCAAGTCCATGTTTGCAAAAAACATACATTTCTTGTGTCATTGTAGGATATGCTATTTGTGTCCTTTTTCAATGTTCACTAAACATTGATTAGATACACTAAAATCCATATAAAAAGTTTTTTAAATGCATTTATTATCATATTCTACCAAATAGACACATGGAGCGAGTAAAAATAAATAAGTGGGTGCCTCTATTTAAGACCCACATAGCTAATGTATATTTTACTCTCTGAGTGCACTTTCCATTCAAGACAAAAATAAAAACATCACTCAAACTCTTGAAACTAAACACAACATGTGCTGATGTCATTTTCCCTGCCAAAATATACATGTATATTGTTACGGCATTATGTATTATCTTTAAATTATAATAGTTTTCATTTGGGTTTATAATCATTGTATTATAATTCCTTAGTTTAGTAGCCTACGCTATATGCTTCAACATGTTTACATGAGTCATGCTATGTCCTGGGAAAATCAATAATTATGTCGGTCAACTTAACCCACAATGAAGAAATCACATCGTAGCATGTGCAGATTTTATGAACTGAATCCTATGTCAACATCATGTTGATTTGTAATAAGGTATTTTAATTGTAGTACATAGGCACTGCAAGCAGTAACATGCGCGACCTTGTTTCTGATTGGTTAAAGAAGGTTGTTGACAGAACTCATTCTAAGTCGCAGTATTATAAGTTTAAATTCTCTTTTATGCCATAAGAGACTATATAATGCCAATATAACCACTGAATGGGCATTCTTTGCAGTTCTCCAGAATCATAAGGTTATTGAGGAAGATTATTATTGTTTGTAAAATCAGCTGGTGAAAATCTATTATCTACATAGTAAATTTTGGATTTAAGTACTATTCTTCAAGGAACTTAACAATATTCTACATTCACAGGTTTACCTGGGATTAATAACATTTGGATTTAAAACTGTGTTTCTTGTGGCACATCAACACATTAGTGACTTCATTCGGAATACTTTGGATTAACTTCCGAATTATCAAAATTCAATAGGACATTTAGGATTATTTAGGAATTTCTAAACTGTAAGTTATTTTTAATTCTTTCACTTTGTTTGTTTGAAATATTTAATATTTTAGGAAATTAAATTTATATTTTAGAAATTTTGAAAGCTTGTTTGAGTCGTTCTTTCTTTTGTTACAATTTCTAACCCCTAGACATAACAATATCAAGTAGAATAGCAAAGACCAAGTTTATATGGCACCTGTAAAGTCATGTTTTGTTTTGCGTTAAATTAGTTTATCATAAAATTGGACAGTTAAAGGATGCTGATTGTGCTTTTTTAATAGAATTCCTTTATTGGATAGGTCTAAGTTAAAGCCAGGCGCTTGCTTATATTTAAAAGGATGGTGGGCATTTATTTAAGCAGAATATGATCTACACAGTGTACACTTTTAAGGGAGGTAGATTAATAATCCGTTTTTTTTTATGGGCTAAGCTTACTAATACAAAAATTCTCAGGTGGAACAAATTTTTACCAAACTAATCAAAACATACATACATACCGGTATGTATTATTTTAAAAAATATTCTGAAGTATTAATAACTGCCATCTCGTGAAAGACAAAATTCTTTGAATTTACAACGAGTGAGCCATTCCTTATCTCAAACAGCTTAAAAAAATTATAGAGTGGAAGGGAAAGTGTGATGAAAATGTAAATATTAAGCTCTGATCTTGACCTTAAGATAGGACACATAACGTGGTATGTGATACACCTTCTAGTGATGATGTATAAGTATACCAATTTTCATTCCTGAATATCAAAGAGCTTTAATGCTATACAGCCAAAGAGGAAAGTGTGATGGAAAATGTAAAATAATGAGTCATTACTTTAATCTTGAAGATAGGACACACAATGTGGTACACAACATACCTTTCTAGTGATGATGTATAAGTAACGATATACCAAGTTTCATCCCTTAATCAGACACAACTTTAAAGTTACAGAGTGGAATGGAAGTGTGATGGAATCATGGATACTACCAGGTATGTCTCCCTCTTTTTTTAAATGATGGGGGAAATAATCATTGGAATACAATTTCCTTTAATCTTACCTAACAAAACCAATGCAACACAATTTTCTTATGTAATAAGTAAGAACAAAAAGCAACAAAATAAAAGAAAAAAACAGAATGTAATCAATGATTTTTATATAGCTCATCTCTCTTTAGCTTTTATTAGTCTCCAATAGCCATTGTAACATTATCAGGTAGAAAATAAATTCAGACTAAAAGTGATCCTGACAATGAAATGTTAGACCTTTTCTAACAAGTTTTATTTGCAACTTTTATCTTTACATTTAAACTTTTAATCTCTTCACAATTTAAAATTTTAACTTTAAATTGGCACTATGTAGCCAGTATTGTGCTGACATACCTTGAAACCACCTGCACTTATCAGAAAGGGCCTTCTGAGTAGACCTACCCACCCACCCAACCACCCACCTACCTTCCTACCTACTGTGACAGGGAATAAAAGATGTAAAACAATAACAAGAATATTCTTTTCTATGATATCAAAGTAGAAGCACTATAATGATCAAATCAAAACCAGAGATTAATGTTGTTTTTATATTTGTTTAAAATCATTGTTCTTAAATCTGCTTGAGAAGCTATTCTCTTTGTCCACCCCTAGAAGAGATGTGGTGGCTCAATGGTAAGAGTGCCGGGCTCACGACCTAAAAGGGTGCGGGTTTGAATCCTATCATCTGATCAGCCTGGGTCGAATACCATGGTGTATCCTTCGGAAAGACAGTTCACTCCAATTGCCTCGGCACTAAATAACCTACTTGTGTTGCTGTGCCAGAAAACACCAAATCAACAACAACACTGTCCACCCCTAGAAGTCAGATTTTACTGTGAAAATCACTGGCTTTGAGTAACCTTGTAGTGACAGACAACAGTACAACCATGGTTCATGCATTTATAATTACCTTGATTACCCATTACAGGTAAGGCCTCACATGAAATGCATGCAGCATGCAGCCCACTCATCTGATTCCTATGCTAGTTAATGTGTACAATACTGTACACAGTTAACCTGTTAAGGGTAACCTAGCACCATATATGATATATAGTCATTAATATGCAAAGTACATATATAACACTGAATAAACATATTTATTCCTACTTCCAACTGTACTGATCAGAAACCGCCTTCTGAGTAGGCTAGGATGTATATAGGTTTAGCATGGGTGACTCTACTTGATCATAAACACAAAAACATAACCTATGTTAGTAAAACATAAAATGTAGGTCCCAGTGACCTTCTTTGGTAATGGCATAATATTACGCGAGATGTATCCAATTATTAAGTTTCATAATTGGAACATAAACAGCACCCAATAAATGAACTCTGAACACAACATTTAAACAAAGTCAATGAAGCATGAAATATGGATCACAGAGACCTCTTTTTGCAATAAAGATGTAGAACTTGTCAAGATGCATCCCCTCGCCAAGTTTCATGATTCTAAGTAGGATAGTATGGGTGCAGCACCAAGAAAGATGTATACAATCAAGTAGTTAAATAATTCAATTATGAACAGTAAAAACATCAAATTGAACTAAAAGTCAGTCAAGCGTGAAGTATGGGTCATAGCAACCTACCTTTAAAATGAGGGTGTAGTACCCATCAAGATGCATCCTCTCACAAAGTTTCATAATTCCAGGTATAACAGCATTATACAGGAGATAAGAGAAACAATATGGTCAATAGCTAAACACAAAAACTGAACGTAAACCTGTAAAATGTGAAATGTCGGTCACAATAACCTTCTTTGCTGTGCAAGTGTGGTACTAACAGAGATGTATACAATCATCTAGTTTGATGATTCTGCCATAAACAGTGCCTGAGATTGAACCCAAGTCAGTAAAGCATTAAATATGGGTCACAGTGACCTATTCTGTAATGAGGGTGTAGTACACATTAAGATGCATCTCCTCATCAAGTTTCATGAATCTAACAGTGTATATACAGGGTGCAAAAAACCTATTTCAGGGATTAATAAATCTACTTGCCTGACTCCTGGGACAAGCTCAAATTTGGCTTGGGCAAGTTGAAGTTTGCAAGAGACTTGCAGGCAAGTCCAAAAAATCCAATCAGGAGGAGTAGCAATAACAAGATTTTCAAGATGGCTGCCATAATGGCCATATTAGACCCCAGATCAGCACCATTTTCATTTAGGACTAACTAGACATATAAGAAGCCTTTCAGTGAAAACCCCATGTTGATATGACCATCCATTCAGTATAACAAGATTTTCAAGATGGCTGCAAAGGCAGCCATATTGGACTCCAGATCAGTACCATTTTCATTTAGGACTAACTAGATATCATAATAAGTTTTTCGGTGAAAACTCCATGTTGATATGACTAGCCATTCAGGATGTCAGATCAGCACCGTTTTCATTTAGGACCAACTAGACATTATAAGAGGTCTTTTGTTGAAAACACCATGTGGATGTGACCATCCATTCAGGAGGAGTAGTGATATAACAAGATGTTCAATATGGCTGCCATGGTGGCCATATTGGATGTCAGATCTGCACCATTTTCATTTAGAACCAACTAGACATCATAAGAAGTCTTTCAGTGAAAACTCCATGGTGATATGACCGTCCATTCAGGAGGAGTAGCAATAACAAGATTTTCAAGATTGCTGCCATGTTGGCCATATTGGATGTCAGATCTGCACCATTTTCATTTAAGACCAACTAGACATCATAAGTAGGGGTGAAACGATTCACCAATACATCGATGCATCGATACTTTTACCATTTCGATACACAAAGTGAAGAATCGATACAAAACGATATCGTACCTTATAAAAGCTACATAAATCTTCAGCAGTCATGATAATTAAATTAGGAGCTCATAAGACCAAACTGTTGCAGTAGTTGTTTTGTATACAAAGGAAGTATAGTGTGTGGGATTCAGTTAATGATCTTCGTTCCCGCACCCGGACCTGTTCTATAGATAAAAGTTTCCTTACACTATGAAATTACATTATTTATTTATGTTTTTTAAATAATACCATAATTTCTTCAAAATTTAATCAAAGACATAAATTAATAATAGTTTCTGAAGGAAAAATTGTTTTCTTAAAATTATTATAATAATGTACGTGTCAATTCTTTTCTCTTTGCGTGGGACTAAACTAGCTGTACGGGTGTGGAACCGGTGATAGAACTTATGATTATTCTTAATCACTAAGACATTTGTGATGCTTTCATGCAATGAACTACAAACAGCAGGGTGACCAAGGTGAGTCCAGCATCCGGTCAAATGGGGCAGACGCAAAAGGCCGAAAAAATTGAACTTGAGTTACCTGCGATTAAAAGATTATCGGCCTGGAACTATTTTGGTTATCCTGTGGAGTATGAGAATGAAGTAAGAAAAGTAGACAAGTCCAGATGTGTTTGCAATCTGTGTTTTACAGGTCCTAGGAATACTGGAAACACCACAAATAGCCTCGAGTAACCACCTTCCGTGGACTTAACGTGAATTTTATCGCGTTCGTTATAATATTATGATAATCTATTCAAATAAACCATAAAAAGTGTTCAACTATATCTACTTCATTTAATCAGAGTGAAAACATATTTGTCATTCATGTACATTAGTTCATAATTACCATTTTTCAGAGTGTGTGTATGTTTACTTATTTCCGGAAGTGACATCCATGGTTCGTGACACTCACTAAAAAGTTACGTGGCATATGACCGGACCGTGCCAGTTAGACCAAGGTATGGATATTATTAGTTTATAGCGTCTCCATGTTTTTGAAATAAAAATAAATTAAATTAAAAAATGAATAATTTTTTTCCGTTAACTCTATATGCAGTTTGTGCACTTACATTACTGCTTGCTTGTTCTTTACCATATAATACATGACTCAATAGACTGAGAGAGAGACAGACAGACATACAGAGAGACAGAGGGAGAGAGAACTTAAAAATAGACATTGGTGAATGCATACACATTTTATTATAATAGATTCAATGTCTTTTGATGTAGAATATATGTTTATTATGAAATAATACTGAAACGAAAAAGTCCATATTGAATATACATTTAGAGTGTACATTTTTCTTACGTTGTATAAGAACCCCACATGATTAAAACCAAATATTTACATTGGCTATCTAGTTGTATTAATTCCCAAAGTTGGTTTTCCTGTTCAAAATATGTAAACAAAGTCATCATGTGATCGGCGGTGCTATCTTTAGCATATAATAGAAAATTCAAGGCCAAAATGTATGACACAAAAAAGGCAGTAGTGAAAACATATATTTTCATTATGATTTTTTTAAATTACATGAAATTACCTTTTTGAACCTCTGTTTGATTTTACTATATAATTAAATTCTGTCGCTCTTTAAGAACGCTGGTGACACAGCTGATTACGTCATTATCTCGAAACAAGCGCGTTAAATCGCGAGAAACATGGCGCACGATTGAAGGAGTTCAACGAAAACTGGCCGTTGCAAGATATGTCTACACATTTAAAATGGCACCACCCAACCATTGCCACTGGAATTTCTTTTAAAATGACAAGATTTCAGCTCCCAAGGCCAGTGTTTCTCCTACTCCTAAGCCATCACATGGAACAACCACTGGTCAGCTCAGATGGAATGAAGCTTTTCAGTCTCCATTAATTTCATCATCGCAAAGATCACAGACAATCACTAAGCATATAGCAATGTTTATTGCACATGATATGCACCCTTTCTCAGTGGTTGATTCACTAGGCTTCAGAAATCTGATTCATACCCTGGAACCTCACTACATCACCCCATCAAGAAAACACTTCGCAGAGAAAGTTATCCCAAACCTATACCATCACACCAGATGAGAAGTGCAAAGCACCATATCAGAGGCAGAATCAGTGGCCATTACTACAGATGGTTGGACTTCAAGAGCTACAGAGAGTTACATAACAATCACAGCTCACTTGATTGATAAGGAATGGTGCATGAAAAGCTTTGTTCTTCAGACGAGACCTTTACACAAGTCTCACACTGGTAAAAATATAGGAGCAGTACTAGTTGATGCCAGTAAGGAATGGCAACTGGAAAGGCCCCACAAGTTACTCCCTATAGAAACAGATAATGCTGCTAACATGAATGTTGCTATTTAAGAGGCAAAGTTCACACCACATATCAAGTGCTTTGCACATACTATAAATCTAGCAACTCAGAGAGGGTTGCAAATTCATCAGATGTCATGCCTTCTTGGGAGGATCCTGCGCATTGTATCTTTTTTCCATCACAGTGCAACTGCTACTACCCTGCTGAAATCCAAACAAGAGCTGTTGCAGTTTCCTAAACACAGACTTATCCAAGATGTCCAGACATGTTGGAATAGTTCTTATGATATGATTGATAGATTTTTAGAGCAGCAGCCTGCCATTGCAGCTGCTCTATTAAGTAAGGAAATCAGACAGAGGGAGACGGACTTAAACACTTTATCAGAGGATGATATATCAAATGCAGAGGATATTCTCAAACTGCTCAAACCAATGAAAACCATTACAACGATATTGTGCGATGAAGCAGCACCTACCATATCAATGATTTTGCCTCTTAAACATCGTATTATTAGTGCAATGGAAGTGCAAGAAAGTGACTCTGCACTTGTGGAGACAGTCAAGGTGGCAATCTCCCAAGATCTAGACAAAAGATACAATGACAAGGACACGCAGCAGTTCCTGTTACAGAGTTGTGCCCTAGACCCAAGATTTAGGGCTCTAACTGATGTAGACGATGCTACAAGGATCCAAATCTATGCTCCTATTGTCATGCAAACAGTGAAGGTCAATGAGGTAAGTTAAAAATTAATTATGTGTATCATTGTGTTTTCTATGTGCAGCAGTTGAAGTATAACATAATATTATTGTCCCCTTTCAAGATTGTAAGGATATATGAAATTTATTTTGGTAGTTAAAATTCGACACTTGTCCCCAAAGGTTACCCTAGATCAGTGATTCTCAAACTTTGTGCCGCGGCACACTAGTGTGCTGCGAGATTTGCAGGTGTGCCGTGGGAGTTTTGAAAAATATTTAAAATTGCTAGCGTTTTGAAACCTTGAACATATCGAAAAATTAAATGGTAAATCAATGCCGCAAAAGTTAAAAAGTAACATATATAAAAACGCAATGCCTGTCAGTCAGTGGCGCTTCTAGCTAATCCCCCGTTAATTGTTTTTTAATCAACTAATTAAAAATCAATTAAAAGATATAAAAAATGATAAATTATTTATTTGTCAACTTCATAAACTTCTTTTAAGTGCTGGAAAAAAACAATATATTCATTTTTATAATTTTCACGCCGCATGAATTCAAAAATATGTGAATTTAAAGTGGTTCTATGAGTACCCACACAAATTATATTTTTGGGTTTACAATGAGACTAATAAGATTCTATGTGATTTGTTGATGCATTATTTTCAGGATTAACAATTAAATTAATGTAAAATTAAAAGTCTATTAGATTGTATTATAATTAGCCAGAAGAGCCCTTTTAACAATTTAACTTAACGTCAAATTAAAAATCAATTAACGGGGGATTGGCCAGAAGCGGCGTCTGTCATTTATTGGTTCCTTTCGTAACGCGAGACTTGTGCGAGATCTCGGGAGAACTCGATCGCTCTAATTATAAAGCAAGGAAGCAAGCGAAAGTACAAAGAAGATTACATCGAGTATGGTTTCATCGCTTCGGGATCTGAAGATGCTCAATTGCCATTCTGTCTGATCTGCAACGCAGTTTTGTCGAACGAGGCGCTTGTTCCCAGCAAATTGAAGAGACACTTGGAAACAAAACATCCAGCTGTAAAGGACAAACCAAAGGAATACTTCGAAAATCTCGTGGCACAACAAAATAAACAAGCTAAGAAACTTACGAACTACATGAAGCTGCCCGAAAAGGGATTGATTGCAAGTTATAAGGTCGCTCAGTTGTTGGCAAAACGCAAGAAAGCGCATACAGAGGCCGAATCAGTCATTGCGCCAGCATTTGACTTTTCATTGAAACTATGCTTGGAACCGATGCCGCCGAAAAAGTAAAGCAAGTTCCTTTGTCAAATGACACGATTTCACGCAGAATTGAAGACTTATCGTCAGATTTAAAGGATCAAATTTGCGAACACTTTGAAGCGCCTGCTGTGGTCTCTTCAAGTTGATGAATCTACAGACGTTAGTGGCAAAGCTCAGCTGCTGGCTTTTATTAGATTCATAAAGGATGGGAAATTTGTGAACGAGTACTTATTTTGCAAAGATTTGGAAACTACGACGAGAGGCGAGGACATTTTCCATTTAGTGAATGAAAACATTTTGCTCTTCAGCCTACAGTGGAAAAACTGTGTCAGCGTTTGCACCGATGGATGTCCTTCAATGCAGGGAAGAAAGAAGGGATTCGTCACTCTTGTTCGCCAAGAAAATCCAAACGTGTTAGTTGTTCACTGCATGATCCACAGAGAAGCTCTCGCCTCAAAATCTTTGCCGAAAGATTTGGAGTTTGTTCTGAACCAAGTTATTCAAGTTGTAAACTTCATCAAATCTTGACCGCTTGAATCTCGACTTTTCTCTCAACTCTGTGAAGTGATGGATTCAGACTATAAATGCCTGCTGTACCATACCAACGTTCGTTGGCTTTCAAGGGGAAAAGTGTTAAAGCGTCTCGTCCATCTCAAGATTGAAGTGATTTCGTTCTTGGAGGTTGAAAAAAGAGACTTTGGAATCTCTCTTCATGACGAAATTTGGTGGCTGACGGTTCAATTTCTCTCCGATTTATTCGACAAATTAAATTCGCTGAATTTAAGTCTTCAAGGACCTTCGGAAAACATCATCACTGCAACATCAAAACTGAAGTCATTTGATGAAAAGTTGTCGCTGTGGCAAAGTAAGGTCTCGAAGGGAGTCCTCGACTGCTTTCCTACTGTCAACGAATCTCATTCACACAAGAAAATCATCCCTGAAATTCTGAACACACTGAAAGACCTACAATCGGCACTGCAGCATTACTTCCCATCACATGCAAGTGATGAATATGGATGGGTGATCAATCCATTCGAAAACAACGAAACTACAAATCTTACAACTGAAGAAGAAGAACAGATCATTGATTTAAAAAACGATAAATTTTTTCAGTCAACATTTTCCGAAAAGAGCCTGGATAAGTTTTGGATCTCAATCAAGAAGTCATATCCTGCAATCAGTTCAAAAGCAATCAAAGTAATTCTGCCATTTGTGTCTTCGTGGTTTTGTGAGTTTGGATTTTCAGCATTAACTGAAATCAAATCGAAAAAGAGAGAGAGACTTCTTAAAATCAACGATGAAATGCGAGCTTGTTTGTCGACTTTGGAGCCTCGCTTCAATATGATTTGCTCTCGAAAGCAGGCACATCCTTCACATTAAATTTAAAATTAAATATATATGTAAAAATAAATAAGTTCTTCACCACAAAAATTGTTAAATTTTTTCAGGCGTAAATTTTTAGATCTTTCTGGTGCGCCGCAAGACAAAAAAGTTTGAGAAACACTGCCCTAGATGCATCACTGATCTTGGTATGCCCCAGAGTCACCGTCAAAGTTCTTATCAGTCGTCAGATTCTCTCCATTTCCCTCTGAAACACTGACACACTCACACAAACTAATACATAACTTCATTGTTTGAAGTTCATAACTTCATATACACAAATATTTCTTAAAATTAAATATTGATCTTATACTGAATCATGTTTGATTTTTTTTTTATTAAATGCCAGTGAATTAATGCTGAAATGTTAATTAACGTAAAATTGCAGGCTTCATATTAACTTAAGGAGTACATGTACATATTGTATAATTTTGATTTTTATTACAGTGTGAAACAGTAGTGAAGGCAGAGCAGACTGATGAACTCACAGAAGTACATGTACTGCCCTCTAGTCTTCTTCCACTACCACAGCTTCCTGCAGTACATGAAGTTACAGAACGAGATAACAGACCAGCAGCAACAGCGAAGGTTGAAGTTGATGAGCCTCCAGTGAAAAAGGCTGCACTTGAGGATCTTTTTGGATATGTGTAAGTGGTCAAGGTGGAGTCATCAAAGTCCCTCTTTCAGAGGGCTGACACAGAGATAACAAGTTATAATAATGAGGCATCTAGTATACATATAGGTGAAAACCAAATGATGTGGTGGAAATTCAATGAAACATCATTCCCTTTGCTGGCCAAACTAGCCAAGATGTTGTTGACTATTCCAGCAACATCAGTGCCATCCGAAAGAGTCTTTTCAACTGCTGGAGATGTTGTATCAGCACAAAGAGCCTCCCTAACTGGGGAGAATGTGGATATTTTGATTTTTTTGAAGAATATGCAACTTTGAAAGTTATGACGAGTAGTCTGATAGTCTTGTGCATATGTTATTGCAGAATGATCTAATTCAGTTCATTTATGCCTTTTACAGAGTCATCACAATTGCCAGATAGTTTTAGAACAATGAGTTTGTGACTTAAGAAGACTCATTCATTTTCTGGAAAATGCATTTAAGTTGATCAGGATATCATCTTTCAATCATTATTAACTTTTCTTTAATTCAGCTATTGAATTCAAATACACATGACAATTTATGTGAAATTACATTTAACACTGTTTGCAGTTAGGTGCTTGCATGTTATAGACTGATATAGCAGATATCAGGTTCAATGCTGTTTGCAGTGCGTATTATAGATTCATATAACATATCTCAGGCTCAACGTTGTTTGCAGTTGGGTGCTTGTGCGATATAGATGGATGTAGCAGATCTCAGGTTCAACACTGCAGTTGGGTGCTTGCAAGTTAAAAATTGATATAGCAGATCATCGTTGGTTTGACACTGCAGTTGGGTGCTTGTGTGTGTTAAAGATAGATATAACAGATCTCAGTTTTTACACTGCAGTTGGGTGTTTGTGTGATATAGATTGATATAACAGATCTCAGGTTTAACACTGCATAATTATGATTTCCTTATCCCAATAATTTTAAATTTATTTTTGTATTTTTGTGCTACATGTACTTTTTAGTGTGTATTGTGTTGCAGTATGTTATTGCATCATGAATCAGACACAAAACTTGTAACAGTTATGTGCAGCTGTTAGGCATAATTATCTAATTCAATTCATTTAAGCCTTTTACAGAATTATCACAACTGTCAGCTAGTTTTAGAACACTGAGTTTGTGACTTAAGAAGATTTATTCATTTGCTGGAAAATGCATTTAAGTTGATGAGGACATCATCTTCAATCATTATGAACTTTTCTTTAATTCATCTAAAGACTTCAATTACACACAATTTATGTGAAATTAATTAGTGTTTGCTTCAGTGAATTTATCATTTGTGTTTTCAAAGATGATCTTTCTTGAACTGAACAAAGGAGGAAAGTATACAGCTTAAAAAAGGTTGCATAATTATGATTTCCTAATCCTAAACATCTTAAATTTTTTTTGTATTTTTGTGTTACATGTACTTTTTAATTTGTTATTGTGTTCCATTATGTTGTTGCATGATGAATCAGACACAAAACTTGTAACATTTCATTTTTATTGAATGAAGGATAAAGAAACACATCAAAGATCTTGTTATATTTTATTTGGTTACAATGTTAGCAATAGTGACATTTCATCTTGATTCAATTTTTTTCTCTGTTATCATTATACATAAACAGGTTAATTAGATGAGTCACTGCTGATACATTGCATATTTGACACTGTTTGAATTTGAAAATACCATTCAACATATACATTCACATGATTAATCAACTGTATTGTGATGATCCCATTTTCAGTTCGATACATGTATCGATATGTATCGTATCGTAGGTTGTGTATCATGTATCGTATCGATATGTGGCACAGGCGTATCGTTTCACCCCTAATAAGAAGTCTTTTAGTAAAAACCCCATGTTGATATGACCATCCATTCACAAGGAGTAGCAATAACAAGATTTTCAAGATGGCCACTGTGGTAGCCATGTTGGATGTCTGAGCAGCACCATTTTCATCAGAACCAACTAGACCAGTAAATGAATGTGTGTGTAAAGTTTCATGGCAATCTTCCATGTAGTTTAGGAGGAGTAGCAATAACAAACTTGTGCTAATGGATAGACGGATGACAGAGAACAAACAGACCATTCCATAAGCTCTGGTCTATGACCAGTAAAGCTAAAAATAAGAGTCCCTCGATGGAACTGATGCCTGAAAAGAATTTCAAGGAATTCAAGATAAGACTGTTTCTTCCTTTTAACTGCGGAGTGTTGAAACCATCTTTGATATTTTTCAAGGATAACAAGATTTTCAAATTATCTGCTGTGGTGGAGATATTGGATGTCAACTTGGCACCATTTTCATTTTGAACCAACAAGGCATCACAACAAGTCTACTGGTGGAAATTATATGACTTTCCATTTTGGAGGAGCAAAGATAACTAGACTTTCAAGATGAATGCCATGGTGGCCATATTCGATATCAGATTGGCACCATTTCTATTTAGTACCAACTAGACATCATAAGAAGTCTTTTTGTGAAAGCACAATGTCGATATGACCAGCCTGTAAGGGTGCAAATTTATGTAGATGTATTTCCATAGTGCGCATTATTGCTGCGGTCAGTGTGGCATGTAACAATTAATCAGATTTATGAGGAAAGGTACCGTATTCAATCGCTAGACTGCGATGGTTTTAATGTCCCCGTTTGGGGCGCGATTGATTCTTAATTAGTCATTTGTTGGATAATGGTCGGACAGATGTAAAAGGCAAGGTGAATTTGGGGTCTAGGTATTGAAAATGTCAAAGTTGAAAGGATGCAGAGACTATTTGTGAAACCAGTTGAAGTAGTGTCATCATTTGAAATTTTCCTTAATCGGTTATTTAAATAGCACGCGAAATCTAGAAGGTTACGCTAACCATGATGGGCGTGTATTTATAAAAGGTGGTAGATATGTTTAATCCTGATTGGCTACACTAAATAAGGGGTGTGTTTCCCAGATGAAACTTCATGTTTTAAATATTCCATATCGCAAAATTTAGTCGGTCCAAGTTTTCCTGCTAAAGGCCGGAAGGTTCTTTACTTCGAACAGAATAAGACGAAATTCTCTTGTATAAACAACTGTTCAAGGGACAGGTGTCTGGAAGTTGAGGGACACAATTCTGGCAGTAGAATTGAGCGAGTCTCGAAAGCACAAGGTCATGCTATTCGTTGATATCAATATAATTATTTGTTTGCATTTATTTGTTTAAATTCGTACATCAATTTTCTTGATATGTATAACTATTAGTTTTATTTCATTTGTCTGAATTCATACAATTTTCTTGATATGAGTTTGACGAATTGTTTGAATTGTCGTCTTGATTGTTATAGGAAGCATGTATTCTAAGAATTTCATGCATTACTTTATTTGATACGAGTTGCGAGAATCTGTGTGAATTTACATGTCTTAAATGATATGAATCATGTATACTAACAAGCTGAGTGGGCATTCACTGCCACTAATGTAGTTAAGCCATGAAGTGAATTTCATTGATTAATTTGTATAATTAAGATGTGAACTGAAAAATCGAATGCCTGCCGGATGCCAATTATAGCCCGGTAGCGCGCACAAACTGTTATGTCTCGTCGATGTCAGAGTTAGTTAGAAATGATATAGCTGTTAGAAAGTACATCAGTCTTCTGAAACTACATGTAGGTTTGTTTATCGTCTGTCAGGTTTGGCCCGAGAGGACCTGTTAGCCTGTGGTATCTGTTTGAATTCTGATCAGACGATATCTGACGTAATGAGAGTGGGGTCATGTTCTACTCCCCAGAAGGAAATTGGACAGAATATTTAGGTTGCTTTTTTGTTTATTTCAAAAGGGAAAATAGTTCCACCCACCCATCCATCGATACATGTATACGTATCCACTTAGAGGGTAGAAAGAAGAGGCATCTCATACTAAGTTTGATGACCGAAAAAAAGGCTGGATAAGAGAAAGAGAGAGAGAAGCAAAAGGGGAGAACATCAACCTGTCAGCAACGTGGAATTGGGAATGACCAGCAACAACAAGGTTATGCAGGTATGCTGGGCAGTTGATTGATTGTTCACTCGATTCCATGATGAACTGAGTCTTATTGATACAGTAGGACCCCGCTATAGCACGCTTCGTTATAGCACGAATTCGGATATAACACAATCGTGGCATGGCTCCCGAAATTTCATCTATTTTTTTCGTACATGAAAAAAAAATTATTTTTCAAGGTACGAAAAATAATGTGTAAAAAATTAATTATCATTTTGGGGAAGAGATCGTGTATAAATTCGGATATAATACGATCGTGGCATGGCTACCGAAATTTACAATAATTTCGCCAATTTCTTGAATTACTGCAAAGTTTTGTGCCAAAATAAACAAGAGTTTGATTTAATAATTTGGCAAGCTGTATTGTATTCTTGAAGAAAAAGTGTCTTATGATTGCATCTTTCATTATATGAATAAAGATACTGAACATTTCTATTTGTGAATGTTCATTTCAAATGTGTCAGTAGTCAATCACTGCACTTTGATCTTAGTTTATTTGTGAAAGATGTCAGCTCATTTTAAAGCTGACAAGTGTTAATCTTATTATTACTGATACATGAACTATAAAGTCATTAAGTCTTCTTTGTGTTTGTCTTCAATACATTCTGTGTACAATCGTTGTTCAAACAATAGCCGACATATGTTTGCTCATTCAACTGCATACACAGCCAAGCACCAAACAATGCGGTGGTTGATAAAAGATTCGCACCTGAATTTATAAATCAATTAATTTAAGTCATTGACAATCATCAAAGTCAATCTCAAAGCTAAAAGTTGTTCAAACCATGTGGCAATGATTTATAAAACATCAAAAAAAAGAAAGCCGCCAACGCGCACACGTGGCTTGGCGGTGTTGTTAGACAATCGCCACGCAATCAGTTGACCAGAAAATAATATTGTACATTCCCTATAAAAATGACCCCATTGTTGATTAACAATTATTCTTGCTGTAGTCGTTCAAACAAATAGGTGTCAGAGTTTTAATTAGTAGTTATTTACAATGGATAACAGTACACGGAAACGTTAAGCTTTTTCTGTTAAAGAGAAGCTTGAAGCCATGAACAGGATTAAGTCCGGTGTTTCCAAAAGTCAGATTTAATTCCTAAGTGATATTTCCCAAGTTATCTGCCAGTGCATGTGGGCCGATAAGTCTCTGGCTTGTAAAAGCGCTCACTTTGTTTTCAAGTAGAGTTCTACAACTTCCTGTGCATATACTTTGACCTTAATCCCTTAGCTTGTAAAGGCACCACACTCTTTGTTTTCCCACGTGACAACCCTTTGATCAAGCCGCGAGTTTGTTCAGTGCCAAGTAACAGAGGGTGGTTATTTGAACTCCCTGTGATCTTGCCACACAAATGACACGTGTCCAGTTGCATCCTTTAATAGATTTCTGATTTTATGATCAAAGTGTTACTTGCAAGAGCCCAAGCTCAGTCTCTGCATAAGCACCCGCATATGACAGTACAGCTGAGGAATCGGGAGTCGGACGTGATTTACGATGACTAGACGACGATGTAGGATTTCAGAACTTTATCAGACAATGATATTATACTTCTGTGTGCATATTTTTGATGGAATTATTATGGAGTCACTCCTTATGCATGCCATGAGATTGGCTGGTGAGTACACGTGTTGATCCTTTAACTATTCATGCTATACAATAGATATGTACATATAAATGTACCAATGCATGGTTCTCTGAAAAAAGTAAAATATTATATGTGCAATCTCTGTTTTCACTGCATGTGTATTTCTCGTTTATTATGCATTGATTTAAGATGGTAACTGTGCCAATGAAGCACGTTGTTGTGAGCCCACAATTTACCCCCCCCCCCCCCCTTTTTTTTTTGTTGTTGGTGCATGCATCATTTTCTTCAGCTCAATGACTTGGTTTTGTCTAGGTTGGTTATAGCATGGTTCGGGACATAGCACGATCCCGTTTTGTGGACCCCGACCATCGTGCTATAGCGGGGTCCTACTGTATAAACAGAGCGGCTAATTACATTTTTGTTGAAATTTGGTAATTGATTTCTAAAAGAAGTGTATCTTTCAAATGTCATGTACAATTTTCATTTTGTTTTATGTAATTGATTAAATTGTTATATTTCACATACGGGTGCTCATGTTATTCTATTCTATATCTCTGCTCAGATCTTTATTTATCCCATCTATAAATTTCATATTTAATTTATTATATACTCGATCCGGGCAATAACACCGAGGTCTATCATCCTCTAGATAACGATAAACAACCAAATTATATACCTGTTACAAGAGGTGCGTAACACAGCCATCTAGGAAAGATAGTGATAACAAGATTTTCAAGATGGCCATTGTGGTAGTCATATTAGAAGTTGGACCAGCACTGTTTTTATATATGACCAACTAGACAGCATAAGAAGTTCTTCTGTGAAAACCCCATGCTGATATGACCATTCATTCAGAAGAAATAGTGATAACAAGATTTTTAAGAATGGCCACTGTGGCAAGAAGTGGTTTAGTTGTTTAGTAAAACCCCCATGTTGATACGACCATCCATTCAGGAGGAGTAGTGATAACAATATTTTCAAGATGGCCATTGTTGTTAGGCTATACTGGACATCAGACCAACACTATTTTCATTCTGGACCAACTATACATGTATATCATAAGAAGTCTTCTGGTGAAAACCCCATGGCAATATTACTTTACTTTCATTCAGGATGATTAGCAATAACAAGATTTTCAAGATGGCTACTGTAGTGGCCGTATTGGACATCAGATCGGCCCATTTTCATTAAGCCAACTAGACATGATAAGAAGTCTTTTAGTGAAAACCCAATGTTGATATGATCATCTATTCAGGAGTAGTAGCAATAAAGATTTTCAAGATTGCTGCCATAGCGGCCATACTGGACGTCTGATCTGCACCATTTTCATTTGGGACCAACTTGACATCATAAGAAGGCTTTTAGTGAAAAACCCATGTTGATATTGTTATGTATGATGTTTATATAATATTATAGATATTTTAGGAAATTATAAATGTTTCTTGACTTTAATATTTGCTCAAACCTTAATGTTATGTATAAAGTTTATATGCTTAGCTATTGTCCTTGAATTAGGTTGTTTACTTAGTATTTGAGTTCAAGGACAATTCTGGTAAACAAGTTGTTTATTTAATTTTAGGTCAGGGTTGATTTTGTTTACAGATAAAACTAGAATTTCTTTCGAAGTTGTGTGTTAAAAGTTACATATACTATATAATTTTCTAGAACATTCTGTCATGTGACCTATCTTTATATACCATGTTTAGTGGACAGTTTTCAGTTTCGACCTCACCATCAGTCTATAAAGAGTCATTACAGTTGTGAAAAATCATTCCAAATTCAGAGAGAGGAATTATTTAAAATATTCATTGGATTATAAAAGTGCTCATCGACTTTGGGATTTTGGATTGATGATTTTGGGATTTATGTGAACTTATTCAAAGATATTCTGGAATACTTCATTTTGGCAAATCAGCATATTAAAGACTACTGTCACATCAGGGCATTAAAAACTATTGGCACATCAGCACATTCATGGATACTGAAATTCATTTGGAACATTCTATATTTAGGACTTGTGACTTAGGATTATTGGATTATTTGGATTTTAATTCATGTTATTGTAAGTGCCTTTTGATTTTAATTTCAATGATCTAGAATTAAATTGCTTGCTGATTTTTACTTGATTTGTTGGTTTCACTTTCTTTCTGTTACATTTTTCTTAGACCACAGAGTCATAACAATACGACCATCCATTCAGGAAGAGTAGCAATAACAAGATTTTCAAGGTGGCCACTGTGGTGGCCATATTGGATGTCCGGGCATCACCATTTTCATTTACGACCAACTAGACCATGGGATGAATGCATATGTAAAGTTTCATGGCAATCTTCCAAGTAGTTTAGGAGGAGTAGTGATAACAAACTTGTGCTAACAGATGGATGGACGACAGACAACAGACCATCCCATAAGCTCTTCTAGTCTATGACCAGTAGAACTAAAAAAAAACATGTCTGTCACTTTATAAGGGCAACAATGTACATGTACAACTGAAAAGGTTGCTTCCTTGCTCTGAATAATTCATGATTACTAGGAATTTCCTTTACTCAGAGCATAAATGTGTTCGAGTTCGAAAATTTTGTCAATATCACACTGCCTTCATCAGCGACTACTGTTGATCACGTGACTTGTAATGGTCACGTGATATGAGGAGACTGGAGTAGATAGGTAGCAGAGATGCTGCCAGGATTTTATCTGAAGGGGGGAGCTCCCCCCTTGTCACCAAAATAAGGGGGGAGTAGAAAAAAATTGAAGGGGAGGAGGAAACAGTCATACACTGTAGTTCAATATTTACTTAACACAGAAATATTGTCTCTTTCTTTCTTCCTGCTCTATTTAAATCACATCCTCAAAAGATGTCTCCTCTAGTTGTATAAAGCATTAATCTGTTGATCATTTCTGAGCTTAATTTGTTCCTTGTCTGTGTATGAATATTGTTCTGTGCCGAGAACCCCCTTTCACATATGCATAGCTAGCTAAGCCAGCTTGAACAAGTTGGAAAACTGTTCTTTATGGTTGTTATGTACAATTTTCAACAGCTCAGAAGTATTGTCTCTTTTTGATCTCTGCTCCAAAATAATATTTTAATTTTTTCACTAACAAAAGCTCTGCCAAAGTTTCACTTTTTTAAATCAGTGTTTTGCTCACTACTATGCCAGATTTCTTATCTGTTCCACAATATTGTATTAGGGTTTAAGTCCATCAATGCCATAGTCAGTTTGTTCAGACAGAGCTATTTTGATCAAAATAAATATCCTTACTTTTTAATTTTTTTAGATTCTTATTTATGCAATTTATCTTAACCCTTAGAGTGGTATATAGTTTTTTAGCACAAGATCCCTCAAGGCTGAATTGTTTGCGAAAAGAAATGAAAATTGCAGTCTACTTTTAAATTGCCTGTATTTTAATTGGGCTTAGATTTCTGCCTTTTTGACATTTAATTTCGAAATACCGCTTAAAAGGGGGTTGACCGGCATGCCGTCTGTTTTTGTCCATCCAGCATGTACACTGGACTTGTATTCAACATCATTTTCGGGTTCAAAATTACTCACTGGTAATTCCAGTAGCACTTTCCGGGATCCAAAAATCTCATATACTTCAAAACTTTAAAAATCATTGTCATCATCGTTATAATCGGCCAGTATTTGACGAACGAAATCGTCATCTGAAGATGAACCATGTTGTGAGTCAGCCATTTTGGATTTTCTTGGAGCCCTTACTTGAAACAAGCATTTGTAAAACTTCCGTCATGAATGCAATGTTCAACCTCGACTATGCTTGTTGCAGGGCCGAAATGTGCCAATCAAATATAGTTTAACAACCGTTCTTTGTACCCAGATGTGTAAACAGTTGAATACCAGAAAAAAGACAGATAGAGAGACAAGCACCACAAGACCCCTACTTATGCCGCGAGAAATGCTTTAAGGGTTAACAGTTAAATTATGCACGACTTTCAACTAAGTTGCGGGAGTTCTCGCACATCACTGCTTTACAAGTGCGTGAAGTCGTAAAAATTTTGCGTGATTCACTCACTTGCGCGCCCTGGCAGCATCTCTGAGGTAGTAGTTCAGAGTGTTAGAAACAAGGATTAAAGAACACATCAGTAGAGAGTCATCTGCAATATATGAACACTGCAGCAATATGGGACATTCCATCATTCCCAATCAGAGCAAGGTCATCACATCTGAAGACAACCTATGGAAAAGGAAGGTGAAGGAGGCAATTGAAATACAAAAGCAGAGACAAGGGGCTTGAACTACCACCTATCTACTCCAGTCTCCTCGTATCATGTGACCATTACAAGTCACATGATCAACAGTAGTCAATGATGAAGGCAGTGTGATATTGCAGAACATTTCGAACTCGAACGCATTTATGCTCTTAGTACATGTAGATAATTCGTTGTTCCACTGTACACCCCCCCCCATGAAACTCTTTAACATGCTTGGTAGGGTCATTAACAGAAAACCATGTCCACTTTATCACCACCACCTCGACTCCATGGTGATAAGCATATGCAAACCCATGAGAAAGTGTAGTGTGCAGAGCTACTCTCCAGAAAAAGCCATGGCAACACCTTAAAATTGCATGAAGAGATGGTGGGGAGACTTTTCTTTATTCATCTCCATGCCCTCTTCATCCCCATCACAATGCATGGAGAAATGAAAATTCATCAGAGCTGTATTGTATTTTGTATCAATTTCATAAAAAGCAGACAGTTGCTTTTAGCTGAAATTTCAAACAAACTCCTCAAATGTTAATTTTAAATTTCTTTTAATCTTATTTATATAAATATGTTTGCCTTGCTAATTGCAGTAATGCACTGTAATAGATCACTTATGGAACGTCACCTCCCTTGAAACTGTTGTTGTATATGAAAAAACTATTATCTTGATTGATCATCTCTTCCAAATAAATATGAAAGACTGATAGTAAATGAGGCATAGTGTTGGACAATGTATACATCTAATTGATTTTGGCACATTATTATTCTTAAAAGTCAGAAAAAGGGACCTATTACAATGCCAGACACCATCTGCCAAGTCCTGGAATGAGATTAACATTATACCTACTGAGTAACATTGCCTAATTTAAGCAAAACTTTATGTACTGAATATAAAGATAAAGCTACAAAATCTTGATCTGCAACTTCTCTTTATGTAGTGTCAGCCATTCTTTTTTCTTCTTTCTTTTACCCATTACTTGCACTCAAGTATATCATCATTTTTACTTGCCCAGGGTGGGATGGAGAGGGGTGAGAGAATTTGTGCACCTAATCAGGACTTCAAGGAAGATTTTATAGATGTCCTGGGCATGACTTCAGGACATTTTTGTTTCTGATAATTTGTGTGTAATATATTTTGACAACCAAATATCTCAACATGTAACTTACCTCCCCTTTGTAGACAGCCATCAGTATGCCAGCAGCCAGTTCTCCACCAAAAACGACGACCAGGAAAAATATGTACTGAAATAAACATTAGATAAATTGTTCACTATGTTGACAGAATGCTCTAATTCAGGTGACAAAAGACTGTACAGGTAGAATTTGTATTCACCATTAATATTTTACTGTGTTATGTAGTTAAAAGTTTCATATCACAACAGAACTTCTTAAAATCAGGCCCTATCAGGATGCTTTTACACAGGTGGCCACTCTAAAAATTAATGTTACCATGGCTCAATTGGAACCAAAATATGTGGCCAGTTTTAGGGAGAGATTGATTGAAGACAGTTTCAGTGTAATATAAGGACTGGATATACATAGGGAATGATCTGCAAGTTCAACATATATCAAATTATGATGGTCTAAATCACCCTCATGTTAGCATGGATAAAAAAAAATTTCTAAGCATTTTGTTTTGAAAATAGACAATTTTGCAATAGTGAAATCTCAACAGAAAAAAATAACTATCATAAATCATCTTCAGTCCGATTTAAGGTATCTGTTTAATGCAATTTTATTTCAATCTCTACACCATACTCTTGTAATGCAAAAATAACTGCAGGTTATGAATGCTTACCAAAAGGCCCAAGTGAGGTTGACATCTACCTCAAAGCTAAATGCCTGGGCAGTTGGCCAATATATATGGGTTAATATGAAGCTTTCTTAGAAAGGTTTTTCTATATTTTAGTAATGGCAGTTATAATGAATAGCAGATCAGCATCATTTGTGCGACTTGAAAGATCTCATGCAAAAATGCTTTCTATCAACTGACTGGCTCTCAAGAAGTTGTCTAAAGGTTTTCTATTTTTAGTAACAGTGATCAAATTTGATAGTAGATATTTCCTGTCAAATTAGGTCAAATTCTGTTCTTCAGTTTTTTTTGGGGTCATTTCAAAGTTTCTCTGTTGTTAGTCACAGTGGCCATATTTGATGACAACTCAGAATCATTTGTACAAATTTGTAAGGCCTTCGAGCCAGGATGCTTTCTATCAAATTTGGTCAGATTCTGTTCAACCATCTTTTACAAGAAATCATTTGAGTGTTAATCTATTTTTTGTAAGAGTGGCCATATTTGATTACTAATTGACATCATCTGAACAAATTTTAAAGACCTTCATGCCAGGATGCTTTCTGTGAAATTTAGTCAAATCTTGTTAAGCAGTTTTTGAACACAAGTCATTTTGAGGTTTGCCTATTTTATTTTCCATGTTGCTATTTTAATTTTTTTAAATATTTGATGTCAGATTGGCATCATTTGTACAAACTTTATGACAAATTGGCATCATTTCAACAAACTTGAAAGGCATTCATGCCACAATGCTTTCTGTGAAATCTATTAAAATTCTGTGTTTTTGAGAAATACAGTAAAACCTGTCCTAACAGCCACTTTTATATAGCGGTCACCTGTTCTCAATCGCCATTCTAATTTCCATATCGGCTAATTTCCTATATAAAAGTCATGTATATAATGGTCACCTGCTTTGCATGGTCAGCAGCAAGGTGCTTCCTTACCAATTAATGGTTCTCACTGCTCTGAGTGGTCAATGAAGTGTATGAACAGTGACCACTCAGTGTATGCAAACTAAACTTTTGCTTCAAGGCATTGTTTAGATAAAGCATATCTTGCATGCACTCACCATACTCCTGTCACATTGTCAGTTAACTCAAAGGTGTTGATATGTCAAATTGAAAAGCAAGGGAGTTTTCGTAATTAGGGAACAGGGTCAAGGCAATTTGTTTGCCGGATTGTGGGAAAAGCAGTTGTGTTGTTGCAGCAAAAACGGAAGCCTCCTTTTCTGCTAGTGTGACATGTATAGTCTGATATCTTCGTTTATTTGCCTGTGAATTAAAGCAATCTCTGATCAGAAATGTTAATCTTTGAGGAGAGATGCAAGTTACATCCCTTTTCATCAGGGTCAGGGGTCATTCAGTATTTACAAAAACTTGTCGGTGTATAAAAGGCAGACAAAGTTTCAACTTATGTGTTACTAATAACAGCCACATAGGACTTCTTTTCATTCCCTATTCATCACCAGGCTCTCACATAAGCTGACTGTCTTTTAGACAGCTTTTTCTAAGTCTAATTATACAAGCTGACAAAACAAAGAGTGATTCCTCTATTTCAGTCATATGTAAGCTGTCAATTAATAGTGACATTAGTGTTTTGTCATGGTGCACAAAACAAACTTGGATCAGTGATTTTCTGAGGAGTCAGTGATGATTTAATTTAAAGGGTGGATTGAAGTGAGCGGGATACAGTAATCTTTTGTGGAACATAAGTTTGCAGTGTTGCACCTAGGATCCCAAGGGCAGGGGACACTGTGTCCCCACCCTCCAAATTTGGGGGACACAACATTTTAATGGAACAAAAGAAAATTGTAGTACATTATGCACTAGTAGTGCTAAAAAAATGAGATAATCTTATTTGCTTTGCCAGTTTTGCCACCCCTAACTTTGTTCTCTGCACTTTGTTATCATGTTTACCTTGGACATTTACATTATTGAAATAAATGTTTTATCATATGCTCAAGTAACTCATGAAAACATTAACATGTTTGAATATCTGGTTAACCTGAAATGAGCTGCACCTTGGAATTTCCCATTCCGGACCTTGCTCTCATTTAACTTTAGTGTACACTCATTATCTACATGTATCAGCATTTTTATTATAATAAATCAGTGTTGCACATAGGATCCCAAGAGCAGGGGTCACTGTATCCCCCACCCTCCAGATTTGGGGGACACACAACATTTTAAAGGGACAAAGGGAAATTGTAGTACATAATGCACTAGTAGTGCTTAAAAAATTTGATAATCTTATTTGCTTCGGCAGTTTTGCCCTTAACTTTGTTGTCTGCATTGAACTATCATGTTTTCCTTGGACACTTATATTACTGAAATAAACATTTTTATCGTGTGCTCAAGTAACTCATGAAAACATTAACATGTTTGAATATCTGGTTCCAGATCTTACTCTTATTTAACTTTAGTGTACACTCATTATCTACATGTACCAGCATTTATTATAATACATACCCATGTTTCTTAATTATTGTTCTTTCAAATTAAGAAATCATTAATTAAATGACAAATTAAATCTTCCTTGCTGTACATATGACTTTAACCTCGAAAAGATGTTACACTAGCGGCCGTCAAAGATTTCATATTGCAATTCAGCCGACTACCACAAACCTTGAATGTTTTCATTGCCAAATACACTGTTTTATAAAAATGGAAATTCATTGCCATCTTATCACCTTTAGCAACTCTGACCATTACTAGTGCCGACATAAACATGGATGAACATCCACTCATGAAAATTTGTAGGCATATGATATTATATTTGTCAATTTTATTCCTGATGATAAAGCATGCCAATGGGTGCACACAGGGTCAAGATTTGGGGGACACAGGAAATCTATGATCCCGCGCTCAATGTACAACACTGATAAATAATCATGTTTTTTTAATTACTTTTCTTTTCAAATTAATAAATCAAAAGTTAAATAACAAATTGTGTATTTGCATAAATTGAGTCTCTTTTGTCATTAATTCAACCTCAAAATAAATTAAATCTTCCTTGCCTTATGCGTGGCTTTAACCTCGAAAATACATGAAACTAGTGTTGGTCAAAGACTTTACATTGTAACACAGCAGACTACCACAAGACTTGAATGTTTTCGTTGCCAGATACATTGTTTTAAAATAGTTATTCATTGCCATCTTACAGTTTTTATCAGCTTTAGTGACTTTGGACTAAAGAAACATTGTAGGCATATTTTTTATTTTCTCCTGATGAAAAGTGCACCAAGGGGAGTGCACAAGGTCAAGATTTGGGGGACATATGATACAAAATTGTGGGAAACCTGTGATCCCACATTCAAGGTGCAACACTGGTTTGGGAAAGAAATTTTGAAAGGTGAACCTGCATACAGAGGTCACCTGTGTATAAAGGCCAGTTTGGTATTTTCCCATGGGTGGCTGCTATTGAGGGGGTTGACTGTAATTTAAAGGAACACTACTCTATACATGTATTATGAAGAATAAAAAAATGTCAGAAATTGTTGTCCATTTAAAAACAACTTTCCTACCCATAAAGTAAATGATTTAAATAAATAATTTTACTTAAATAATCGAAGTAAAACTTTTGGATTTGAAAAGTGGTGACTTTGTTTTCAAGTTCTATAAATAGCACACAGGGAATCTGAATACATATTCAAACAACTATGGCTGTTACCATAGAAGCTGATGACTCCATGTAAAACCAAGTGAGAAAAAGACCTAGATTCCAGAAGAAGGCACGTGTCTTGTAGAAAAACCAGCTGTACAGATGGAATTAGATCAAGATAGAGAAAGAGAATAACAGCAGCTAGTACAAAAGATACATCAGAGCTAGATGCTTTCAACCGATGGAAAATTGCTAAAAGCTGACATGAGAGAAAGTGGAGCATCTCAAAACAGTTAGGCCCAACTATGAATGCTGGATCTATTTGATGCATTCCAAACATGATTTCCTATCGATGTTTGCAGCAACTTTAAATCACAATGACAATTTTACACGAGTGATGGCGGAATGGACAAGCATTCAATATGATAGATAAAGTTATTGTTACTGGAAACGAATGTGGAGAATGAAGGGGGAGTCATAGAATCTCTCTATTATAACTTTTAGTTGTGTGCATGACTGCATGCTATCTACATAACCAGAAACAGTTTTCTAATTTCATTAATATTGTTTAATTGTTTTATTGTTTAATTCAAAATGCAAATAAATAAGCTAGCTCTCTCTCTAGCTTCACTATAAAAAAAATGAAAGTATTTTAATGTCATAAATTTAATTCTTGACAACTGTTTTTGCACTGATAAGTTGGTGTGTGTGTGTGTGTGTCTGTGAGAGAGGAGATACAGATGTGCAGTAATACATATTGCACTGTGGTGTATAATTTCAAGCATTTGATATACAATAATTTTGAATGGAAATAATTAAAACCTAAATAAGTAAAGAAAGTTTGCTCTAAGTAGCTAAATTATGAAGAAAATTCAAACAGTTTAAAACATGCATTGCATAAATATTTATTTTTTGGTAAATAAAAAAGATCATTCATAGCCGACAGTAAGATCGTGTAATCATTATTATTATATAAAATGATTAGAATGTAAAAATTGTTACTGTTAAACCACAATTCAGTTGCTTTACTCAGTATTTCTTCTTTGCATATTGTATGTACTGCAGATGCATTTAGTAGGGCATCATACCTAACAAATTTGTTTTACCGTATTTTCCGGGGTATAAGTCGCTACTTTTTTTCGTTTTTTTTCTTAAAAATGACGTGTGCGACTTATATGCAGGAGCGACTTATACGATAAATAAATTTTTTTAACGACTGTGACTGATGCGCAGTGATGCTGTGCTTTAGCGAAATGCATCTACCGGTATACCGGCAAGCCAATTGCTGGAAACTTACATACGGTACACGTAAGTATTAGACTATAAGATTATCAAATTAAATAATCAAATAATATTTAGTTATATATGTGTTAAAATTTGTTGTTATTAATAAATAAAAAAAAAATATTGAAATAACGATTGCCATTGTATTTCCTTTATTATTCGGCATGTACATCTTAGAATCTTTCTGTCTCTAAATTCAGTCGTTGTAAATTTCAGCACATTTTCCCACCCAAGCTGCTAGTCAAAGTCCTTTGAACTTGCCGCCCAGCTATTGCGTCATGTTTTTGTGATGTACTCAAATAATACAGCATGCAGAACTGGGGTTATTTTGTTATTTTAAACAACGAATTATGTCACTGTAAAGCGTTTCCGAAACCTGTCTCTAAATTCAGTCGTTATAAATTTCAGCACATTTTCCCACCCAAGCTGCTAGTCAAAGTCCTTTGAACTTGCCGCCCAGCTATTGCGTCATGTTCTTTTGATGTACCGGTACTCAAATAAATACAGCATGCAGAACTGGGGTTATTTTGTTATTTTAAACAACGAATTATGTCACTGTAAAGCGTTTGCAAGTCGCATGCAATGGCCGGCGGTGTCAAAGACGTGATTACGGTAAGTGCGCAGGAGCGATTTATACGCAGGAGCGACTTATCTGTTGAATTTTCCAAAATTATCTGGATTTCCTCCTCCCGCGACTTATACGCAGGAGCGACTTATAGGGCGGAAAATACGGTACTTTATATTCCCTATTCATTACATTTTTTTTTTTCAGGTATCACATCACATTAGGGTCCTTTAAAACCCCCGTTTAACAGAACTATTCAAGCGAACATTGTAGAGGTCTTGTAGTGACTCGTATATTAGGATCCAAAACCACTTTATCTGTTTAGATTCACTGTGAACTTACACTGATAGAAGTGTAACCATTATGGTGAAGGATTCTATATCTACTGGTACCTTTATCTGATCTGTACTTCACCTACAGTGCATCCAATTATCGGGTTTAGTTTCTAGTTAAAAAATACATTTAAATTTGTGTTCTTTAAAAGAGTAACATAATGCTTTGTATGAATGCATGCAAAACAGAGCTGCTGCCAGTATCTTAATATAGATAATAATTTCAATATCTTTTCAAATTATTATTTGAAGGGAAGAAATCAAGTTTTCTCCTTCACAATTTGAGTAGACTTTGAATACCCAGTAATCTGAGGAACTCAGCTAATACAAATATCATGGAATCTCCTACTGACAGCTTCACACAAAAAACCCAAACTTTAAAAGCTTTATTTTTCTAATTATTAAATTTGAATAATAATAATAATAATAATAATAATAAAAATAATAATACTCCCCTGCAATGTGCATTGGCAGGACTTGAAATCAGGATTTTATTCACTAACCCACGAGATCACCAAAATATAAGTTTTACTGATCCTGTATAAGTAGCATTGATCCTACTAAAATCATACAGAAGCCAATTCAGTTTATAATTCAACATTTATTATTCATTAACATCAACTCCAAACAATAACAACTGTATTTCATCAACAAGACTCATGAAAAGCTGAAAGTTCATGTTCATTTTCTGTATCTGATTCATCTTCAGATCTACGTCTATAAGGTGTAGTCTTTGGCTGGCTGTTTCTTGATCCAGTAGCATGCCACAGCCTGATGACATCTCTTGGATTATAAACCATGATGTCTGGAGAGTTAAGGAGCACTATCATTAGATCTGATGATGCAGCTGGTCCTAGTGAACTCCTCCAATCTGATTTCACCATTTTTATCTTCCCAGCATTTCTGGTACATTCTTAGTCTCTTCTCTTGATCATATTTGCAATTGCACTCTCTCTTGTCATCATCTAATTTGTGCCATTTTGGTGGCAGCTGTGTGCCTTACAAATACTTCCACATGTTTACAATTGTCACCTCACAATGCATTGAAAATTTATCAACAATGATGTAAATATTAAAACACATTGTTCAGCATAATTCTAGATTATCTGTTGAGTTGGCAAACGTGACCTTTTCCGATTAGTCAATACTAGCCCGAGACCCTATACCTTTTATAATCTTCAGTAATGAAATCAGTACTTGTGGGCAGTACACCAGTCAAGTTCCATGTGTGCAAAAACTGTTTTCACAATAATCACACTAATTTATTTCATGAGTGGTTTAACACGTCCTTTTGCACCGTGAGCATTTATTGTACCTTGTCAAGTGTAGGATGTTGGTAGGTACTCAATTAACACAATTAGTCAAGGGAATTTCGATTCATGACCACTTCTTAACTGTTATGATAGCTACTAGCGGTAATTTTCACTGCTCCAATGGATTAGTGATGGCTGGGTTTCAGTGTCAGCAAAATCACTAACCAAGGAATAGCAGATTAGTGTTAATTTCCAGCTCTGTATTGGTTGTTTTTTGCTATTTTTCTTTTCCTGTTCACTAGTTGTACATACCTCACAACCATGCCATCTACAATTGATAGGAAAAGTGCAATTTATATTTTATGAAAAATTTGAAGACAATTGGAATATCATATTATTAATAGGGCAGATGGAAAATAATGTTTTAGCTAAAGTTTCTGATGTTTAAAGTTGTGATAGAAGTATACTTAGTATTGAAAATTAAAATAAAAGTCTTGTCAATATAGTTCATGCGTGTAGTTATCATTTATATCTTTAATTATAAATACATGTAAACTTGTAATCTGTGTGCCTTGTCAACCAATCAAAGATTTTTGTCTAAGTATTGATAGTATTTTAAATCTTTTTATAACTATTATTGACAGCCATAATTTTGAAATAAGTTTCAAAAATGTTTGTAACAATAACTTCTATCCCTGTGCATTTGAAGAAAAAGGTCTGGATAACATGTACGTCTTCCTGCTCATCTGTCTGTCTGCCCTTCCATTAGTGATATAGTGCATCTCCTACACCATTTAAGATAGAGACTTTGGCATATGATTGGGGTGGTCTTCAGATGTGCACAATGATTTTAAGATTTTAATATGACCCTTGAAAACCAGGAGCTGGGAATAGTTTTTAAAAAATCTATATATATTAAGTTTTGTAGGTGGAGATCTGAAAGTTGGTTTGTCATTGTCAAGGCCAGGACAATAACATATGTAATGGGTCTTCGAGTTGCATTCTCTGGTCTTGCCCCAGGGGTGAACCCTGTGGAAATGCTGCCCCCAGGTTGCAACTTGGAAACTGCTGAGATCCCCACCATACAGTCTGAAGGACATGAGATGAAATCAGACGTATATCCAAATAGACGTATATCCAAATCAGACCATGGGTTATGCCCCTTAGGTTGGGATATTGTCCTCGGTCATACATGTATCTTGGTAGCAGTTGAGATCCCCACCTTCTAACCATATATCAGCTGAAGGACATGAGACCAAAGTCAGACCTATGTCCAGTACAGACCCGAAAAAAGGGGACTTGCTCCTGGGTCATAAATTGGAAACTGCTGGGATCCTCAGACTGTAACTATATATGGGTTTGAAGGGCATGAAACAAAACTTAGATATATACATGTATCCAGCACAGACCCTGTGTTGTGTCCCTGGGGTTGTGAACTTGAACCTGGCTCATAACTTGGGAACTTGACCCTGGCTCATAACTTGGAAATGGCTCATAACTTGGAAACTGGAAACTGTTAAGATATGCACCCTACAACCATGTATATATTTAATGGGCATGAGGGGATACATGCACTTTTAAATCCAATACATGTTCTGTGTCATGCCCCTGAAGCAAGGGACTTGCCCTTGGCTCATAAATTGGAAACTATCAAGATTCCCACCATATAACCATATATACACTAACTGGATATGAAAAAAGAATGTAAATTAACAGTATTGAAACATTTTCCCCTGGATTAGGTTGTACCCATAGTGGCATAGCTTGGAAGCATGGTGATACAAGCAATGGCATGTCATTTACATAATTTTGTTTTTTTTTCTTTATCTCACTTTGGATTACACTAAATTTCATGTTTACCCAAGCAATAATTCTGTGTGAAAACTATACAAGTGACACTGCCCACATGCTTCTTGAAGAAAATGTGGAATAACTGTGCCAAGAATACTTGTGGAATTCTGCACAATATCTACCAAAATTATTCTGCTTGGAAGGTTTACTGACCAACCAGCCTATTGGCTAGATGATATTTTGTAAATTTATACATCGGAACTAGAGGATGCATTTCCATCCTTTCTTGAAGTTCAGGGTCACAGATCAAGGTTACATTTACTTTCAGTGTGCTGGTTGTAACTTTGAAACCGAGAGAATTGGTAAACTTTCACATACATGGAAGACAAGGGTGTCAAATTTACCACTTTCATGGTTCTCACTTCAAGGTCAAAGATGGACATCACTGTTTTTGTTTGGAGCTGCAACTCACAAAACTTTTAAACAAAGTAACAGACATAAAACTAGGTATAGCTATGCATCGTAACTGGATGTTGTCACTTTGCACTTTCATGGACCTATCTGTAAAGCCATGTCTCAGGTCAATATCATCTTTTGTGTGTCCCAACTGTCACCCTGAGGCTATGAAGTTGCTACAGATAATGGAATGGAACGCTTTACCCTGTAAAATCATAGCTTGAGGGTGTATTTTGCACCTATCATGTGTATCAGTAGTATAGTCCAGTCAGCAATATCAAAGTCACATGTGAATCTCACTAAGTTTTGTATTGGGACTACAACACTAAAGCCACTGATGTAGGCATTTACATCATAACTTCTGAATGTGTCATTTATTTTTCATGGTATTTCCATCAAAGTTAAAATTGTAGATCAACATCATTTATTTTTTTTTGTCAGAGCTCCAGCTCAGAAATTCTCAAAGATAGTTATACTGAGATGAAACTTTATATATTCATGCATCATGACCAAAGGTTTCGTTTTTAAAAAAAACACTTTTATGATCCAATTTTCAAGGTCAAGGTAATTTTTTATGGTTAGGCTGTAACTCAGAAGCTGTTTAAGTATTGAAAAGTAAACATTCTGAATGGTATGTTATCGATAAAGTTACAGTCAGTCATCTCAAGGTTACTTACTTGTAATGTCTTGGCTGTAACTCTAGAGCCATTAAAAGTAGTAGTATCAAACATAGTATACATTTACATCTTGACATTTTTTTTTTACTTTCACAATCTTAGTCTCAAGGTTATGGTCACATGCCAATGTACATATTTTTCTTCCCAAGTCCTGAACTAAAAACACAAATATTGAAAGATGAAACCAAATATGCTCATATCCTTGACGACCTGACAGTGTTTCATATACCAATTTCATGGTTTTATCTTGAATGTCAGGCTGTAGCTCTAAACCTGTGTAAGATATTGAGAAGAATGTAAATATACTGATAAATAATGAGTAGAGAGTGTGTTGCATACCATGCTCGAGGTTATTTCTTAAGGTCTATGTCAAGGCTAGAACACTTTCTTCTGGGGACATGTAACTCAGGTGTCGTGTTTAATTATGATATGAACCTTGATGCATTTGACTGTATAGGACCGTATTAAGTTCGGCATATTATGTTAAGGCATTGTCCATCCATCTGTCTGTTGATCATTCTGTTAACATTTGCTTGTCCAGCCCATAACTTTGTAACAGCTGGAGAGACTTTCATGAAACTCTGCCCATGTATATATCAGCATAAGAAAGTGTGTCACCTACCACAACAAAGGCCCCATGCCTAAATCACAGCAAGGCAAGAGAAAATGTAATTAGGTGACTTGTAAATTGTCTGGAGTATAACTTTTGAACTACTGAAGATATTTTAATGAATTTTAACCAGCCATATATCTTTACCAGAGTGTGTGTCACATACCATAGCCATGACTTCATTCTCAAGGTTAAGGTCACAGCCAAGGAAAATATAAATCAGTAACACCTACTGATGTACAGGTATAACATTTGAACCCATGAATAGATTTTCAAGAAACTTTAGCCTATTATATATATGGATTTGACAGTGTCTTGCATATTCAGTCATACCCCCTGCCCTCAAGGTCAAAAACAAAAAATAATGCAAGACAGTGTATGTTTCCTTATCCAGGTTGTCACTTGTTAACTCCTTCAGATATTTTGCTGAAATTTTAACCAGCTCCACACCTTATCATGCAGCTGGCAGGTTTTTAGCTCAAAGGTCAAGGTCACTGGCAGGGAAAATGGTCATGAAATGGGCATATGGTGTGCGGTGCAGTACTCTTGTTATTCAAAACCTCAAGGCTGAATCACATCTCACTGTTTTGGTGCCACCTTCAAGATCAAAATTGTACACTTTGAGGGGTATTTGGCAGGCCTTTACTCACTAACATACAGCATGAATAGGGACTTCAACCCATGTGATACTGATGTGATATTTTTGGTGTTTTATGTATGCCCTAGCCGCCTTTGTTGTGGAATTTTCGTCAACTTTCTCTGCATGAGGCTATAGCAGTATCAGGTTAAGAATGCATAAAAGAGAAGTATGTGCAGACATGCTGCATTTCAGAAAATTTCTGTTTTAAAATAACTTTCCATAAATTCAATATGACTCAAACTTTGGTACCAAAGAACTCGTCACTTGAACATTTTTGTGAAACAGGTTAAGAATGTTAGGAGTGTTTCAGCTGCTAGGAATTTCACAGAAAGTATGGCATGACACATACAATATTGTACATTATTCAATTTATTATCTGTTCTGCATGAACTTAAGTAGTAACAGAATCTTAATTTCCATAATAACCAGATCAACAAAAAAAAGTGTATATATATATATATATATATATATATATATATATATATATATATATATATATATATATATATATATATATATATATATCAGGGGTCACGCTACAAAGCGAAGTGGGTGACAAAGTTGCTGAAAAATGTAAACTTCACCTTCTTCTATTATCCCAGTACATTTATTTTTTTTAGATCTATACTGAGTGACAGTAGTTTATGGCTTTTTAGATGCTCCCTAAACCCCGCCAAGTAGTTGTTATGCCCTAAGCAAAATGGACTGCATGTTGCCTTGGCAGGTGTTCATATCAATTGCATCAACAAAACAAATTCTTGCACATTCACAGGCGTGTGTTTTAATAGCTGACTGAACAATTAACTCCCCCCCCCTCCCCCCGCAAGATATCGCTGCCCGATTTCCACAAGTTATCATATGATGATGAAAACTTAACTTGTGTTTTGAAACTAAATCATCTATATGTAAATAACAGAATTGGTGAGCACTCTCTAAATGTATATTTTGAAAATTTTAACTGCCGTGCTTACATTATTTTCTTCATAAAATCATTTTGAAACCATAAGTGAACCTGCTAAGGGGTAATTATGGTGGACATTGATGTATCTTGGAAGTACGTCTTCATTACACTGTCTGTTTTCATAATTCACTGGGCACATAAATTTAAGAAAATTATACAATTTTTAGAAAGTAAAGTGTACCTATTATGTGATAAAAGATTTATCTTAAAAAATAAAAATTTGTTGTCCAGAAATGTATGGGAAAATGCTTGTTACTTAAGGTCAGGGTTGTTTTCTAACATCGCTCATTTTTGTGAAAATACGAGAAAAAGTAGCAAAGATAGAAAATATCCAACCAATACACAATGTTATTACAAACATGTAGACAAATATTAAAATCATACATTTTCAATCCTATCAAGGGATTTTTGTAACTAAGCTAGAAATTGAGTGGTCATTTGATGAAAATCCCAGGTTCTAAAAATAGATGCATCGACTTTTAAAAACTTCACCAAAAAATGACAGTCAAAAGATTCACATTTAATTTAGAATCTGCTCCCTCAAAATGCAGTTGTAAAGTTGAGATTACCCATCAGTGACCACTGTGGTTTGAATGGATGAACACTATAATGTTGAAGACACATGTACATCTGCTCACATGTGTGTGTTATGGCCTAATAAAATTTGTTCTTTAGGTGGCAGCTGCTTAAGTATTTTTGTTTGTGCCTATTTGTAATTACAATACAGTAATCTAGGTACTCCTGCCAGTTACAATTAATTACAATGTATAGATTCTGCTATGCTTTTTTAAAGTCATATGGCCAAAATACACTGCATATTTCTCTCCATATTAACGTACACACTTTCAAGTATGAATACACTGCATATGAGTATGATACATTCACACACTTACAAAATATATTATAATATACATACAACATAGACAATTTTCTACTTGAAGATAAAGTAATGCTTAAAACCAATGTAAATGCAAATATGCATGATGAGAAATACAGGACACAGTTCAAATAAGAGAACCAGACCAGACACACACACACACAATTTATATATATATATATATATATATATATATATATATATATATATATATATATTTTTTTTACATCTAAAAACACAACTACATTTGGTCAAACTTTCTAGGAATATTTTTGGACAAGTTTTGTTTTTGATGGCTTCCATAGCAACCATGCAGTTTCCAAGACAACTGTGTGAGGTTCACAAACTGCAAGAGTTAAGCTGAATATTACAAAAACTGCATGTTTACATTCAACATATAGATCCCTGGCAAGCTGTATTCAGCAGTGAAAATCACCTGAGTGATTGATACAGAGGTAAAGTTCAGCTAGCTCAAAAGGAATGCCCTAAAATTAGACTGGCCAATTGGAACTGTACCTTCTTATTAAGAAACCACAGTATAATGATTTAGAAATGGAGATAAAATACATGTATTCTGTGTAACAAACTCTCATGAATACTCACAAATCCTAACAGGCATTTGCTGCCACGCACAGCACCACAACATCCACAGAATCCAACAAGGAAGACAAATCCTCCAAAAGCAATGAGGATGTAGGCAGCATATTTAAAGTATTGGTCACGGGTGTCAATGTTGATGACACTGGTGTAGCTGCTAATGTTCTTATCCACCAAGAACCAGATCCCCACTCCCAATATGGCCAGGCCAGACAACTGAAATATAGGGACAAAATCATAGTACAATTAAATTATTGGGATAAGGATCGCAAAGTGGTATTAAACTTACTTCACACCACTGTCTTGCTAAGTTTGATTCCTGGTTCTAGCAGATGCTGAGGTTGGTGGCTGCCCATCCAAGGTTGACAAACTGTCAGAACCAAGATAACCATATTTACTCATTACCATACATGTAACAATTTCTGTACTACGAAAGTTTTCTTTCAAACATCTGCCACTTTATCGGGGAGATTTTCCATTGATAACTAAATGAATTTGGAAGAAAAGTCATGACATTATCACATTAAAATTTATAAATGTTTTAAAGTGCAACCTGTACAGGTGTCTAACCATTTGGGTATCATGTTCTCTTCGACAGCTTAGCACAACAGGTGGCATTATATAACAGATTAGGAGCTGCCCGAACAGAATTGGAATTTTGAATCAACAAAACCTGGAGTTTGGGGATTTGTCAATTTCTAGTAGTTCTCCAGTTTCCTCAACCTTAATGGCGACCTAAATCCACCACCTGAGCCATCAGCTTGTGAATATGAACACCACTGGTAACAGGAATAACTCTGGATAAATGGCAGATCATATCAATATGTCATCGTCGCAAGCCATGGGTGAAAATCTGTAATGCTCTCTTTTCATCCATTGCTGCCTGCAATTTGATTTCCTCATTGCTCATGAATATGCATAACAAAAATACATTATCTACAATGAAATAAATAAGCATCAATGACAGTGACCTCTTATAGATCGATAAAAAGTGAATATGTTTGAAAGAGAAAATCTGACTGACTCGCTCACTCAGCATGAAAGGTCATGCTGGGTCAAGTTTCCGAGGAGAAAATTTTACTCAGGCTTGCAAGGATTGGTTAAGCAGATTTATGCATATTCATGAGAAACAAGGAAATCTTGTCACGGGCTGCCACAGTTGAAAAGAAAGCGTAGGATCAATATATTTGAGTTATGCAAAGTTTGCACACTCTGAGGAGACATACATGCACTGTGTATGTACATGTGGTTTGGATATGCCAATTTTCTAAATGAATGATTTTTGGGCAAATGAGGGATTACTGTACAAAATACAAGTTGCCAGAACTTTGACAATCAAAAAAAAAAAAGTTTCATTTAATTTCAAAACTGTATTGTAGAGTTACTGTATCAAAGGCAGGAAAAACAGTGTCTTAAATGATCATAAAGCAGAAAGAAGCTGGAAATAAAGAATGGTGCTTTCCCCTTCTGCCCATAATGCCCTCCCCTCAACCCCTACTTTCTGAGGCTCTTCCCTCTGCCTCTCTCAAGATCACTAAAACTTGAATATTATTTATTCTGTTTTAACTTCATAATAGATTAAGATCTAAATTTCATCCTTGGCAGGAAGTCCTTTGATCACAAAAAATGACCCCTTTAGTATAAAATGTGATTCCCACCCCACCCCAGTTCAAAAAGACTGTCCCTGGGTACAGCAATCCATCTTGACCTCTGCACTGTATGAAACTGCAAGCTCAAGCACTGTGTAGCATCACTGCCAAATATTTAAACTTATATCATCTATATATCACAAAAAGATATCACATACACATATGCTTACACAATAGACATAAAATGCATTTTAAAAGTAAAAACACTACCTGCATATTTTTCATGCAATCTATTGAACAACAAGAGCACAGTGAATGGCACATTATATGATTGCACTATGTTTAATAGTCCTCTATGCAGATAACTGAAATTTGTGTGCACAATTATTTTTTTTCAGCCAGTGGTCTTGAACTTGGCATGTTTGACTTTGAAATCGACATGCTTCTTCTTGCCCTAAGTGCAAGCCATTGACAAAATTTTGACCATGTCTGTGATTTAGAACTAATGTTGTTGTGTGGAAACCATTTTTTCTTCTCTAAGTCACTGACCTTGAACTTTTGACCCCAAATCGAAAGCCTTATTCCTTACCGCAAGCACAAGCCATAAACAAAGTTTGGTTGAGGTATGTCATGTAGAACTAATGTTATTGTGTAGAAACCATTTTTTTTATTCTTTCAGTCAGTGACCTTGACCATGACATTTTGAGTCCAAAATCAATAGGGTACTTCCTTACACCAAGTGAAAACCATCCACAAAGTTTGGTAACTGTAGGTGATGGAGAAATCAAGCCATTGTGCAATTTTTCTTTTATCAGTCAGTGACCTTGACCTTTTGAGCCCAATAATTAATTGGGTTCTTCCTCACCCCAAGTGCATACCATCTACAAAGTTTGGCAACTGCAGACCATGGATAACTTATGTTATTGTGCAGAAACCAAATTGGTACCAGACAGACAGATGGAAAACATCATAACATAATACACACCACCTTATGGCGGGCATATAGAATGCAGAATAGATGTATTTTAACACAAAAATAGAAGCTTACACATGTACTTGTATAAACCAATAATTCTTTCATCAAGACTAACTAGAGCAAAGGTAAGCAATTTGCTCACTTAAATACAACCCCACCTGTCCTGCATCCTACGCCTACCCCATGACAGAGATGAATCTACAGTCAAAGTGCATTACTCTTCTGGAAATAGTGCAAGACCAATGACTTGTCAACATGCACATCTTCTAATAAGTTTTACAGAAATCCACAACAAGAGTCCCTTGAAGGGACTGATGCTCTACTGGGTGAAAAGAATTTCCAGGAATTAAAGATAATACCCTTTCTTCCTTTTAACTGCTGAGTGTTGAAACCATCTCCGATATTCTTCAGCAATAACAAGATGTTCAAATTAGCTGCTGTTGTGGACATGTAAGATTGGCACCATTTTCATTTAGGACAAAGCAGATATCATTAGAAGACTTTTGGCAAAAACCCCATGTCAATATGACCATCTGTTCAGGGGTAGTAGTGATGGTAAGATTTTCACCACAGCTGTCATGGCAGCCATATTCATTTAGGACCAACTAAGTATCATAAGAAGTCTAATGCTGAAAACTCCATGTTGATAAAGCCATCCATTTGGAAAGAGTAGAGATAACAATATTTTCAAGATGGCCACCATGGTGGCTGTATTGAGGGTCAACTTGCATCATTTTTATTTAGAACCAACTAGACACCATAAGAACTCTTCTGATGAGAACTCCACGTCAAAATGACGTTCCATTTAAGTGATAACAAGATTTTCATACTGGATGTCAGATAAGCACCATTTTAATTTTGGACATACATGACTTTGCAAGAAGTCTTCTGGTGAAAACCCCATGTTGATATGTCTTTCCATTTTTTTTGTAGTAACAACAAGATTTTCATGATGGCTGCCATGGTGGCCATATTGGATATCAGATGTGCACCATTTCCATTTAGGACCAACTAGACATCATAAGAAGTCTTCTGGTGAAAGCACAATGGACCAACTATACATTATAAAAAGTTTTCTAAAATCAACTAGACACCATAAGAAGTCTTCTGGTGAAAGCACAATGTCAATATGACCAAGTGAAGTATCCATAATAAGATTTTCCAGATGGCCATTGTGCGGCCATACTGGAAGTCAGATTGGCACCATTTTCATTTAGGACCAACTAGACATCATAAGAAGTCTTCTGGTGAAAACCCCATGTCACTATGACTATATGTTCAGGAGGATGCGATAACAAAATTTTCAATATGGCTGCTGTAATGGCCATTTTGGATGACATATCAGCACCACTTTCACTTAGGACCAATCAGACATCATAAGAAGTATTTCAGTTTAACCCCCATGTTGATATGACCATCCACTGAGGAGGAGTAGCAATAACAAAATTTTTAAGATGACTGCTGTGGTGGCCAAATTGGATTTCGAAGTGGCACCATTTTCCAATAGGACCAAAGGCTATGGGATGAATGTGTGTGTAAAGTTTCATGGCAATCCTCCAAGTAGTTTAGGAGGAGACATGATAACAAACTTGTGCTAATGGACAGCATACGACAGATGATGAACAGATGAAAGACCATCCCATAAGATCTTCTGATCTATGACCAGTAGAGGTAAAAACTGCAGGACTAGTACACTGCTACAAGACAAAATGGATAATAACTAACAAAAATTGCAAAAGCAAGAGCAAAGTGATTTGCTGATATGCACATCTTCAAGTGATGATCATAATATTTACTGAGTTTCATGGCAATCCATCAAAAACTGTTTTACTAGTTGCATTTATGAGTGCTTGAATTTACTCTGAAATACTCATTTAAAATGTGTTTAAACTTCCCTTTCTTCACTTCTGATACAGTTCTTCATATACTGAGAAAGTAGTTTTATTAACACTTATTCCCACTTACACTGAAGAGGTATGATGGCATGATGTCTAGTTCCTGATATTTTGAGATGTATCTACTGCTAAGATACCATCACTCTGAAAACTGTCTATGAACTTTAATTTATAATTAGCATCAGTTTTAAACCAGATCTCTATATTAATCCCTCAAGAGCACATAAGTAAAAGCACAGCTTACAACTGTTTTCTACCAGGACAGCTCGATTCCTTGTCCCTAATACAATAAACTTGCAAAGACCACTTGAGTTGGCAAGCTAAATTACACAAGACATGTATGCCCTGATGAAGTATATGACCTCCACATGTTGACAGCTGTTATCATTCTCAGAAACATATACATCCCCTAAATTGCTAATTAAACATGTATTTACATGCATGTATACATGCAACTGTAGTGGGGAAGTAGAATAATATACTGTCTTTACTTGCTTTTGAGATAGTTCTACCTAACTCTGAAATAAGGGATTTTTTATTAATCATTTTAAAAAATTAGAGACTGACTATTCAGGGCTGGAAAATGTTATAAATGGTGTAATTGCACAGAATCAAGATTTTCATACATTTAAACAGATTTTCATACATTTAAACAGAGTTCTGAATTTTTCCTTCATATTTAAAGAAAATTCTTAGCAAATGACACAAACTTTACTTGCCCAGAAGAATTTGTATCTGTCTGTCCTGGACTACCTGAAATGGATTTTTCCACCTCTTAGCAACAAAGGTGAAAAATTTAAAGGAAAAGAAGGCAAAAACTCATTTAAATTCCCACTTTAATCATGACAGCATACTTAGCCCTTTTAAAAAACAATATGCAAATGTTAATCTGCAGCTAAAGGTCAATAACTTCCTGGTCCTGTTTTAAAACAAGCTGAAACTAAAGTGGGTTGGTTAAATATGTATCCCTGTGCTGCTCTGTGTCTCCCCCTTAATCTGTGTACATGGGGGTAAGGATAGACCCAAGAGGCATTTTCAGTTGCATATCTGAATTTGTCTTTTCAATCTCAGAAAGTGTGTATATGTGTGTGTATATATGTTGGGATCTCAATAATTTCTATGTTTTGACATGGGGGCAATGTTCCACCCCAATCTCCCAGCTCTGTCTGGGAATGGATCAAAATTCTAAAACTTTTGTGCACAACCCTCAACCTTATCCCAAGGTTTCAAGTCTCTGTCTTGAATGGTGTACAAGAAGTTGTGCGACATTACAAATGGAAGCATTCACAAAAGGCTCAGCTGGATGGGCAGAATCATGTAATTCCTTTCTTTTCTGAAAAAAGCACTGGGATAAATATAAAAATCGATACAACCTACCCAGAAAATGATGTTAAAGAAGATCAAAATAGCTCTAGCACAGCTTCCACAAAATCCCATATTGTACTTTCAATTCTGAAATAGAAATAAAAGGATGTTAACTTTTTCTCTTTCATCAAGCTCTTAACATCTGTAAAAACAATATTCTGAACCAATTATTAGGTATCACCTTTATACAGTGTTGAGTTCTTTCAAGTAAATTTGTGCAAGAGAAGCATTGCACTTTCACACAAGCAGATGTGTCCTTTACACATAGTTACAGAATATTCTCACAAACACCTGACGGAAGATCTCGGAGTTGAAATGAAATGATGTGCTTCTGCTATATATATAGTTATGTATCACATATACACAAGTTACCAATAATATAATATGTGTACATATCAATATAACTCCAAACTTTTAAAGTGGGATAACCAAACACTTTTAAGTTCATCATATTAATATATAATTATGGATGATTTTTTTCTACAGAATAATTAGGAAGATTAATTTAAAATAAAAATACATGTACGATCAACCTTTGTTAAATTGACCAAGTTTGTCCTCAGCCATTTTGTTGTACAAATGAATCTATGTAAAAATCGTGCCTTAAATTTCTGGGGGGGGTGGGGTACTTCATTGTCTTACGGTTGTGAAACCAGCATGCATATATGAGTAAAATGTCGAGTCAGAAATATAAATCTTCATGCGGTATCTAAACTTAACATAATTATTTTTGAAGTCCCATACATATTTTCCTAGATTTTAAACTCATTTTTGAAGAAATAGAATGTGTATAAAACTATTATCTAACTTATTCCCAGTAGTAGTAAAATTATGAAGAATAACAATGTGGTTGTAAAAAGCAATAAATAACAGAAATATGTGTGTTTGTTACTGGCAAATCAATGTTGGAGTCAGCAGCTAAATATTCAGTTATAAAGAACATATTTACCATTGAACATGTTTGCCTCAATCAATTTTCTGTCAGTTATAATGAATGTCATAAAGAGAGTGGACTGTATACCATTTATAAGATATTTTAAGCTAGTGTGTTGCAATAATACTTATGTTTCTCCCTGAAAGTACCTAAGTATTGTTTTGTACTGATTCTAAAGCTTCTGTACCAATATGACCATACTGTTTTGTACTGATTCTCAAGCTTTTGTATCAATTATAACCATATTGTTAACAGGTTCACAAGAGCAATACGAAAATCTGTTACTGCCCCCAACCTTGAACCTGATACCACTGATTCAAGTAGGGGTGTGTACTGCCACTCATGTTGTGATGCAATCTGTATCACAGAGTCATCTAGAGATGACATATTCCCCTGTCCACCACTTATATAAAGACTCCTACTGGAAGTGCCTTGTGGTTCATCTCTCTCAATACAGTGTATGCATACTATTTATGGTCCAATACTCTTAATTTACTACTTATACTACTCTTTGTTTCCATGGTAACATAAAAAATATTGAATGCAGAAAATTCTACCTCTATTCTATGCAACTTACATGACATCTGTACCAAGACAAGCTTGGTTAAAATACTTTGAATGGTTTGAGAGTTATGCTCCAGAAATGAAACTATTTATGGCCAGGCAGATAAACACATGAATCTTGCGAAAGCAACATTCCCAGGTATTACAAACTGGGGGATGACAATATATAGGTCTCGATGCAATATGTATTTTGATACATATCTTGAGCTAGTTTTCATTTTCACAGAAAATCCAATATCAATCACACCATTCCTTCAAGTGGAGTAGTAAAAACACAATTTTTTAGATGACCACTATGGTTGCCATGTTGGAGGTCAGATCAGTATCATTTTCATTCAGGAGCTGCTAAACATCGTTATAGTATTTATGGGAAAGCCCCCTGTTGATATAACCATCCATTCAGGAGAAGTAGCAATAAAAACAACATCAAGATGGTTTGCAAGGCAGTAATTTTGTTTGGTTTGAACAACATAATTTTAATATAAGACCAATACATATTGCAAGAACTGTGTTTTAGTGAAAACCTCATAGTGTTGCTACATGGGCATGGGATAGAAAATTTTCTGCCATTCAGGCACCATGTCCCCCGAAAATCTTGACCACTGTGTGCCTTTGGTGCACTTTCTGTATTTCTAATGCAAACAATTTTTTCTCCCTTTGAAATTTGTTGTGTCCCCAACATGTTCCCTACCTCAAGGGATCCCACATGCAACACTGCCTCATATCAATAAAACCATCATACATAGAGATGCCAACCCATACCACTGTCAAATAGGAATGTGAGCATTGCAAAATTGGAATCAGAAAATAATAATAGAACTACCTAAAATTATTACCCAACAATTTTATTTTAAGCAATTAAATTACTGATACAAAGTGACTTGGGGTTTAAACTTGCTTCCTTCCTGTCATGTGCCATACTGAAATTCATCAAGAAAAGACTGCAAAGGCATGGTATTCATCTAGTGTTGATGGCATGCATATCCTGTTTTCAATTTCTGTAGCACGCATGTTTTCATCAAGGTTTAATCCCTATTTGTTGCCCTTATTTCAATACCTTTCTCAAACATTCCCAGGTGAATCAGAACATGAAGCTGACATGATTTTTGGTTAATCAATATTCAACTGCTTTTGTGATTCAAGCACTCAGGTACATTTTCACAAATGCATTATAAGCATTTCAAGCTGTGGTTCAAATAGATAAAAGAAATGTGACCAGAAAATCAGAGTCTTACAGAAGTGATCATAATGGCATAATATGAGATTACAAATTAGCATTATTCCGCCAAAATTAGAATGGTTGGCATCTCTGCATTCAGGAGGAGTGACCATAACAAAGACTTTCACAATGAACATTGTGGTGGTCACACTGGAATGTCATATCAGCACCATTTTTTATTTATGACCATCTATCTATTCCAAACAGTATTGTGGTAAAAAAAAAACTTGTCAATATGACTATATGTTCAGGAAGAGAAGGTATAACAAGATTTTAAACATGGCCACCATGGCAGCCATTTTTGAGATAAGATCAGTATCATTTTCATTTGGACAAACTACATGTAATAACCAGAGTGTAATCAACAATTACATAGCTCACCTCTACAAAGCTTTTAGTAGTCTCCAATCTCCAGTAACCATTGTAAACATTAATTATCATGTGGAAAATAAATTCAGACTAAAGTGATCTTCACACAAAAATGTTGGCCCTTTTTTTAACTTAAGTTTTCCTACAATTTTTTATCTTTACATTTTTGAAAATTAAACTTTTATTGTCACTATACAGCCAGTATTGTGTTGACATACCATTAAACCATATACACACATACATAATGTATCATGTACATAATGATCGCATAAAAGACAACAATAAAAACAGAACATTATTTTCTAAAATATAAAAGTGAAGGTACTGTATGTGTACTATATATGGGGTGATAAAAACCGGAGATTAATTTTGCTTTTGTTTATTTGTTTTTTTAAATCATTGTTCTTAAAATCTGCTTAAGAAGCTATTATCATTGTCCACTCCTAGAAATCAGATTTTACTGGGTGAAAGTCACAGGCTTGGAGTTGCAGACTGTATTAGAACCATAGTTCATGCATCATTAATTACCTTGAATAGCCACTACAGCTCACATGAAAAGCATGCAGTTCATTCATCTAATTCCTATACATGTACTTATTCACATTAAAATACAGTTAACCTCTTGAGGGTAACCTATCACAATATACAAAGTATTGTTATTAATATGGCAAGTTTACCATTGTATAAACATAATTATTCAACTTCCAAAAGCATATGTCAGAAAGGGCCTTCTACGTGTAGGTTAGGATGCATATACTCTGTAGTATGGAAGAATCTGTGGTCATGAGCTCAAGTCAAATACCTATGTTAGTAAAGCATAAAATATAGGTCACAGTAACCTTTTGTGTTTGTAAGGGTGTAGTACTAACAGAGATGCATCTAATTATCAAGTTTTGAGAATCAAACATAAACAGCACCCAATAAATGAACTTTAAACACAAAATGTAAACAAAGTCACTGAAGCATGAAATATATGTCATAGAGACCTCTTTTTGTAATAAGGGTGCAGTATTTATAAAGATGCATCCCCTCGCCAAGTTTCATGATTTTAAGTCTAGTATGCATTGAGCATGCAAAAACTCTTGGTGTCATGAACTAAATGCAAAAACTTGACCAAAGCCAGTAAAGGATGAGATATAGGTTATGATAAGCTTCTTTTCTTGCAAGGATACAGTACTAACAGAGATGCATATCATTATCAATTTCACAATTGAGCATGAACAGTGCCTAATGACTGAGAAATGAACATCAAACACAAAATTTAACCCAAGTCAGGGAATAATGGGCAATAATGACCTACAGCTGAAATGTGAGTAGTGCTCATCAAGATAAATTCATCACCAAATTTCTGAAAACCAATCTATGATCTAAATGCAAAAACTGAACCATACCAGTACAATTTGAAATGAAGTGCACAGTGATCTTTTATTGTACCGGTGTTGTACTGTACTAATAGAGACATGTAAAATCATATAGTTAATGATTCAAGCATGAAAACAGTTAAAACACAAAATTTAACCCATGTCAGTGAAGCATGAAACATGGATCACAGTGCCTAGATTTTGTGGTGAGGGTGAGTAATTATCCAGATGCATTCCCTCAACAAATTTAATTATTATAAAGGTATAAAGGTATATCAGAATACATAGTGTATATACAGGGTGGAAAAACCCTGTTTGGTCATGAGCTAAACTCAAAAACTTACCTTAGTCAGAAAATGTACAATGTAGGTCAAAGAGACCTTCTTTTATTACATGTGTGTGACACTAACAGAGATGCATACAATCATACAGTTTGATGATTTTAGCATGAAATTAGTTTGAACAATAAACTTGCAACACAAAATTTAACCAAAGTCTGTGATGCATGAAATATAGGTCACAGTTTTCTAGGACCATGGAAGAAAGAATGGTTGAGATTCAGCAAGGCTCTACTTCGCAGCAGTGAGCTAAACAACAGTTTAGTGAGAACTCCATGTCAAAACCATGAGCTGTCTAAGAGTGCATGTAGATGTAGTTATAAGATTTTCACGATAGTTTGTGTCTACAGTGTATTTTGTGAGATCAGATTGGCACCATTTTCAAATAAGACCAACTACATATAATATAGTATTTCAGTGAAAACCCCATGTCGATACAACCATCTGTTTAAGAAAAATAGCAATAACAAGATTTTCAAGATGACCCCCATGGTGACCTTACTGAAGGTCAGATTGGCATTCTGGTCATTTAGGACCAACTAGATATTATAAAAGTCTTTTAGTGAACACCCCTGATGTTGACATGACCATCCATTCAGGACAAGTAACATTTCATGCTACTGTAAATGTCAGATCAGCATTATTTTCATTTTAGGCCCAACTGGATATAAAAAGAAGTCTTTGAGTGAACACCCCTGATGTCAATATGGCATCCATTCAGGATGAGTAGTGATAAGAAGAGTTTCAAGATGGACACCATGGGAACCATGTTGAAGGTTACATGTAGATGGGCACCATTTTCATTTAGGACCAGCTACATGTATTTATATAAAAAATGTCTTTTATTAAAAGCCCATGTTTATATGACCGTCTGTTCAGGAGTAGCAATAACAAAATTCTGATATTGTGGCCATATTGGAGGTACAGTATGATTAGCACCATTTTTATTTTGGACCAACAAGATATTATACAAAGTCTTGTAGTGAAAATTCTGTGTTGATATGACCATCTGTTCTGGAAGACTGGCGATAAAAACAAAAATAATCCACCTAAAAATTTTCTTTGGTGCACATCTCTTATATGAATACATGTAATTATGATCAAGACTTGTTCCATTTTACTGTGCGTGAGTGACATAATGTCATACTGCTCCCTTTCTTATAAATGTGAATTCAAACTTGTACAAAAGCCCATTCATTACAGTCTCAATTTAGGTTGAGGTTAAATGTACCATGAGTGGCATTATGACTTCGAAGCACTTGTTAACTACAAGACAGATAGGTAAAGCAGCAACAGTACTTTGTAACTGCATACATGTTACCTACTGTTCTATCCCAGGCATGAATGAGGAAGCTATTGATCCCTGATGAAGCTACATAAAGCATGTCTTTTAACAGCTATACTGATTTACAGAAATAGGCCAAAACAAATGAGAAAAGCTATACATATATGCCTACTAATAATTCTCTACATATAACCTTGAATTTTGGTCAGGCTATACTGTCTTGAACTAAACTTACTGCACAGAAACCATTATTTTCTTTTTTTACACTTATAATGAACTTGACCTTTGATCTTTAAGACCTCAAAATCTATATGTTTATTTCTTACCCTAGGTGCAAGCCATCCACAATGATTGGTCCACGACAGAACACAAGTTGTGTTATAAAACTCATTTTTCTTTCAGTTACAATGACCAAAACATTTAACCTGCTTGCTCCAAATCAATAGGCCTTTTTCTTACCTCAAGTGCAAACCTTGCACAAACTTTGGTTAAGTTATGTGGTTTAAAACTAAAGTTATTATGCACAAATCTTTTTCTTCTTTCAGTCAGTGATATTGACCTTTAAACCCTAAAATCAACTGGTTTCTTTCTAACCTGAAATGTAGTTGGGTTTTTTTTTTGGGGGGGGGGGAAACAAATTTTAATTATGCAATACTTAACTGTTGCTATTGTTTAGCTATTTTATTTCGTGCTGAAAATCACCGTCCGTTCGATGTGAATACATCATCCCAAAGAGTGGAGAAAAAGGTAAGTATGACCTTTGAACTCCAGTCTGTGCGTCACTTAGGCTTGCCTGAATGGTCCTCTTTTTCATAGACAATGATTACACAAGACATCAAAGTGGGGTGGGAGGAGGGCATTTGACAATAGCGACAGGTAAGTATTGCATAATAAAAATTAGTTTTACCCCCCCCCAACTACATTTTAATAGCAGCAATTACTTATCCTGTCGCTGAATTTAATAGCAGCAATTACTTATATTGTTTAGCTGAATTTGTCAGTTGGGGGGGGGGGTAGGCTGATGCTCTAGTTAAACTGATCAAAAACCGAGAAATCGGAATGTACTCACCGTAGAGGGAGAGGTCAATCTTACAGAAGACTGGTGTCTCTCTAAGCTACATGTTGTGCAGCAACAATGGGCCCCAGAGAAGGTAGCAGAGCTACCAAAGATAACTGATTTTTAGCGAGAAGTCCCCGTTGACAAAGGATGTAAACAGAATCGTAATTCCCATTAAACCCGAGACAGCCAGTGTCAATAGACAAGGCATGAATCTCGCTTCGTCTCGCAGACACGAGAGCGAGTAGTCTTGAGTGTGAGGTCATGAAAGGAGGCTACGCTCAATGGTTCATAGGGGTTTTTTGGCTAAAGACCACAAAACACAGGAAAGATTCCATCTGGGTGTAAGAAAGCGGGAGACGGGTCTCTGGAGCTCAAAGTACTTACCGTATATACTCGCTTATAAGTCGACGTTTTTTACTTAGAATTCAACTCATGCAGAGTAGGGGTCGTCTTATAAGCGCGACATTATAAAAAAAAAAATCTTGGGGTAATGTTGGAAACTCTAGATGTTTGCAGTACATAAAAATACTGTAAATTCATATATTTTTACGTTTTCATGCCACTATTCCTATGCAGTAATGCATATATGGTATGCACTTGTTTATCCGTTTCATGACAGTATTCATTACACAATACATCTACAGTTATTTGGATTTTATTAATTTGAAAATATTACCGGTAAATTAAATACTACCTACCGCAAAATGAAGTGTCCGTCAATGTTTACCGTGTTTACTAGTAAGTATATTGCCTCCATTTTCGTGCAAGTCTGAACAACCTGTATTTGTATTTTTTATAATTTGTGTTTTGCTGTATAAAGACTGTGCTTGATGCAATAACAGGTTTGATTTAATTTGTATTTTCCTTTCCCACAAGTCAGAGTTAATTCCCAAGTGATATTTCCCAAGTTATCTGCCAGTGCACGTGTGCCGATAAGCCTTTGGCTTGTAAAGGGACTCACTTTGTTTTCAAGTTGACAATCTTTTTGATCGAGCCGCCAATCTATACTTGTTCAGTGCCAAGTAGAATTCTACAACTTCCTGTGCATATACTTTGACCCAATCCCTTTGCTTGTAAAGGAACCACACTCTTTGTTTTCCCACGTGACAACCCTTTGATCAAGTCGCGAGTTTGATACTTGTTCAGTGCCAAGTAACAGCGGGTGGCTATTAGAACTCCCTGTGATCTTGCCGCACAATTGACATGTGTCCAGTTGCAGCCTTTAATAGATTTCTGACTTTATGATCAAAGTGTTACTCACAGAGCCCAACCTCAGTCTCTGCATAAGCACCCGCATATGACAGTAAAGCCGAGAATCGAAGTCAGACGAGATTTACAATGACTAGACGACGACGATTTACAATGACTAGACGATGATGTAGAATTTCATAACTTTATCAGACAATGAGGATTAATTCTTGGACTTTGTACCAGATGACATTAGATAGTGACATTTATAGGATACCGTGAATCACAAAAAAGTGGATTTAACTTTCCTTGTTTATTTGTACGACGTGTGGAATTAACATATTATGGGATATTGCGAATCGGATCATTCTGAACTTCTATTTTTATACCGGTATGTGACCTATAATTTAATTTGTGGATTTATCATATAAATGGATTTAAAATGTCAAGCATCATGGATTTCAATGGACTTTATTACACAAAGATGGACAAATTGTAAGTTGTCAATTTATTTGTGGCATATTTCACTCAATAATATAATTGTATTTTACACTGGTTTTGTCTTTATTTTTCTTATCTATCTATCCAGTTTGGCTTGTTTATATTTCCAAAGTGCGTTTCTGACTCACTAAGAAGTCACCCCTTCAGACGGATTTGACTTCCAAAATACACCCCGACTTATAGGAGGATCAAAGAGAAAATCACTTTTTCCATCCCTAAAAAGGGGGGGTTGACTTATAGTCGAGTCGACTTATAATCGAGTATATACATGTATTGTAATAAGATCGGCAAGGTACGAATCTGAACTGATTGCCTTGCACTGAGAGAATTTAAGTGTGTTGGAAATGGCAGCTCAGTAGACCTTGATAGTTGATACTGAATATCTTTTGGTCTCAAAAAGGAACAAAAGGAAATCAGCAACAGAAGTTACAGAGGAGCAGATAGGATCAATGCGTTTCCTACTGCACCAATCACAGAAGATTCTCCACCTGGCATCATAGACCTTGGATGTAGAAGCTTTCCTGGCCTGGATGATGCAACTGGAAATTCTGCCGAAAACTTGTTCTGGCGGAGAAATCGCTTGAGATGAGCCAAACGTGAAGGTGGAGAATGTGTGAGCTGTTGTGGAGAAGGGATCCCCTGTGTTGAGACAGGAGATCCCTCCGGTAAGGTAGAGACCTAGGTTGATCGATTAACAGGTCTAGCATGTTGTTGAACCATGATCACTGAGGCCACAGTGGGGCGATGAGAATGATCTTCGCAGTGGAAGTTCAGATGTTTGCAGATCTTGAGATAGCAGTTGGGATGGTGGGAAGGCATATGCAAATAGCCGATCCCACCGGAAGCTGAATGCGTCCACTGCCCATGCTCTCTGGTCTGGAAGCGGAGATACGTAAAAGGGAAGTCTGTTGTTGAGCCTGGTCACAAACAGGTCCACTAGGGGTCTTCCCCAGAGTGTCAACAGGGACTCTGTTACAAAGCAGTGAAGAGGCCATTCCGTGAGGACAGCTCGACCTGTCCTGGACAGGCTGTCTGCTAATACGTTCTTCTTGCCCGGAATGTGACGAACTCCGATTATGATGTCCTCTGAGGCTGCCCACTGGAGGAGGTTCCAGACCTCCACGCAAAGAGAAGGGGGCATGTGTACCTCCCTGATGTCCTAGATATGCTACGACAGACATTTTGTCTGAGGAGACCATGATGCGGCGACCCCTTACTCTGTCGATGCACCCTTGCAATTCTAGAAATACTGCTTTCATTTCTAGGTTGTTGATGTGGAGGGATGATTCGACCAGAGCCCAAAGACCCTGGAGAATTACGCCCTCCGGTTCTAAATGAGCACCCAACCAGAATCTGATGTGTCGGCGAACAGATAGGAGTGGGGGTTGGGTGCATGGATTGGGACCCAGCCAGGAATCTGTTCCGATTCATCCACCAGCGCAAGTGGTGGTGAAAGTCCCGTCTTAGTGGGATTGGGGTTTATAGAGAATCTCTGTGTGGTTTCCAAATTGCAAGGAGGAGGAACTGTAAAGGGTGCAAATGGAGACGTCCTAAAGGAACCAAGTCAGCAGTGGTGTTCAAGGTTCCCAACAGGGATAAATAAGGGCAAGCAAATAATGATGTTTTTGCTCTAAGCGCCTCTAGAAGAGCCATGATTCAATCTACCTGATCCAGTGGAACCCCGACCAAGTTCTGGTTCGTGAGGAAATTCATCCACATGTAAACAAAGTCCTTTGATAGAATGAGTTCTGACTTCTCAAGGTTTGGTAAAAGACCCAACTGAGTTACAGCGGACCAAGAATGGAACAGATCAAGATGAAGGGACTGAACCTGGACATTGTGGATAAGCCAGTCGTCAAAATACTGGAGAATCGGTGTTCCCAGTAATCGAAGGTAGGCCGCAACCACTCCCATATTTCGGGTGAAGACTCTGGGTACGGAAGAGATTCCAAACGGCAGAACCCGGAATTGAACAACTTCCTGGTCAAAGCAAAACTGGAGATATTTGCGATATTCAGGAAAAATCGGGATGTGCAAATAGGCATCCTGAAGGTCGATGGAGACTGCCCAATCAGACGGACAAAGTGCGTTCCTGATCGAAGAGGTTGTCTCCATCTTGAAAGGTTCCGCCAGAAGAACTGGTAGAGTGGGGGGAGATCAATTATGATCCGATTTCCCACTTTTCTTGGTAACCAGGAAGATTCAGGAGTAGAAGGCAGAAGACTGATTGTTCAGGACCATCTGGACTGCAACTTTCTATGGAAGGGTGTGCACCTCTTCCCTCAAGTTCACCCGATTGGACTGGGGAAAGATAATGGAGGTCCTTGAAAGTGGGGGTTGTTCTCAACACTGGAGTTGATAACCCTCGTTTACAATGGAGAGGACCCACCCATCATCCGTGATGCTTGACCAGGCCTATGAAAGAGGCCTAGGCAAGAAATCTACGTGGACATTCGGGAGGGGGATGCATGGTAGGAGAGGGGTTGGATACCTAGGGTTGTCCACCCCTTCCTCCTATGGGAAAGAAAGGAGGATTATAAAACGTCTCTTTTGGGGTCTGCGGCGACCTTGGTGCCATGGACAAGACTGACAAGAGGTCTAGTCTAGGTTGCAGATTGGACTGGGGTTGCATCTGCTTGAAGAACTTGGTAGATGGCCCGAGGGCGATTCACATTAATACGCTTCCTGGCCGATTGCGATGGGCCAGGAGTGGATGTAAAGGATCGATGATGATGATCCAGCAAGTCTTGAGAAGCCACAGTTGGTACGAGGCCCCCAAGAGGGTGTCGGCTTCTAGTGGGGCAGCCCTTAGAATGTCTTTACTGTGGTTAAGTAAGACCTTTGAGGAATCCAATGCAACGTCATGGCGGATGTGCAGAAATTCCGCCAATAAAGCCATTGCAACAGAAGGCGCATGCTGGGACATCTTGGCCACAGCTTCCAGCACGCATTGTAATGCGTCTGGGTTCAAGGAGGCCTCTCTCAGCATACTAAACACAGTTGATGAGAACAGATCAGAATGTGATGCAGTGGTTATGAGTAACCGGGTTTTCTGCTCCATGGCATCAATTAATTTTATTGGAAGACGAGTCCAGGTTCCCGTAGAAATGTCCACTTTGGCCGCCTAAGCGTCCAATTGGGGAGGTTTGGTAGGCCACTTTGGGGAATGTACCCTGTAACTGGCAGAAGAGACCAGTGGTCTCAATGTCGAGGGAGGGACAAACCACCCTTGACATTGCTGAGCTATGTTTTTGCCTGGCCAAACCTCTGTGAGAGTTCCTCAATCGTTGGGGAATGAGGGAGAAGCAACAGGTCTGATTGTGTTTGCTCCCTGTAGATCTTTTCCATAATGGAAAGGATCTTTTTGGATTGTGTACCAGATGGTTTGGAGCCAAATTCCGGGAGTAAGAGGCGGTAAACCTTATCAAAGGACCAGACCTCTTCCTCCTCTTCCAACTGAGAGGAAGGGTTGGGCCTGAGAGGTGTCAGTGCTGCTGCTTCTGTCTCAAACTCATTTGAGTCAACGAGAATAGAGAGGGCATCGTCATCATCTAGTATACTCTGAGTCAGAGAGTGGGTGGGCATCACTATGTCCCTCGATAGTGGAGGAGGCATAGGAGCACTCTGCACCACAGCCCGTAGTTCAGTGCGAGTTCCAGTAGGGAGGCCAGACTGCCTGTCTACCCTGGATGATGCAACACCTCAAGCCTTCCGTGTTTAGGCCACCTGGTGAGAAGGTGATGGCAGGACAAGGGCTGCATCATCACCTCGACTGCGAGGGGGCATAGTGGACCAAGGGTCTTTAGGTGGAGGGCCCCACATCCTGTAAGGATTCATTGGGATAATGGGGGGATGCTGATCTGTTCCCCTTCCCTATTCCGAGCCAGGTGGGCAGACTCCCAATCCTGCACAGGGTGGGACGGTAGAGGGGGAAGAGGGGGGGGGACTCTGTCCATAACCTGTCCCAATACCTTGAGGCTGACAAGTGATAATCGGAGAAAACATCATCTTCAACTGATATATCACTCAGGAGGGTGCGGTGTATATACTGACTGGAAGTGATGGGAGCGGTGCATCACCTCCTGAGTGGGAGGGAGCAACATTCTACCATGAGCACAAGATGTGTTGCATTGCTCTACCTCCCTAAAGGGAGGGCGCAACCTGCTGCTGCAGTGCTCTACTTCCCTAATGGGAGGGCGCATTGCAGTGCTCCACCTCCCTAACGGGAGAGTGCAACCTGCTGTTGCGGTGCTATACTTCCCTGTAGGGAGGGAGCAACCCTCTGTCACTGTGCTCCCTCCCCCTAACAGAGGAAGCAACCTGCTACCTGCTGTTTTGAATGTGAGAAGTGTTCATCTCCTCCTCCCTGTAGGGGGAGGCGATCGACTCCTTGAACGTCCAGTCCCTCCTACTGCAGGGCTTCACAGGCTGCCAAAGAAGTTGGTACCAAATGCTGAGACCTAAGAGAGAATTCAGAAAAATCTGAAGATAAAAAGCACACATGGAATCAACTAGATTCCATGGGCCAGAAGGCCATAAATTGCAAAGTGTGCAACTTTTGATTTTTTATTTTTTTATATTTTTTTTTTTTGCACTTGGAGCACTTGTCCAGTCTGGGTGAGTGTTACAAGAGCCCTTCTTGTGGCCACACTTCCCCACAGACTGTCCTGACATTATTCTAAAAAGGAGAAGTAATGACAATATTTAATAAATGTCACGCTAAACTCACCTTGTTGTGTCATGCTAAACTCACCTGGTTGTATGCACTGCATACCACGTGCACCTCTGTGTATAGTTACATGCAAGCACACTGTATGCACGAGGTCAATAATAGATCTGACCTAGAAGAATAAACGTCGAAAAGTAAGATATTTCACGCTATGAATTTTATTAGAGAAACATGCAGACACATATGCAATGACCATGCAATTCATGGTGCGGACATTAATAATATACACTGAAAATTTACCGATAATTGTCACTTTTTGAAGAAGAGAGAGGAATACGCTGTCCTCAATGTTAGGCAGGGCCCATTGTTATTTTTTCAAAACACAGGGACTTACCCATACCTCAGTTGTATATCAGTAAAGTAAGGGAGTGTTCCCACCCGTACGGGGTGGAATACAAGAGGTAGCCTAGGAGGCCCCTGAAAGGACTAAGTTCTAAAAAGGAGGAAAGGTTACCATACGGAATTAAATATGGAACGGATAGTGCAACACCGAGACTTAATTATGAACTGCAGGATGGAGACCGCTAATGCGGTAAGTTGCTACAGGCACAATTTCTCTGGTGATGTTTCAGTCAAACGTCTACACAGTATGGCATCGTGAAAAAGATGACCGTTCAGGCAAGCCTAAGTGACGCACAGACTGGAGTTTAAAGGTCATAGAAACCTTTTTCTCCACTCTGTGGGAGGATGTATTCACATCGAATGGACAGTGATTTTCGGCATGAAATAGAATAGCTAAACAATAGCAACAGGATAAGTAATTGCTGCTATTAAAGTGTAATCCATGAACAAACTTTTGTAAATGTACATGGTCAAGAACTTAAGTGTTTTTGCAGAAACCATTTTTCATTTTTGAGCCACAGTGACCTTGACCACTGACCTTTTGACCCCAAACCAATAAGCTTATTCCTTTCCCCAAGTGCAAGCTATTCACAAAATTTGGTTCAGGTCTGTGATTTAGAAGTAATATTACTGTGCAAAAACCATTTTTCTTCTTTTGGTCACAGTGACCTTGACCTTTAATCTTTTGACTTGAAAATCAATAGGCTTCTTCCTTACCCACAGTGCAAGCCATTCACATTTGGTAATGGTAGATGGTGTGTTATGTATATTGAATCTATTAGGTGCGCATAACCTTACAGGGCTGAGCAAATTTTTTTTCATCCACCAGTCCATGACAAGTGGTTTCAGAAAATTCACTTGTCCCACCTTACTTTTCACTTGTCCCACCTTACACTTCCCTTGTCTCACCTTACTTTTTACTTGTCCCAAAATGTTAATCACTTGCTGAGATTTGATGAGATGCATGTACTTAATCCATAGAAAAAACAAACGAAATAACATACAACATAATTATTTCTTACAAGAATTTATTTTTTCAAAAACATTGGTTGTTATACATTTGACTTCTTCATGTTCATGTATATATGTTTTAGCTGATGGATTTGAAAAAAATGTCCATGTATATGTCTGCCACCTGCACCAGCATTATGCCAGCAGTTGATAGCTGTGTCTGGGTTAAAGCACTACATACTGTAAATTGTGCTGCACAGGCCTTGTGGGGTCCAGACATGTCACGAGACTTGATTGGTTCAATCCTGAATTTGTCAGTTCCACTGACAAATACTCTGGGTGAATTTCCAACCTGAGCCAGTTTTGGATATTGTTTGCAATAACTGCAAAACATCTTTCCTTCCGAGTCAATACATTCAAGCCAGGGATAACAATCAGCCCAATGCGGCTGAAAATTTCTCTGTCTCTGAGTAGTGTCATATTTGACATTTTTTGCCACCACAGATTCTTGCTTATATCTCTTTGGATAAATAGCTACCACACTGTAGCAGTCTTATGTTTTATCCCTCCACTTTCACAAAAATTTTCCCTCTCTGAATCGCCCTTATTACCTTCCTTGCAAAAATAATTTAGCAAACTCATTTTATCCACAGAGTAACTATCAGCTTGCTTGACAACTACTTCTAAAGTGATCATAACATACATTTTCTCTTTTAAATATGAATAGAGACAGCTCATTAATTAACGTAATTGTTTCGCTTTGAACGCAATATCGCACGTGGAAGTTAATCATCTGTATAATCAATTAAAACTTAAAGAATCATTACTGTAATTAAATCAGTTCATAAAGGAAACCAACACTGATGTCGGTAAAGTACCTTTCACTAATTTAATTACACTGACTTGCTGGATTAAAATCATAGTGAGCCGCTCGTGAGGATCTGGCTTGAGTAAACACAATGCAACAAAGCCGCTTAAAACACTGCTAATTGATCATACTGGCTTTCTTTTGTTTGATGTGTTTTGATTTGTCGATAATTTGGTCGTTTAGCCCAATATGCAGTCAAGCGGTAACACGACGTGTGCATATGTGATAGTTATCACTGACCAGCTGTAGGTGTTATACAAGATGTAAATGAATACATGAAGAGGGGTAGAATCAAGTATTCAGTACGCCCAGAGGGCATGATTGGCCTAATAAAGGTAGATATAGTGATTAGTGGAATTATCATAAAGTGCTCATTAACCTTTGGATTTATATATATGACTTTTGGATATTTATGGACATTCTCAAAGATATTCTGGATTGTATCGTTGTGGTACTGTACATATCAGGGCAGTCAAGACTATTCATTCATTCATTCGAATCATTCATTCATTTGGAATATTCAATCATTTGGAACATTCATTCATTCGGAACATTCTCTAATTTCTGACTTGTGTTTAGGACATTTAGGATTATTTGGAATTTAATTCACAAATTGTAAGTGTCTTTTGAATTTTCATTTTAATTACAGAGAAATAAATTGTTTGTTGATTTTACATATATTGTTGGTTTCACTTTCTTTCTGTTACATTATTTTAAGACCTAGAGGCATAACAGGTGTAAATCAAATTATTGTGTTGAAATGAAAAAGTCACAGATGAATGGATGGACAGACAGATGTACAGATGGAAAATGCTATAACATTATATACTCCAACTTTTGGCAGTTGTAAAAAAAATTGCTGACGCTTAACTTCTCCCCATGATTCCATGTTTTACAATAAATGTCAATGCCAAATGTTTCAAATTATTTTAAATCATGAAGCAGGTGAAAACAGCAAAAACTTCCTCAACTATGTACCTAGCCAGTACTAGAACTTCTAGGTCAGTGGACAGAATCCTAATTTTTTAAAGAATGGTACTATGGGTGATAACTGTAATAATCTATTAAGGGGACTATTTGTAGGTTAATTTTGTTGTTTTGTGGCACAGCAACACAAGCAGGTTATTTAGTGCCAAGGCATTTGGAGCAAAGTGCCTTGCCCTCGGACACACCAAGGAAGCTAACCAGGGCTGATCAGATGGCAGGATTCAATTTTGCACCCTTTTAGTTGTAGGTCCAGCACACTAACAAATGAGCCACTTCTGGTCATAGGGTAATGTGACAAACATATCTTACAGAGAAGTTACTAATCTGATGGATCTTAGTTTTGGAACACAGTTTTAAGAAATACACTTGCAAAAAAGCTTTAGGGTGCATTTAAAGAATCATCTACAGTAATGTTTTGTAAAGCTAAAATATATTAAGGAAGAAATCTTCAAAAGTTGTCAAGCATTAAAATTCCAAATGAATTCAATTGAACTTTACTGGCTTTATCTGCTGGCTTCATTTCTATATTTTTATACAGACATTAATGGTTCAGTCTTATCTTGGATCCACATTTGTGGAATTCAAGCTAATTTCTACAATATCATTCTTAAAAATCAACATTTGTTCAAGCCCTACCTTGTTTACTTCAAAATTATCCCCTATATTTAAAAAATTCCCCCCTTTTGTCAAATTGAAGGGGAAATCACTCCTAAATTTTCAGTTCTAGAATGGCTTCTTTTCTACACCTGAAAGCTCACAACATTTCAAGTATGTTGAGGACATAAATGTACAGGTATCTTTCCATTATTCATGTAAATTGCTACAGTTTATACATGTATATAAATGACAGACCATTTATTTTAGGGAAGGGGGGTTGTGGCTGGGATTTGTTTGCAAAAATTTCCAGCCCCCAAATACATGTACCTTGAAAAATTATCTTAAGAAAACTAATATCCTGGTTGGAAAGAAAACCCTACCCCATCTCACATCCCTGAGAGCTTTACATGGTGGTCCCTAAGATTCTGACACACAGTGTACCTGATTTAATACAGAAATAGGATAGCAGAAAAATTGTTGACCCTTAAAAAAGTCCAACTACTCCATACTTTCCTTCAATCATATCAAAAGAACTACAGTATTCCATTAAATTGGCTACTTTATGGTATACCATCTATACTCGTGTATAAGTCAGGTCCAACTGCAAACAACATAGACCCTGATCTGCAGCTGCATAATGTGCCAGCAGATCATCATCTATGTTGTTTGTTCTACTGATAACTCCTAACAAATTGCATTGACCCAGATCTGCTGGCACATTATGCAACAGCAGAGCTGGTCCTGTGCAGTTTGCATTTGGACTTGACTTATAAGTGAATATATATGGTGTATATATTAGAGAGGACAATAGAACACACTGTACTCCAGATGAGAAGATTACAATGTTAACAGAGGAGCAGTTGAAAACTGTCAGCTGCTGCTGGAGCTATGTCAAGCTATGTCATTCATATCACTTGCCAGGTATGGTTACTTGATGTATATATGTAATTTCCACTTCATGTCCATGATAGACCCTTCTCTGCATCACAGCATGATATTAATGGCAGCCAAATTGGTGGAATGCTAACATATTTACTATTGATTTTTGGTGTATATGGTGTTCAGAAGTTGAAATAAATTCCTTGACTGTCAAGAAAATAATGCAAGGCATACAGACACGGTTATCTGCACTTTACCCCAGTTTCATGAGTGCAGCCATTAACCAATCGTTTGATGTGTCAGCCATGATGATAGTGAAATGAACATTAGATACCACATAAACCACGATCAAAACAACATCAGTCTTTTTGTTTACATTTTATCTTCACTCTTTGTCTCTTAAAAATTGACATGGATAGTGATGGAAAATAGAAGAAAGGTGGAGGTACATGTAGTTCATGTATCATCAATGGATGTTCAAATAATCATCACAAGCACAATTTATGGAAGAAATCAATGTGTGAAATAAATGGACAAGTGCATGAAGACTGTGTGTGTTTGGTACCATTTAAATTTCAGTTTATGCCGTCAGATGGGCAATTGCAAGATTTAAAATTTTTGAATTCCAATCTTTGCAGACAAGTTGAAATCATTGATAATATGACTTCCAAGAGAAATAATTAGAGACTGTTGCCCGGAATCTTTCAGAGAAAAATACCCTGGACTACATGTATTATTGATTGTGCAGAAACATTTATTCAGAGGCTACCTAATCACAAATATCAAAAGTAGAGGTGAGACTTAATGGCAATTATAAATCGCACAACACTGCCAAATATATGGTAGGAATATCTCCACATTGGCAAATTATGTTATTTCAAAGGCATTTGTGGGCAGGCAATTGATAAATTCATAGTTGAAAAAAAAAAGCGGATTTTTAAATTACCTTCTCCCTGGAGTGTTTTTAAGCTAGATATGTAGCTAACATTGTTTTGTGGGAAGGACTAGTGAAGATTCAGCAGGACTAGTAAATTTCTCAATCTACTAGTCCTTCTTGCTACAATGAAATTTATGTTATATTCTACTCCTGAAGAAAATGTAGGTTTTTTTTTGGGGGGGGGGGGGGGAACTAATTTCAATTATGCAGTACTTACCCATCGCTATTGCATAGCTATACTTTTTCGTGCCAAAAAACCACCGTCCGTTTTATGTGATACCTCCTCTCACAGAGTGGAGAATTGTCAGTATGATACAATCCACTCTGCACCTTGCATGGTACATGCGTACATGGGTCATCTTTTTCATATACGACGATTACGCTAGGACATCAGAGCAGTGTGGGAGAGGGGCATTCAGCAATAGCAATGGGTAAGTATTGCATAATTAATTAGTTTTATCCCCCCAAAAACCACACTTTAAGAGCAGCAATAACTTAGCCCATTTCTATTGCATAGCTGAATTTATCAGTTAGGTGGGTTGTCTGATGATCTTGTTAAACTGATCAAAAACAGAAAATGGAATGTACTCAACATAGAGGGAGAGGTCCATGTTATAGAATATTGTTGTCTCTCTGGGCCACATGTTGCTGCCACGATGGGTTCCAGAGAAAAAATGCCTGCACTTTGTTGTCTAAAGAGCATATGTATAAGGAGAAGGTAGTATGAAAACGCCGAAATGCTGCCTTCATAACATTCTCCAAGGAGGAGTGATGTTTCCTGTCCTTTCTTTTTCTTTGGAGGCATTAAGATAGAAACAGAGGGCCCTCACTGGGCATAAAAGCCTCGCTTGATCATCCCTAGCACAGATTCGACTGAGACTGGGGATATCTATAGGTAGTGCAGCTACAAAAAGTAATTGATTTTTAGTTAAAAATCTTGGTTGACAAAGAAGAGAAACAGAATCATAATTGCCATTAAACCAGAGACAGCCAGTGTCAACAGACAATGCATGAATCATGCTGCGTCTTCTCGCAGATGCTAGGGCGAGTAAAAAACTGTCTTGAGAGTAAGGTCCCGAAAGGAGGCCTCACTCAATGGTTCATAGGGGGTTTTGGTTAAAGACCATAAACACAAGAAAGAGTCCATCTGGGCATAAGAGAGTGGGAGACAGGTCTCTGCAGCTGAAAATACTTAAAAAGATTGGCAAGGTGCAAATCTGAACCGATTGCCATGCCTTGAGAGAATTTAAGTGTGTTGGAAATGGCAGCTCTATAGCCCTTGATAGTGATAGTCAAGCAGACTATACGTGTTTCCTACTGCACCAATCACAGAAGATCCTCTACCTGGCAATCCGGCCTGAAAACTTGTTCTGGTTGATAGATCGCTTGAGATGAGTCAAGCATGAAGGTGGAGAATGTGTGGGCTGTTGTGTAGAAGGGAGCCCCTGTGTTGCGACAGAAGATCCCTCCTGTGAGGAAGAGACCTGGGTTGATCTATCAACAGGTCTAGAAGATCACTGAACCATGATCTTGGATGCTTAGTGGGGCTATGAGAATGATATGGGCAGTGGAAGTTCTGTTTTTGCAGAACTTTGGGGTAGCAGTTGGAACAGTCGGAAGGCATATGCAAACTGTATGTGTCCATTGCCCACTCTGGTCTTAGACTGGAGAAATGTAAAAGGGAATTCTGTTCTTTAGCCTGGGCACACACAATTCCACTGGAGGCTTTCCCCCATTGAGAGAAATGCGACTCTGTCATGAAGCGGTGAAGAGACCATTCCATGAGGACTGTTTTGCCTGACCTAGACAGACTGTTAGCTTATATGTTCTTCTTCCCCGGAATGTGGCTGGCTCAGAGGTTTATCCCTTCTGAGGCACCCTGCAAAGGAGGTTCCACCTCAACACAAAGAGAAAAGGAATGTGAGCTTCCTTGATGTCAGAGATAAGCTACGACTGACGTGTTGTCAGAAGAGACCATGACAGAACGACCCTTACTCTCTCAATGCACCCTTGCTAAACTAGAAATGCATCTTTTATTTCTAGAGGAGGGACAATTCATCCCAAGTCCAATGACCCTGGAGAATTATGCCCTCCGGCTCTAATGGGTACCCAAACCAGAATCAGATGAGTAGGCAAACAGATAGGAGTGTGGGTCGGGTGCAGGCATAAGGACCCAAGTCAGGAATTTGTCCCAATTCATCCACCATTGCAATTGATGATAAAATCTGGCCCTAGAGGAATCAGAGCTGACAGAGAAGTGTGGTTTGACCTTGCAAGAAGGAGAACTGTAGAGGCAGCATATGGAGACGTCCAAAGGTAACCAGATTGGATAGCGGCATTAAAGGTTCCCAACAGGGATAGGTAAAGTCAAGCAGACAATCAAGGTTCTTGCTAGTAGTGCCTCTAGAAGTACCACAATTCAATCTACGAGAAAGTTCATTGCCGTTTAAATGAAGTCATGAGGTGGAATGAGCTCTAACTTTCTGAGGTTGGGTACGAGACACAACCGAGTTAAAGTTGACCAACAATGGAACAGATCTTGATGGAGGGACTGAACCTGAGTGAGTAGGCATCCTTAAGGTCGATGGTTACCACACAATCTGATGGATGAGGTGCATTCCACATTGAGGAAATGATCTCCATCTTGAAAGGTTCCTCCAGAATAACTGGTTTAAAGGGGAGAGATCGATTATGGTGCGAAACTTTCAACCTTTCTAGGTGTCAAAGAAGATTTGGGAATAGAATGCAGGAGACTTATCGTTTAAGACTCTCTCGACTTCCCCTTCCTGCAAAAGGGCATGCACCTCCTCCCTCAATTTTATCAGATTGGGCTGGTGAAAGAACAATGGAGGTCCTTGATAGAGGGGATTGTTCCTGAAACTGGAGCTGGTAACCCTCGCTCACAATGGAAAGGACCCACCCATAGTCCATGATGCTCGACGAAATTTCCGAAGAGAGGCCTTGGCGAACACCTAAGGGGATGTTTGGAAGAGGGATGCACAGCAGAAGAGGGTTTGAGCCCCTAGGGTTGTCCCTCCCCCCACTCCTTTCGGTAAGGAATGAAGGATTAGAAAACTTCCTCCTTGGGGCTCTGCAGCGATTTTGCACCGTGAACCCAACTGATGAGGAGGAGGTCTAACTTGAGGTTGTGAATTGGACTGGTGCTGCATCTGTTTGAAGAATTTGGCAGATGGCCCCCGAATGCTTTTTCACATTAACATGCTTCCTGGCCCACTGCGATCGGCCAGGGGCAGTTGTGAAGGATTGATGTTGATGATCCTGCAAGTCTTGAGAAACCATTGTAGAGACGAGACCCCCAAAGAGGGTCTCGGCTTCCAACAGAGCAGCCCTTAGAAGGTCACAACGGATGTGCAGAATTCTGCCAACAACACCATTCTGGCAGAAGTGCATGGCAGGACGTCTTGGTCACAGCTTCCAACACACATTGTAAGGCAACTGGACTCATTGAGGCCTGTCTCAGCATACTAAATGAAGTAATTGAGAAAAGATCACCATGAGAAGCTATGGTGACCAAGCTTCTCTTCCATGGCTCAATTGTCTTGATGGGAAGGCATGCCCAGGCTCCAGTTAATATACCCACTTAGCCGAACTGTCATCCAACTGGGGAGGTTTAGTAAGCCTTTTTAAAAAATGTACCCGGTAACTGTTGGTAGAGACCAGGAATTTGAACGATGAGGGAGGGACGGACCACCATCGACATTGCTGAGCGATATTTTGGCCTGCAGAGAACCTCTTGGGAAATTTCTTCAATCATGGAGGAGTGAGGAAGAACCAAGTGGTCTGGTAGAGATTGCACCCCTGAGATCTTTTCCAAAATGGAAAGAATTGTCTTGGACTGTGCTCTAGATGGTTTGGGGGATAAGTTTGGGGGTAAGAAGTGGTAAACTTCTTTTACTGCCTTATCAAAGGACCAGACTTCCTCCTCCTCATCCAACTGAGAGGAAGGAGTGAACCTGATAGTAGGTGTCGATGGCACTGCTTCTACCTCAGACTCCTTGCAGTTGATGAGAATAGATAAGGCATCATCATCTTGAATACTCCAACCAGGAGAGTAGCTGGGCATCACTATGTTATTTGGTGGATAGTGGAAGTGACACAGGAGCACTATGTGCCATTTCCCATACTTGGTCATCATGGTGAGTAGGAGCTCTATGTTTTCTAGAAGTTCCATGATAAGAGGAGACCGCTTGTCTTTCCTGGATGATGCTATGCCTCCAGCCTTCCTGGTGAATGCAACCTAACGAGGAGGTGATGGCAGAACACGAGCCGTGGCATCACCTCTACTCTGGGTCCAGGGTCCAGTAGCCCAAGGGGGCGTAAAGGACCAATTACATTAAGGTGTAGAGCTCGACATCCCGTAAGGATTCATTGGGATAATAGGGAGGGGATGATACTGATCCGATCCCCTTCCCTAGACTGAACCTGGTGGACAGACTCCCAAACTGCACATGATGGGATGGTAGAGGGAGGAGAGGGGGAACTCAGTCCATACCCTATCCCCACACCATGAGGCCACCGAGTGATAATTGGAGAATACCTAATGCTCAGCTGATTCATCACAAGTGTGCGGTGCTGATTCCCTCCATCATGAGGGCAATCAGGGCATGCCACATTACCCCTGGAGTGTTGGGAGTGGTGGTAATTCCTAGTGGGAGGGAGCAGCACACTGTTGTGGCTATGAGGTGTGCGGTGCACCACCTCCCTAAAGGGAGGGAGCAACACACTACCTGGGGTGGGAGATGAGCGGTGCACCACCTTCCTAAAGGGAGGGAGCAATGTGCTGCCCTGAATGTGAAGTGTCCAACTCCCCCCCCTTTCAGGGGAGACGATCAAGTCCTTGAATGTTCAGTCCTTCCTTGGGGGGGGGAGAGGGGCTCACAGCACAGGCCGCCTTTTTTTTTTTTTTTTTTTAAGTTGGTCTCATAAACTCCTGGGATCTGGGAGTGCTCTTCATCTGCACTATGCCATACAAGAAGTTTACATTTCCTAAAACCCGTGCAAAACACTGTCATCTGTACTTGCATATAGAATACACTATTCCTTTTCTTCTTAATAATCAGATTGCCATTGCCACTCTTTTGGACATCATATATCTTGTTTGAAAAAAAATTCATCCAGTGTGGTCCATTTAGTAGGCATTGAACTTTTAATTTCAAGCAACATGTCTTCATTTAAAATTCTATCTGGGGTATCTGACAACCAGTTTTCCTGCAGAGAAACATTCATTCCTTTTTCAATACCAGAAATATCCATTAGAATTTAAATACTGTTTTGCTGCCACTTCACTTTGAAGTCTGTGGTTTGTGAATTTATTTCCTACAAATTTGGAATGTAAATGTTCTCTTATAAAATTTGTGCAAACAGTGGAATCCTTTATGGGTATTTTTACACACCGATTCACTTTGTTCACAATCTATGACACTAGTGATATGGTGGACACTACTGCTACACACCTAGCAAGCGATATCAGTACAATGGGCTATAAATAGAAAACTGTGTCTATACTGTACATAAATAAAAAGAACACGTAACAACTGTATCTGTATCTATAATAGTAATTTATATGCTGATTTTGCCTCAGTATACCATGTTGAAATGGCAAATTTTGGAAGCCTTACAGAAGAAACTGCCAGGTTGTTAACCATCCATGTAACATGGGCACAAAGTTGTCTGCTAATGATCTTAGTGGAATGGGTTTATTGTGTCTGTAAAGGTTTCATAACTATAGGAACATTTTACAACTTATAACCCCTTCTCAGATTATTGCAATGGCTATGTCAGACAAGTACTGTATGATCTAAATATACCTGGCATGAAGTAAGTGAACTTTATTGTGTACCAGAATGTGAAGGTTAGAATCACAGACTTGGCTGACCACACCTGCTTCCCTTTACATCCTAATTTCACCTGGCTGGGTGCTGAATACATGTATGTCAATCGACTACTGCAATTACAATGGTCTACTGACCAAACTACCGTATCTGAGCGAGTCATCTAGACAATTCTGGTATTATAACATAAGCTTTTCTTTCACAATTGTCATTAACTTTTTACAACTTACCTAAAAGTATTCTGTCCATCACCATGATTGTTTTTTCTTCAGAAACAAAAAATGCTTATTTGTAAATAAATAGCTATGATAATTGGTGGTCAGAGCATTCTTCTCAAATCCAAGAGATCAATTATTATGGTTGCAATGAGCCTTATCCATGCATGGATATACTTGTAGGTTTCTCAACTTGCAAAATTATAATTTTCAGAGATAGTATACTGAAAAATTTATATCTGCAGTTCTTTGAAAAGTTTTAAATTCACTTACACAATAATATAGTGATAGAACTTAGTGAAGGACAGCCAACAAAATCAAACCCATCTGGACCAATCCTGTCAATTTCTCAGATGAAAAAGGCCAACAGACTTGAATATACAGCATTTCTTGGCATCGGACAAGTAGATTTTTCCGTCTTTGGCTTTATGTTTGTTTTGTTAGCCATTCTGGGGATACCGAAACTTACCCGGCACTGTATACATGTAGCCAGGTTTGTGATGTGCCATTAAACCCTATATATACATCATATATTCTTTCCAGCCAAATGAGGACAGAACTAATTCATTTTTACATTAAAATGTTCATGTATGAAGGTAAGGGAATAAATCTTCCCTAAGATCTGGATAGTTACTACCATACTCGCTTATAAGTCGGGTCCAACTGCAAAATCACAAACCCAGATCTGTCATCGCATAATGCGTCAGCAGATCTGGGGCTATGCAGTTTGTTAGGAGTAATCAGAAGAACAAACACAGACCCTGATCTGTTGGCACATTATGCAATGGCAGATCATGGTCTATGTTGTTTGCAGTTGGACCCAACTTATAAGTGAATATAGGCAGTATGTCCTTTCACCTCTAGATAATTTGCCTTCTAGTTGTTGACATGAGTGCTTTAAGCAGATTAAGTAGTGGCAGTAGTCACACTAAAAAGACATAGTAGTAGTAGTTACATGTACAATAATAGTACATTCCTCTTTGACTTTGTATTAGAAGCAGTAGCACATGTAGCTGTCAAATGCCCATTTTTACTGCAAAATACAGGTGAGGTTGCCCATTTTTATTCATTGCTTTTGTTGTTTTGTTTCATTTTGATTGCAAATAGTCCCTCAAAGGGACTGATGCTCAACTAGCTGAAAAGAATTTCCAGGAATCTACTATAAGTTTGTTTTTTCATTTTAACTCTTGAGTATTGAAACCATCTCTGATATCCTTGAGAAACTCCAACATACCAAATTTGGTAACAAAACTATTTTCTTACGTTTCAGTTAACATGTTCACAAAGATACCTGTAAGTGTAGTACAAAATTCTTTGTCATGACCTTTGACCTGGAACCTGATATAATGAATAGAAGATCAATGAATGTGTTTCAGACAATGTCACGATATACATGTAACCACATAATTACATGCACTAGGTTTGATTAAATCTAAAAGTAATATTTTGGGGGTAAAAAAAACAAAGTAATATTCAAGGTATTCTTCAGATACAGTATATTAACAAACTGGTAAAATGATAATAATCCAGTCAGTAGTGATAACAAGATTTACTGGCAATGTTGGATGGCAGATCAGCACCATTTTCATTTAGTACCAAGCAGGCATAAGTCTTTCAGAGAAAACCCCTAGTAGGCCATCCATTCAAGAGTAGTGATGACAAGATTTTCAAGATGGTCACCATAGTGGCCATACTGTATGTCAGATCAGCACCATTTTTATTTGGGCCCAACTAGGCATCATAAGAAGTCTTACAGTGAAAATTGCATGTTGATATGCCCATCCATTCAGGAGAAGAAGTGATAAAAAGATTTTCAAGATGGCTGCCATCACAGCCATACTGACTGTCAGATTGGCATTATTTTAATATAGGACCAACTAGACATCATAAGAAGCTTTTAGTGAAAACCTTATGTATATAGGACCATCCAATCAGGAGTAGTGATAACAAAATTTTCAAGCTGGCTGCTGTGGCAGCCATATTGGATGTCTGACAGGCATCGTTTTCATTTAGGACAAACAAGACCTTGGGATGTATGTGTTTGCACAATTTTGTGGTAATCCTCACAGTACTTTAGGAGGAGAAGCAATAAGAAACTTGGGCTAACTGATGATGGATGGACAACAGTCTAAAGGCCATTACATAAGCTCTTCTGGTGTAATGACCAGTAGAGCTAGTGAAAACATAATTGTATTTATAATTTGTCTACAATTTCAACAATGACTACATTTTCATTGCTATCTTTAAAGAACTTTCATTATTAATCTCTACTGAAATTTGTACTGAAGGTAAATACTTGAAGAATCATGGGGTCACATACATGTACATAGATGCACAATAGAAGTGCTTGCCCATAATTGATGACAATCATGACTAATTTACAATCCCTATATTTTTTTACAATACCTGGTAAGTTAATATCTATCTATATTGCAGCACCCTCTCCCTCAAATTATGTGCAGCTGCACATATGTGCATATTTGAAAAACTAGAAACAGTACAAGGCAAATGATGAAGGCAAAAGTATGATAGTGTTAAATGATAAAATTATTGAAGGATTAAGACCATACTGGCATAGTAAAAACATGCAAAACAATGGCTTTTTGGATATAAAATGATCAACTACATGTAATGCTGATTTAAGGAAGATAGTTCAGGCAAGACAGCAATATTTTGTGAAAGTTTGTTCCACTGTAAAATGGCCAGAGGTAATAAGGAGTACAGTGAAACCCCGCTATAACGCGATATTTGGGGTCCATAAAATTCGATCGCGGAAAAAGCGGGGTCGCGTTATTGCGGGGTTTTACTATATTTTAATTTTTTCAGAGAACAACGTATACACGTCTAATGTATAGCATGAATAGGGTATCAACATTGTTTACTATCTGATATCGACCCGTCTTTGTTTTCCCAAATGACAACCCTTTGATTGAGCCACGAGTTTGATACAGCTGTACTTGTTTAGTGCTAAGTAACAGAGAGTGGTTATTTGAACTCCCTGTGATCTTGCCGCCCAAGCTCAGTCTCTACATAAGCACCCACATATGACAATCTTTGATCTTGCCGCCCAAGCTCAGTCTCTACATAAGCACCCACATATGACAATCTTTGATCAACCACCGCATTGTCTGGTGCTTGGTTGTTTATGCAGTTAAAGAAGAAACATAAGTCGGCTATTGTTTGCGCAATGATTGTATACAGGATGAATTGAAGTCCAGCGCACGTGTTGGCGGCTTACGTTTTTTGATGTTTATTAAATCGTGAGAATCTTTTATCAACCACCACATTGTCTGATGCTCGGTTGTGTATGCAGTTAAAGAAGAAAAACATGTCGGCTATTGTTTGAGCAATGATTGTATACATAATGAATTGAAGACAAACACAGAGAAGACTTACTGGCTTTACTCATGGATCAGTAATAAGTAACATTTCCGAAAATGTTTATTTTGGCATAACACTTCAAGAAATTGGTGAAATTGTTAAATTTCAGAAGCCACGCCACGATCAAATTCATACGTGATCTCTTCCCCAAAATGATAATAAACTTTTTATACACTATTTCTCGTACTTAAAAAAAAAATATTTTTTTTCCGTGTACGAGAAAAATACATGTACATGTATATAAAATTTCAGGAACCACGCCACAAACGTATTATACTCGAATTCATATGCGATCTCTTCCCCAAAATGACACTGTAATATACACATTTTATACACTATTTCTCGTACTTTGCAAAAAAAAAAAAATGTTCATGTGCGAATGAATATATGAAATTTTGGGAGCCACGCCACGATCGCGTTATATCCGAATTCGCGTTATAGCGGGGCGCGTTATAGTGGGGTTTCACTGTATTTATAATAATTAACTGGCCTTTGCCTTAATCTGGACAAGTGAAATTGAATACACGTCTGGTCATTCTGGTCTGTTGTCTTATATGTGGTGGTAAGACAATATATCCGCAAGATTGTGTACGATTTTGTAGGTCATGACCACTCACGCATCTGAGTGTCTGTCTTGAAGGGATCGCCAACCTAATTTGTTTTGCATATCAGTTACACTAGCAGTTTGTGAGTACACTGTAGCTATTTTTTAACCATTGAGCTGCTTTTTAAAAATTATATGAATGTTTAAATATGTGTGTGGGCTCTGAAACATATCCATGTTGCAGTCTAACCAAGGCTTTATAAGCAGTATTGCATATTCCTTTGTTGTACCCCGGCAACATGCAATTGGAATTTCTGTATTGGGTAGTACAATTGCTCTTTCACTTACTAAATGGTCAAATTGACTCCGAATGAATACACATGCAATTTTGTTTCTGCATATGAAATATTTTGCTTTCACTGTTTATGTAGATTTACTGAGAAAACTGTATTTTTTTGCAGATTTCTCCAGAAAAAGATTAAACTGGAAACAAATCATGTGCATATCTTTTTAAAAACTAATTTTCAATGCCTTACATGTATTATCAGTTGAAAGATATGATTTCTCCCAAATTAAATTTCAAAAAAGCAACTATTACTAGTATTACAATTGTAAAACTTACTATAATTTGAATATGAATTATTATATACTGTGATCGAGGTAAATAAAAACAGAGCAGCACTCCCCTCCCTCTGCCCTCAGAGACCTCCCCTCTGCCCATCAAGACTCTTCTCCTCTGCCTCTCCACAGATCACCATATTACCAACTTAACATTGTTATTTTTTATTTATTCCACTTACTTTTCTGTTAATTTTATTTAGATTCAACATATGAATGTGCTTTTGTCTGTTTCCACTTCCAAAAAGATGAAATATGAAATGTCATCACCTGCATTAAGTCCTTTCATTGCAATAAACTGCCCTTTTGTTCCAAAGAGTGCCTGTTGCTTTAACAAAAGTAAACCTTTCTTCAAAATTGCCCCTCTTCTCTCCCCTCTATAAGAAATTTCAAGCTGGAACACTGAAATAATTTTATAAATTTTGTTTGCCAATTTGATCGTGTACGAATAGAGATAGTCAATATGGGCATTGGGTTATTATGTGTTGGTTCAAAATGTCTCATGTCAGTTTAAGCTTTGCATGCAGTCCTTTGAAAAATCCACTGCCTTGGGCAAGTTTATTCTGAAACAGATAAGCAAATATCTACAAGCTGATAACCTGTGGGAAAAGTAGAAATCTGATACAACCTGTAACATACTTATACATGAACAACAAAAATTTAAATGGGCAAGTCAAAATATGGAATTCACATGCCCACAGGCAAGTAAACTGTATACAAAATTGTGACGGCCTGTCATGAATCAATAATATGTAAAAGTAATTTGTTGTTTTATTAACTTCTCATGTCGAAAAATGGTAGTCGGTTTCCAATGAAGATCTTGGACTCCTATCCAAGTCAAGTCAGGTTTTGACACCCATTATTAAAACAACAAATTACTTTTCTCTTTATATTGTAAACATATTTGTTCATACAGTTTTAATAACAAGTATAAACAAATTCTGTGAGAAAGTCTCCCCTCACTCCATGACCTAACCCAGTTCCTAAAATATGTAAACTATCTGAAGTCCAGTCAGTACTTGGAGCCTCCTTTTGAAGTCTAGTCAGTGCTTGGGACCCTCTGTTTATACCCCTGCTTCTACAGAGGCATCACAGACATTTTTGCAGGTTTTGACACCCCATTACAGACACTTTGATTTTGAACACTATAGGGACAATGGTGGTCTGGTCAGTGAGTATCCGCCAAAACCCGAATGATGCATACAGTAAGCTATGACAATGACAACGTTTTATTATGGAATACAATTACATTATAGCGTATTCCATAACATGTAAAATATACATGACAGGATAATGGATGTACTGTATAACATAGCTTGCAATGCTTCCAAATATATATGTAAACATAGTAAAAATTTACTTATCAAATTTATTTCTTATACATGTAGTTGATAGTTTTGACTCTTTCCATTCTTAAATTCTAATGCATTATTGATAATAATTCATGACATTAGTTATGATGACAACTGTTATTTAGTATTCAGTGCTAAATTATAGTATGATGTCCAAACAATACTTATAATGAGAGAGAGAGAGAGAGAGAGAGAGAGAGAGAGAGAGAGAGAACAAAAACTATATGAAAACACAACACATTAATATTAACATTACAATTGGTATACACTATATCAGATTGATCAAGTTTCTAGAACTTGTTTTCTCTTCTGGAAAGCATGATAAAGAAAGTAAGGTAAATTTCCCATAATACTGATATTGTGAATTGGCAGAAGTGAATAAAACGTTTCTTCTGTAAGATAAGACGGACAAACTGATGGAATACATTTTGATCTTAAATCCAAATAAAACTGACGGACCATGTCCATATTATATTTATCATCTTTTTGCTAGGCATCATACAGGGTACAATTATGTTCATTTACTGGTATTTTATTGTGTCTTCCACTTTCCAGCAATAAATTATGGGTAGAAAATCTAAGACACGCAATCACTTGTCTGAACATTAATAGGAGTCCAATATTATTGCAATATTGGCATTTAGCTGAGACTTAAAATGTCTGTAATGAGCTTTCATACAACTCAATATGTCCAAAAGCCATTCATGTAACAAGTTATCTTGTGAACATTGCTTAAAGGACAAAACAAACAGGTTTTCAGCACATACATCTTGTGAAATCCACATGTATTCAAAGTCATATATGTATAATAAATCTTGACTTTTAAGACCCAATTAACTTGACTAGCTTCATAGTTTTACTAACATTTTGCATGGTACCATATATACTTGCTTGTAGACCATGATCTGACATCGCATAATCTGCCGGCAGATCAAGGTGTATGTTGTGTGTTATACTGATTACTCTTAACAAACTGCATAGACCTAGATCTGCCGGTGCATAATGCAATAGCAGAGATGGGTCTATGCAGTTTGCAGTTGGACCAGACTTATAAGCGAGTATAGACCATATCTATAATTGTCCATTCAGGTCAATTTTATCCAGTACTTAATACATTATGTAAAGTATTGAATATAGCAAGGATATCTACCACATTCACCTCTACAAAATGCAGAAAACATTCTGCTGTAATTTTAAATAACTGTTACAAAATCTGTTATGGACATTTTCAATCTGGTTTGAATATTAATATTCCTACAATTCTGCCCCATAGCATAAAATTGGAGACAACATAGTGTTGAATCATTTAAAAGATTCAGAAACAGTGCTCCAAATTTACTTTGAATCTTATAAATCATAATGCTTTTCTTACTTGTGATGCCAAACCTTATTCTACTTTAGCCCAGATGATTTTTGGAGTAATGAGAAGCTCCATATATGTATATGCTGATACATTTTAAATTTTCAGACTTTGAAAGTACAACTGCTCATTTTTGTTTCTTAGACAAACTCCATTTCTAAAAACAATAATTTTACTTTTATCAAGATTACTCTTCAACCCAGTTTATCACAAAATCCCTCCAGAAGCCCATGGGAAGTTGTAGATTTATCACAAAATTCCTCCAGAAGCCCATGGAAAGTTGTAGATTTATCACAAAATCCCTCCAGAAGCCCATCGGAAGTTGTAGATTTATCACAAAATCCCTCCAGAAGCCCATGGGAAGTTGTAGATTTATCACAAAATTCCTCCAGAAGCCCATGGGAAGTTGTAGATTTATCACAGTACATAATTAGCAATATGGCAAAAAACAAATATTCCATATCTACATTTCAATCTTGATTTAGTAATCAAATCATTCATAGACAGATTACAAATTTGAGAACTTTGAACACAACCTTGTCTGGTTCCTATATTGCATGGACTTTTGGGGGGGTTTGTGGGTTTTAACAGTACTTTCAACACATTATTGGCTAAATCATGCTGAGGAAATGGCCGCTAAGTGCCTTTCCCAAGGGCACACCAAGGCTGCCAATGGGTAATGAATCCGTGACTCTTGGATTACGAATCCAACACTCTCCCAAGCTACCAATATATATTACAAGTAAAAATGTTTGTATACTGCTGATCAACTCAGACTCATGCACATAGACTAATATACACTGATGCTATAATACCTATAACTATACCTCCAAATACCCTATATGTCCTTATTGTATTACGTCTATGAATTCTGTGTGTGTGTGTTTGTCTTTCTTTCTCAGCCAAATATCGAAAACAGGTTACAACATTCAGCTATCAACAAAGCAATGTCGGACTGTTTGACGTCTATGTCAGATAAATATATTCTTCAAAATTACCAAATAAAGCGTAATTTGTATCCTGGAGTACCCTATATTGACGCACTTAAGAACTTACTTTCACCTTTTCAGAAATATACTCCTTTCATAGTGATGCCTCTCATTGGTATAGAAACATTAGTTATTTTAGCAAAGCATGCATAAAAAATGACAATGATATATTCCCTGATACTCTTCCTTGCATGCTTTCAACCAGAGGACCCCTCGTCGGAAAGTTTGTGTATTACGTCACCCTTAATGACGCACTTCACAGAAGTCTATTCTAGTAGCGACACCATTGTAAATACGCGCGGGGAAAAAAAACTATATTACAGAGGAACATCAATAGGACATAGAAAACTCTAAGTTTATGGGAAAAATTACAGACAGAAATTTTACTTGGCATTCCTAAACTTTTCTTACATTTATCATTAATCTAGTTTTGGTACAGATTTTGTCTTGAAAGGAAAAATAATCAAATTTGGAAAAATCATGATGGTATTAATTTTAAAATTGTGTAGTTATAATTCTAAAATAATTAGATTCAGCATGTGACCTTTTTCCCAATACTTATTTAGCATTGTGAACATGCAGAACCTCAATCTTTGTATGTACTGCTTTTGGAACATCTAAACTGTTTTGCATCCTTCACAACTTATTTTTCCAGAATGCAAATAATCAAAGACAGAAGACATAAAATTACAGGAGAAGGTTTTATTTTCATTATTTATTATTCGTGCCATTATCAAACAAATCTTAAAGAAATAAATTGGTCAAAACAAGTTAAAGATCAAGAATGTCTTAAAAGATTATTGAAAATTTACTGTTAAAGTAAAATTGCTTAATTATCAGATAAAAATCCTAATAATTGATTTAAATAAGCAAAAATGTAAAGGATACTAATTTAATTATGAAATATATCGTAAAAGTATATGTTTCTTGTAAATTTCCACAAATTATAATAACAAATAACCACCTCTGAAAATCAGTTATGACACATCCACATGAAACTGTATAATCATTGTACACCTTTCTAAACACTGTTACTGATGCAGTTATCAGCTGTGAGTCACGTTGCTAACACATGTTGAGTAGCAGACTGGATGCCTATTATGGCGGGAAGTTGATTTGCCCCGTCAGAATAGTTAGTAAGGATTTTTATGAGGATTTGCTGGTTAAAAAAAAGAGAATTAGTGAAATGGCGTTTTTTTCATGGTATGTGTCTTTGTTTCATTTCACAACCGATAAGGATAGGATTTTCTACAAATTTTTCTGTCTGTGTGACTCGATGTTGATCAGTGTACATTAATGTTGTGGTTATGACGTCATTGAAAGATGCGTTCTCTCGAAAACTGGGAGTTTATGATACTGCGTCAAAATAGGGTCTGGGACGATAACATATTGTGTATATACTGTCGTTTGAACAGACTAAAAATGAATTTTATTATGAGCATTATCTGAGAAATTCGGTCGCATTACAATGACAAGTAATCACTATTGGAGTGTATAGGAACAATTATCAGTGTTACATTTAAAATCCTTTCATCAAAAAAGCATTTTCTTACCTGCTAATTCTCTAGTATTTCGAAAAGGGCGTGGAGTTCGGAAATATACAGGTTGGGCAACAACAGGTGTACGCTTCTCAACTCGTGGCGTGTTTATGTGTTTTCATAAACGAAAGAGCGACACCTATCAAACTTTGGTGAAGGTAGACAACTCATCTTTAAATAATAATAGTAATAATAACTTTATTTAATATGGGTTATATATTTCGCTTGTACTAATCTTCCAGATGTGGTACAGGAGAAAAAGTGGGAACATACTTGTATGTAAAAATGTACACAACTACACTGTAGCTTGAACTACACAACAGATATAGCCTACTCACAAAACACGTTTAAACACATACTTGCACACAAGGCATTATATAAGGTGCAAAAATGAAAAATACAAAACTAAAATCAAAAGATAGCTACCTAACACCTCTGTTACACCCCCCCCACCCCCCCACCCCCCACCCCCACACACACACATTGCATCACAAACACTTCAAAACATCTACACAGACATCTAAACATATAATTAAACTTCAGTGATCTAATGAATAAAGTCAAAATCATAAGCAGGACTGACCAGGCCCGCTGACAGAAATTCCGGGCCCCTGGACAGAGCAGTCATCATGGCCCCAAAACTGGTTCAATTTTTTGTATATAAAAACCTGTGTACAGTTTTGCATATAAAACGTGTAGTAAGTACCATAACTTAAATTCTTGCAAAGAACAAATTTTAATTTTCCTGCAAAGATTAATTTCTTTTTTATAACTGAGTTGACGGCAGGCCCCTACAAATTGCTGGGCCCCTGGGCAATTACACCCCCACCCTCCACCTCTAGGCGGGCCAAGGACTGACATCACAAGAAGTTAACAGATGATGAAATACCAGCAGATTGAGAAAGCCATGTTAGAATTACTGGTCGCTATTTTACTAAGTTGTCCTCAGAAGTTTCTTTAAAGTTAAGTTGAAGATTACCATAATTAGCATTTTACAGAAGCAAGATATATATAACTCATCAAAAATTATACAGAAACAAGCTAAATTTGTACATGTAACCCTTATTAAATAAAGTTATTATTTATATATGCACATTGCAAAGTATATATAGATACACCAATATGGAATAGGTAGTAGCCGAACATTAAGATAGAAGGAAATGAAATTGATATGCACTTCAGACTCTTAGATCAAAATCAAATATCTAGTATACATATTCAGTACATAATACATTAAGGATATAATCGTAATTACTCAGTAATTGGTGCATCTGTATCAATGGCAGTATGATATCCAACTGAGCAGAGCTTGTGAAAGAAACCTTTTCATTGGTAATTATAGTATCCACATAGAAGTTCATGTTTATCATCCTCCACTATGTTCTTGTATTAAAAGCAAAACCTGGCTTTCCTAGGGATTACAGTATTATGGTGTCGAAGAGTTTCAATAAGAAGACAATATGTGTTAAGCCTTGCCTGAGTACATTTTCTTGCCAAGTACAAGATATTTTGCAATTAACATTTGTTCTTTAAATTTCGTTATACACCATTTTGTCAATACTGTTTTCCACCACTTGTCATATCTTTGCACAAGTTTCTGCTTAATAGCATGGATTTGTCTGGCTTTAGAAAAGGTACAAGAGTTCACTAATACATTTTTAAACTTTAAATATTTGACAACATGTTTGAGTGCATTAAACCAAAGTGATGTATATTACTAGCATTGTAAAGTAAGCATTTGTTGGCAATAGAATATTTTGAGTAATTCTAACAGATGTAGCCAATATTTAATGGTTTGAATAATAATGTATGTTTTTATGGCTGAAAATAGGTCGGTTAATGAATTCAAGAATTTCACCCAAAAAGTAGCATTAATCTAAGTGGAAGCTAATTTATGTTTCATTGCCTTCCTACCTTTATCTACTTCTCGAGTAAATCATTTATAGACAAGTTTCCTAGAGCTTTTGATAATAATATCAAGACATTCATATTCCTTACTTGTCTCAATTATTCTATCTTTAAAAGTGAAGTGCTACTTTTGAAGTGGCCATCCACATTTACTAAATATGACCACTTTAGTTTTATCAATATTAAGAGTCAACACCCATTTACTGAGATAAGAATCAACTTTATCTAACACATTTTGTAAACCAGTGCTTCTAGTAGATAATAAAACAATATCATCAGCATACATAAGGCAACTTATATTATCATTATGTAATTCAACAGGATCACAAGTGTCATAAAAAATCTAAAGTAAATAATTAATATACAAGTTAAATAATTTAGGGCTGAGATTACATCCTTGCTTTACACCAATATTACTGGTAAAATACTAAGTTATACCATGTTGCAATTTAACAGAAATGTTAATATTAATTAATATTCATACTTATGATGATTCAAAGGAACTTGTCTTTTACATTGTAAAGCATAAGTTTGTAAAATATATCCTCTTTTCAAACAGCATCAAACACATTAAAGAGGTCAATAAAGCATGTAAAAACAGATTTACCTTTTAGACTTTTCAACAGTGGACTAAAGAATAAATATGTTGTCAGTTGTTCTGTACCCAGGTTTGGAACAAATCTGGTACCTATTGATGATATTCAACGCGTCAACAGAAATTTGTCACCTGTTATTCACAATTTTACAAAAGAGCTTGCTAAAACACCTAGATATACCTATATCACTCCATGGGTATCTGCAACACCATCCTTACAGGTATTGGACCATTAATTATTTCACATCCAGGGAACCAGTCTACTGGTAGGGTAATAAAAAATAGAGTACTAACACTTTTGAGATGTGCCCATTGGGTAACAAATGGGTTCAATTTTGTTCTATTATTAATTTCACAAACTTCAATCTATGTATTTATTATAGCTGACAAAAAATATTTACTTTTATTTTGATATCCTGTATTTAATTTCCTACTGACAAAATAGCATATGTACTCTTGGTGTGAGGCTATGTTATTAGGTGCAGACCAGGGAGTCCCCCTGTATAGGATCACTAGACTCAAAAATATGCTCTGAGATGCCTGTTTTTTAAGGCTGAAAATAATTTCTCTAACTCTAATGAATGGAACCATGTGTGGTTTGTATGCCAAGCTAATGAAGAACTTATTTTTATTTTTTAATATATTAACATTAAGTTCTATGGAAAATGAATTAGTGGTCTGATCTCTATAGGGGTGGGGTTAGTGTGTGTATCCATGACAACCACGTGCATCTTAGCATCCATTTCAGTATCATTGGTTGATTTAAGAGTAATTATAGTAAAATGGATCATTTTTGGAGTAATTTAGAGCAGATACTAGTGAAAAAGCAAAGAATTATGGAAAACAAGTATGGTTGTGTAATTTGAATTGGGAAACCTGACCAATCTGACTATGAGAAGCATAAACTGAGATGGGCTGATTGCACCATTTCCTATTTAACTACGTACAGACTTTCATATATGATAAAAAGAAGAATTACACCTGACTTAGACTGGGTGAGAAAAATGAATCTCTTAATGTTAGTCACTTGTGTCATGAAAAAATGTGTGTGAACATTGACCATTTAGTTTTGAAACTCCATTCTATCAAGAAAGAGAGAGAGGGACAGAGAGAGACAGATCACTGTAAAGACCAGGGACTATGAACAAAATGCCACAAACTCATCTGTTTAATATAATGGATCTTATTCAAAGTAAATCTTTTATACTCTTGTCATATTTAGCTCCGAATTTCAACTAATACTACATAACAATCTGTCTTTGCATAATTCCTCTCTCCTGATATTTCTCATCGAGTCTGAATAAAATTGCTCTCTTTTTACATCTATTATATCTGTATGTTTTCTTTTTCTTGTAAAATGTCTTATCAATAATATGTTCTCTATGTCTTCTTTTCAGCTGCATAGCCACATGGGAGTTTGCTGCTATAGGGCACCCAGAAGCTCAGCACAGCTTCACTGTAGACTCCATAGGCCCAATGTTGCTGTAATGTACTGCACTATAACTTTGTGCATGGAAATTCTTCATTCATTTTACATTTCAAGGTAAACTTCTTTTAATTATTTTATTTACACTTTGAGACTTTTGTGTGTTTGTGTTGAGAAATGTCTTCTGAATTGACATTTTCCCCAGCTGGTAGTTAACAAATATTTGTATCATTGATTCGGAATGTGTAGAGTTTACTTTTCTAAATGTGCCAGGCAACCATGAGCTTTTAACTACCCAGTTTTCATTTTCACCAGTGCAAACATGACTTTGTCTTGCAAAGGGAATGACCACCCTGATAACGGAGCACTATGTCATTTACTGCTTTTAATATGCCCCTCATTATCATAGAAGTGTCCCCACAGTATTTCTGAAAGGCAGCATTAAACTCCGCATGACAATGCTGTCTCAAGTCTATTGCAAATTTTTTTCTCATCCTCTCGCTTTAAATTTTGTTTTTTCCTGGCATCAGATTTGTAAGTTCATTTGACTTTTTAATGATGTCTCCCACTCTAGGCTCCAATCACACATGGGATATGTTCTCTTGTGTTCTGTGAACACTGCATTTCACCGTTCTTCATTTTTCTTGATCTGTACCAGCCTGTATGTACTCTTTTCACTAGACCTGACATAGAAATTATGAATGTATTACCCTTTTTGTTACATAGAATCTTACATTTATGATATTTTATGTTGCAGGGTGCTTTTTAAGTGCATTCATTTCTTATTTACAACTCTCTGTGTCAAGGTATTAGTTTCCTTGGATATGTTAGCTCCCCTAGTCCATTGTTTGACAATGAGCTTTAAGGACTCACGGTACTAATTCAACTCCAATAGTAAACCTATGGAAACATCATGATATTAAAAATTCAATAACTTTAAATTTCTGAATGATCATGATCAAACCTATATATATCAGTATAGACCCATCCTTGATGCAAGCTTCTGTGTTAAGAAAACCACATGAGCCGCACCATATTTTGGATCTACATGTACATGAAACATGTGTTATCCATTCTGCACCTAATGAATCAGGTGTTACTGTTGTTATTGACTGTTCCTAAGTCAAGTCTATAAAAATACTAAAATTGCATCAATAGAATCTTGTCTCTATTTTTTTTTAGGTACAGATAGGATAAGCTCTCAAAATAATTTTTTACTAAAATTTTACTTTTCATTATTAACTAATTATGGACCACCAAACCCGTATATACTCTATTAAATCTTCACCATTTCTAGACTGGTTCACAGTTGTTCCCTATAATTAGTACCGTGAGTCCTATAAGTAGATCTGAACTTTTTACAAAGATATGTATTTTACTCATTGATGTTGGAACATGGTTGTAATAAAGAATTGGCCACTCTCGTGCAAAGATATTAGTGTAACAGCATTTGATGTGATACCACTATCTATAGCTAAATTGTATCCGCATAACATTTTGCTGTATTGTATTGTACATATTAATGATTTATTCTTGTTATTAAATTTATTGTTTTCTGCATATGTATCTTCATGTTATATTTCTATGGCATGCATGCTACACAAAAGAAACTCAAACATGCAGACATCAGCAAGTATTACATAACTGGGTATCAAATTACATGACACCTTGTATTTTCATCTCTCACTGGCTATAAGACAAGTTTTAAATGCTTATACAATTCAAAATGACCATTTTTTTTCTGACTAACACATTAAAAAAAAGTACAGTGTATCCCTATTCCCATCTTTCAAAATCAAACTAATAAGTGTGCCAGATGACAGAGGATAAGGATAAGGGGTCATTGCCTTTCTGGCACTAAGGGAAGTAAACACACCCATGAAACAACAGTGATGGTGACATTCCAAAATTATCTAAACTATCAAACACCAGTGATTTATCACCCCCAGATCTGCACAGTAATGTATAAAAAGCCAAACAAGTACCATAAGTTTTATTCTATTGAAAAATTAAATAGTTTAGTGCTACTTTTTATTATAACACTATGGGAAAGAGTAAGGAAACACAGAATAGACAAAGCAATTTCTTCAAACCTGGTAATGTTCCCCACAACAAGGGAAAGAAATGTACATCAACCAGAAAAACAAAACCACTCAAGGTCTGTTACATAAGGGCAACAAGAGAAGAATTGGAAAAATTTGATGCTAAAACTGATGTTGGAGACAGCAGGCCAGTGCGTCAATAGATGCGGCCCAAGCCAAGAAGTAAGCTGGAGGTGGAGAAATATATGGAAAACTTTGCGATGCCAAGGCAAATACATGTTTCAATACAATATACATCCAATGATATAATTTATGACTGCATAAGATACTCAGTAAATTTAAGCAATAGGATTCAATTACATGTTAAAGTTCTCCGATACATAAATCTATACCTACTTTTAGCCACAAAACATAAAAAGGTGAGAAAAAGCCCCCAAATCAATATTGTGCCAACTTTCTACTACAAGTAGTGTTAAATTTCTTATCTATCAAGATAAAGCTGATTAAAATGCATCAATTATAGAGAAACATGGAAATAAAGAAAATCCTGCAATCACTCAGTTACAGTCAAAGGGGAGGTAATATAGCTTAATTTGGCATACCAAGCAGCAAACTTGAATTTACAGTTAAATGAGTCTATACTACCATTGATACTAAGTGTAGAGCAATTTTCCTTTTCTAAATAGCTCTTCTTTCAAAATCTGAGCACACATTTCTGACAATAAACATGTCTTCTTCTATTCACATTAAACGATCTGGAGAAGAAAACACATATCACTTATTGCACACAGGAAAAAATGCACAGATGTGGAATACTGTGATCAATGAACACCAGTTCAAACACCCACAGTGTAATGGTTTTGTCTCCTAGGATCTGGGTCATGAAGAGAAAAGAGATCTAGTGTGGCAGGAGAGAGCAATATGTTCGACATGCAGTTATACATTAAAAATGTTTAATCTCTATGATGAGGTACAGAAAACCAGCAAGAAAGGAAGAAAGGCAATCTGTGTAAATAGCTCCATACAGATAGGATTTTCACAGACTTCTGTTGGAAATGAAAGTTTAAGGCCTATACTTTTATGTATAGTCAGTCTTAAGTCTTAAGCAGTCTAATGTGTGCTGGGTAGATGGTTCCAACTGGGTGTATAGAAGCACATTCTTGCCAAGTCATTTCAAGCTGAAAATATCCAGTGAGAGTGAAGGGTCTACATTACGCATGCATATGGAGTATCGGTTAGGTTAATCTACAGAGCTGAAAACAAAACTGAACAAGAACACCCAGAAAGTGGAATCGGTCAATCGAAGGATTAAAAACATAGCTTACCTAAAAATATAACCTTCAAGAGAAACTTCCACAGTATGGCTCATAGTGCTGTTCATAACTGTAACCATGGACCTGGAGAATCTCTGGTGAAGCTATGTAAATCTATCGGTTGTCCAGTTTCAGCTGTAGTTCTATGGCACAGCATCTGAAAACCAAACAAGATGTATATCTCAGAGATAAAATGTACAAATCAAGTAAAGTATATAAGAAAAGAAAAGATCTGAGAAAAGGGCATTTCTTTACAAACTGTATGAGAAATATCAAGTGCAAACTAATTATGATAAAGGCAAATTGCTGTGTGCTGTGGCTACAAAAATAAAAGAAAAATATCAACACTATTACCATAATCAACCTTCATTATAGCACATTTTTACAAGCCGATGCAATGTGGCATGTGCAGTTTTGTGCACAGTCCTTGATTTTTACAATGCTCCCTGCTTTGATGTATCGAATGTGTTTCTAAATGTAAATGCTCAGTATTGATACATAAGCTATTGTGACATGTGGCTTATGCTTAAAATCTCTCCCCGAACCCCTTTGTGGGAATAGTTGCATAGGTTAAATGGTATTTAGCAATATAAGCCAATATGTGGACACCAACATATGAAATTCTGCCATATGGCCATACTATTCTCTCTTTTCCATAACCTGAGCCATCTACCACCCCTAAAAATGTGAACCTAGCCCTTTCCAGCACTGTTATTTACAGAAATTTTCTCTAAAATCATATGCAAATTATGAAAATAAGACTCTACTGTGATTTTGATAACCAAAAACCACCAAAACAATAACCTGGATGCACATGGTAACCATGGAAACAGCAGGCTCTTGGTATGGTGTAGTGCCCCTATAGGACTCACGATACTAATTCAACTCCCATAGTAAACCTATGGAAACATCATGATATTAAAAATTCAATAACTTTAAATTTCTGAATGCTCATGATCAAACCTATATATATCAGTACAGACCCATCCTTGATGCAAGCTTCTGTGTTAAGAAAACCACATGAGCAGCACCATATTTTGGATCTACATGTACATGAAACATGTGTTATCCATTCTGCACCTAATGAATCAGGTGCTACTGTTGTTATTGACTGTTCCTAAGTCAAGTCTATAAAAATACTAAAATTGCATCAATAGAATCTTGTCTCTATTTTTTTTTAGGTACAGATAGGATAAGCTCTCAAAATAATTTTTTACTAAAATTTTACTTTTCATTATTAACTAATTATGGACCACCAAACCCGTATATACTCTATTAAATCTTCACCCATTTCTAGACTGGTTCACAGTTGTTCCATATAATTAGTACCGTGAGTCCTTAAACATATCTCATTGTAACAAAATCTGAACTTTAATACTCAGAAGGTATTTTTATTTTATTAATTTCAGTTAAGAATCATGCGAAGAGATCTGCCTCTCAAAACATATGGTATCTGTGCACATATTTTGACTGAAAGATTTTTTACAATGAAATTTTACCTGTAAACCATTGTTCTAATTTGTCTTTACATTACTTATCTCTATGAATTATGAAATAAAAAATAGGAAACCTAATTGAATGATAATTTTGTTTGTAACATTGAATAATGATGAATTTCTATTTACTTCTTTTGTTCGGAGTCACTGGCTCTAAATCTTTGGTTTGAGTTGGCAGTGGGAACTTGTATTGCACCGAAACATCCTCTTTCTCAATACCAAACTGTGAACTTGGTCTTTTTGTCACAATATTATACTTTCCTCTGAGAGTCTTTTATTTAGTGTTTTTTGTGACATCACTCTCTACAGTTTTCTCACTTGTTACGCCCTTGTTCTAGGAATATTTCCTGTTCTGAAGTGAAACTTTCTTGTAATGTGACGTCTGGTTTTTCTCTTTACCTTTGGCCTTTTTGACACAGTAATATAACTGCAGTTTATGCTTTGAGTTTCAAAGTGTGAATTCAGTATCTGTTTAGTGCTGTTAGAACTACATTCTGCACTGTTTATATTGTTTCTTTACATCAATGGAAGCTAGTATCAGTTTACAGTCTGTCAAGACTCACATTTGGCTTCAGGTTCCTGATCTCTACATTTATCAATTTTCATGTGACAAGTGATCAAAAATAAAATGAACCCGTTACTTGCCATAAACACTTCTTAACATATGATTCCGGAAAACAAAATCTCCAATTAAGGAAATTTTAGGCAACCAAAATATGATCTTTATACCAGAAATTGATGAAAATAGGTGGGGGGGGGGGGGGGGGGGGGGGTAATTTGATACCTCTTTTTACATTATGCTTATAGGTGAATATTTCATGCATACATATTTGAATAGCAGATACACAGGAAATAAAGAAAAAGATGAGACACTATTGAAATAAATGCATTTATTCAGTTATCTGCATCTATAATATATGAAAATGGTAACAAATTTAAAATACAACATTAATTCTTATCATCTATAGGCATTACATAAGTGTTCATTATTATCATTTAGTGCACTTAGAATATTGCCCAAGTTAGAATAGTACATACTTGGTGCCTAAGGTTGTCAATACACAAAAATAACAGAACTTTATGTTCAGTATAGGTATCGGACCAGTAATTATTTCACAGCCAGGGAACCAGTCTACTGGTGGGGGAATAAAAAATAGAGAACTAAATCTTTTGAGATGTGCCCATTGGGTAATAAATGGGTTCAATTTTGTTCTATTATTACTTTCACAAACAAATATTTACTTTATTTTGATATCCTGTATTTAATTTCCTACTGACAAAATAGCACATATACTCTTGGTTGTGAGGCTATATTATTGGGTGCAGACCAGGGAGTCCCCCTGTATAGAATCACGAGACTCAAAAATATGCTGCGAGGCACCCGTTTTTTAAGGCTGAAAAAAACAATTCTAACTCTAATGAATGGAACCATGTGTGGTTTGTATGCCAAGCTAATGAAGAACTTATTTTTATTTTTTAATATATTAACATTAAGTTCTATGGGAAATGAATTAGTGGTCCGATCCCTATCAATAGGTTTATTAAGTTTACTAAAGTAAAAGTTCCTTTAAGTCATATGACAATGAAAAGCTTTGCATAGATTAAGATCATATATGGATCAGAAGCTTTAATAATTACATTACATTGTCAAACCCAGAGGCTTTATTTAGCGTAAGAGATTGAACTGATATTCCACCTCTTTAATGACCAACTTTAATAGGGGGGGAGCTGGGGGCTGAGATATTTTTGATACAACATCAACAGCATTCTTTCTTGAGGTAAAAGAAAAACATATCGCGGTTCATAATAAAAAAATCCTGCCCTCCACCCCCACCCTCAAATTATTGAGATCAATCTCATTATTATAAACACTATATTTTCAAAAAAATTTCAAAATGTGAGAGTCACACTCTGCTTGTGGGTTCAGTTACATATATCTGAGACTAACACAAAGGGTGACTGGAATCATCCTCTATAGCCCACCCAATATCACCCGTTCCCTGTTTGAATGCAAAGGAGGTTCCTGTAAGATCCTAAGGGATATCTGTTGAAGGGACCAGAGAAATTCATCATCATACATATTTTTCAAACCATACTGCTCCAACATTTCATCATTAACATAAGAAATCAAGGTATAGTTTCAATGACAAAAGATGTGAATGTGTTGGTGTAATTTAATTGAATATTTAAACAAGGTATATGAATAAAATTTGCATTTATATACTCTCATTACACTGAAAAATACATTGGTACTAATTTTAACTAAATAATTTATTTAATTTACCCATTTTACAAATGAAATGCTGCAAGTCATATACAAGCAACACACTTTGAAAAAGGTGATGCATGTTTAGAGTTAGACTAGTGAATAAAAATGATTCAGAAAGCAGAGGGGTAGATCTGCAACATGTGCTACTTTGCTTGGCAAATTTATGATAAATAATGTTAATTTTATTAATTTAAAATGTATATATTCATTTTTTAAAGAACAATTTGTAATTTTCATAATTTTCAATTAGATACACCAAAATTTAAACTTTTTTCTCATCATGTATCAATCTAAGTAGTTATCTTACAAAACCAGGGAGTTTCAACACAATTTTTTCTTTCTCTATCCCTAGAATATATATATATATATATATATATATATATATATATATATATATATATAGAGAGAGAGAGAGAGAGAGAGAGAGAGAGAGAGAGAGAGAGAGAGAGAGAGAGAGAGAGAGTGTGTGTGTGATAGATAAATAAATATGGCAAGTCACAGAAATCCCAGAGAATTTCATAAAGGGTATTGGTATGTTTCATGTTAGACTAGACCAACAAGTAAATATGATTTAGAAAGCAGAATAATAGATTTGTGGCATGTGCTACTTTATTTGGCAACTTCATGATAAATAAATAAATAAATACTTAATGAAAAGGTATATGTTGAATTTCAATTTCAATTTTTTTTTTTTTTTACATATAATTAGATCTACTGAAGTTAAAACTTTTTGATTATATATTGATCTAAAATGGTATAGTAAAAAATCAGGATGATTCCACAAGTTTACTTCTCTCTCTGTTCCTAGTGACTTGATATTTTTGACATTTAAACTCATTTAAAAAATATCTTCAAGGCAAGGTATAGCAAAACTCATACATTGCCCAAAGTATTATGAAAAAAGGCCAGGGGGGTGTTTACTGTGTGATATACTTGTTAAAAATTGATTTAGAAAACAGGAGGATGGACCTCTGGCATGTGCTACTAGAAATGCAATTATTATATTGAAGAATAATGTGCATTTTACTAATCTTAAGGCTATTTCGATATTTAAAACCAGAAATCTGTATGGAAGTGAACATAAAATGTACTGCACCATTGGAGAGGTAAAAGCAGGGAGATCACCACACAGTTGCGAGAAAATGCCATACCCCTTCCCAACAGGAAGTGGGCAAGCATTTACACGTATGAAAATTTGCACTTCGCCTGAGATAAACATGTTTCTATTGATCTCAGGTCGGTGGAGTAGCAACTGCCCAAGCAACCCCCGCAACTGCGGCGGAGGGGAGCCAAAACTCTCATCAAACAACTTTTTTTATTGGGAGGAGACACCAGAATTAATTTTTTGGGTGTGGGGGCCAGAATTTCTTGCTACGCCACTGTCATGGGTAATAGTATACAAATGGTACTTTAGCCTTCTAAACATCAGTAATTAAGGTGGATATCCTGGGGACACATGGGTCAGTCTGGGGACAATGGGATATAACATGTTAAAATGTCCGTGGGATTAACATTTGAGTGGGAGTCTGGGGACAAGGGGAATTTAACATTAGTCCTTAACATGACATCTCTCATTGTCCCTAGAAATTGTTTTTGTTCTTTTGTACAAAAATGGTACTCTGGGGACAAGGTTTAATATGATGGGACTGTCTGTCAAGGGGAAATGTTAAAATCATACACCATTTTACTGACCCACACCCCACATCTACTGACCAGTGCCTATATTTACATGTAATAACCAAATTGCTGTTTGACTGACCAGCACCCACACCTACTAACTAATACACCATTTTGACTGACCATCAACTTATCTACTGACCAATACCTACATTTATTAACTAACAAAAATGGGAGGAATGCTCACACAATCATACTGTCACACACAAGACAGAAGAGTGGAGAACTAGGTGCACCTGAAAAGGGCCGTTGGGGTTGTTAACCAAAAATGGTTAACAAATACCACACCTCTTCACTTCTCTAAGTCTCACGCTTCTCCTGACCATCGATCCATATTTTACCACTCTTTTCAGACAACCTTGTCTTTCTACATCAGTGGTTCCCAAACCGCAGGTCACAACACAAACGAGGGTCGCGAGGACCCTTGTGACCCTATATCAGTACTGCATTTTGGGTCGCAAAAGATGGTATTGAGGGTCATGATCAAAAAAGTTTGGGAACCACTGCTCTACATAGATTCTTCTGTCATTTCCTTGATTGTCCACTTGGCTATGGTGTAGATTGGGATGTCTCTGGGAGGAATGACAATCAGGGCTACCCAGATCTCTTAGAAAAGACATACTACTCACCATTGCCTAATCAAACAAAACAAATCCCTCAATTATAAAATGTGTGTGTGTGTGTGTGTGCGTGAATATCTAATCAATACTAAAAAAAGCAAATCCAAGAATTCTCAATCTTCTATGACTACATCAACTGCCACCAGTGACACGCCAGCAGCGGCAGCAGTCACTACTATGACTACATCAGCAGAAGTAGGACTTGGACATGGAAAAGGTTAAAGGCAGTTACAGCTGATGTTGTCAAGTCCATCCTTATTTTTTTTTTTTTTCTTTTTCTTCTTCTTCAAAACCCAACAGCCCTTTTCAGGGCTATGCAGATCTCTCAGAAAAGACAAACTACTCACCATTGCCTAATCAAAGAAAACAAATCCCTCGATTATACAGTGTTGTGTGTGTGTGTGAATATCTAATCAATACTAAAAAAAAGCAAATCAAGATATGGATACACTTGGGTTTTTGGTATATTCTTGTGAATGAAAATCACAACAAAATATTTCAAATACATCACAAAAAGTCCATTTTTTCTTCCTCTTCTTACTGTCTTGCTTTTTTTCCCACTGGAATGGGTTCTTCTGCTGTTTCTTCTGCTTGTCTTGCTTTGAATTTCTTTGCTGAAATGGTTTCTTCTTCTGTTTCATTTGCTTCTGAAAGCTCCCACTTTTTCTCTTTTTTTCACTTTCTGGGCACACTCTAAAGGCCAAAGTCCTTCTTCTTGACACTGAAAACAGGTATCTTTACTTTGTCTCTGGATCTGATTTCTCCTGTCTTAGAACTCCCTTTTCTTTGACGTTGTGGACAGGTATCTTGAGTCCAACACCCTTTCTCTTGACATACATAACAGGTATCTTGACTTTTATCTCGAGGGGAGTAGTCTGGAGTTTCTCTGCAAGTCTTATTGTAAGTGTATTTCCGAATGACTCTGCAAGTCTCTTACCAGAAGTGTGATCTGTTGCGAAGATTACATCTTCACAGACTGAAACTGAATGAGTGTTTTCTCTTAGGCAGGGAAAGGGAGTATACTCTATTAAAATAACACTTAAGTGGTCTACCTTCATGAAACGATCACACCTTTCCAAAGAGAAACCAGACGCCAAGCGACGACGACGTTCTGTGTCGCCTCATACTCTGAGAGACGTTTTGTCAGAAGATCCCCCTTGCGAATTCGAAAAGGACATGACAGATCCCTATCCAGCACCATCCAACTCCTCCCTGACCCCAAGACCGGGAGAGTCGAAATCAGCTAAGAAAGAAATACGTTCGGTATCCCCTGAACATTGTGTTCACATTTAACTAACCCACCAAGTGAATTCTAGAAAATTTAGAACAACTGCTTACACTTGCACAATACAATTTAAAGAATTCAAGTCTCAAGTCCCGGCAGAGGCTGTCTTTATTACTGTCTTATTGGAGTCAATTATGGAGGAGTTGAAACGGCGGTGCCAAGCTAAATATTACGATCGTTTGCGACTGTCCATCACTCACGACAGTAGTAAAATTTCCTGTTTGGATCGAATTTAGTACATCTGCGGAATAACCCAAAATCAAAAGACAGACAAAAAAGAATAGAGTGGCAGTGAGTTCACACTCCAAATTATCTCCTAAGAAGAAAACCGAAAAAGATGACCCCTTCAAGAAAGAGAGGTATAGCGGTTAGAACGCGAGCGTACTCACGAAACTCTCGATGTGTGACCGTTTCCCCTTCCTCTTCTCCTACTCCTCCTCCTTCGTTATTGACGATGCCTGCCATACCTGAGTTAAAATAAGTATTTCCACATCTGATTTAAGACAAGTGTTTCCCCATCTGACGAAAAAATTGAAACCCATCTCTAAAGGGACTTCTACCTCTTCTCCGTCGACGTCTTCTTCTACTGCAGCCAAAAAGGTGTCATCCCCGAAGAAAAAAGTGCAAGACAGAACAAGCATGTTCTAAAGTTTACTGAATTTGTCCAAGCAATAACTGGTATTTTTAGTCCGTCATCCAGTGATACGCAAAATCAAGTTATATATCATGGAGCAGTAACCTTTGATGGTAATCGGGGTCAGCCAGTTGCGTGATTCGTGCACTTTACACCAGCCCCTGATTACGTGCCACTTTCCCTCATAAACCTTCAAAGTGGAGGACCTTCTTTCTCGCGAGATTCTTTCCACAATCGAAGGTTTAAATTCTTTCCTTTGCAAGTTTCGACTGACAAGAGCCATGCGTGAAGGAGGCGTCGGTCCAGAAAGGGATGGAATACATGTGACCGTGGCTGTTTAAGCAGATTCGGTCTGGCTGGAATGTTCATGGGCAGATCTAGTACTAAATTGAGCCGATCATTGACCCAGGATTTGCCCATCTGAGACAAGTTTTCAGAATAGAATCATCTTGCAGTTATGACTCCTCAACTTCTGCATTAGTTTCGGTATTAAGACCGTGGGTGGGTAGGCAAAGGCCCACAACCACTCCCCATTGATTGAGAGTGCATTCACGGTCCCGGTACTGGAGAGACAAAGGTGATCAGTTTGCGATTCCACCTGGTCGCAAAAAGATCAATCATCACACGCCCCAAACGCGCGCAAATCCGATGTAAGTCACCACCAGCGAGTTGTCAGGCATGATTAGGACTGTTTTCCCGCAGAGGTGGTCCTTCCAGAAATGAAAGGCGTTGATTATAGCCTTCATTTCCAGAAGGTTGATGTGAACAGCTATTTCCTCCAGCACCCACTTACCGCTGACCATATCGAAGCCCGGCAACATGTAGGTTCCACAACGGACACACTGGCGTCCGTGCATACTGTAAATTCCGGTTGGGGCTTTATAGAGGAATTCCTGTCGTGAGTCAACCCTGGTTGCGCCTCTGATGGAGGAATGATACTACCTCGCTCGTGATCCTGACCTTCTGATCGAGTGGACTGGAAAGGCATGCCATTGTGCAAGCAAAGTCAATGATCTGTACCACGCGAACGTAGGGGAATCGTACAAGATTGAGATTGGTGATAAACTCCATACCCAGATGGACCAAACATTGGAATAGATGGAGGTCGGACTTTTCCCACTTCACTAGAAAACCCAGATGACTCAAACGGGATAGGAGATCGTTCCTGGCCTTGACAAGAATAGAACTTACCATATGTTTCTGGAGGATGCCGTCCAAATACGCTGCCATCACTGTGGATGAAGTCGACCAGAATAGGGTGACTACGCACTTCATGATCTTTGTAAATGCCCATGGGCTGATGTTTAAACCAAATGTAAGAACTCAAAACTGATAAATATTTCCTTGGTATGCAAATCGAACAAATTTCCGCGGCACCGGGTGAATAGGACGTGAAAGTGCATCTCACAGATCGAGATTGGTGGAAAACCGTCCTTTCTGATGGATCGTTGGACCGATCGTGCCGTCTCCATCTTGATTTTCGGCAGAACTATGTATTGGTTGATGCAGTTTAGGACGATGATCAGCCTGACCTTGCCATTGGCATTTTGCACAAGGAAGAGACTGGAATAGAACCCCGAAGATTGTGGCTTTCGGACAATCTCCACCGCTCGCTTGACCAGATCTCCTACTGCATAATTTCGTGATTCTCCGGATCTGACGGTACGTCCGTCATGAGCGGAGAGGACGAAAGAGGAGGAGGTTGGATAAATGAAATCTGAAGCCCTACTAAATGATTTGATTTGGATCGCCCACTCGTTCTGCTGGAATAAAGCGATCCAACAATAGTAGAAATGCAGGAGTCTGGTGCCGACCGGTAGGATGTCTGCAGGCGGTTGGGGTGGTATGTCAACGGCAGAAGTTAGAAGGCTTCGGGAACGAGAAACCACGTTTCTTGCCCCCTCTGTAAGACTGCCTCCTACTCTGGGTGGGTTGTTGCCTCTTGACATATGATTGGCGTCGAGACTGATTCTGTGATTAAGCAGTAAACGATCCCCTATCTCTTTGTCTCCAATCATCTCTCCTTTGGAGTTGAGATTGATTGGACTTGTATGGCTCTGCAGGCTGAACGGCAAGTTGTAGGGGCAGTTCCTAAGCTACCCGTCTCCTCATTTCCTCAATCTAAGCCAAGTATTACCACCAAACAAGAGGAAATATAATGATCTAAACATAGACTGGGACTACATTCGTGGGTGCATCCTACGGATCATACCTCGAATGTATGTCGATAGCTGCCATGCGGACCACGTCGACTATTTACGAAAGAAAGATTAACCGAGAAGTTACAAATGATCAAGTTTTTTTTTTTTCATTCGTAACTTCTTGGTCAATCATAGTGCCAATCCAATCGTAGAAATAGCTGATGTGGCCTAAATCGATTGGGTTTCTTTTTTGGCGGAGAAATTTACGGGAAATAAAAGGTATTACTTTTCTGTAAATTACTGTGCCGATAGAGATCTGAGGTATAATTCTGTCTAGCAGAAATAGCCGAAGTAGTTCCGAATGGGAATCCTGGTAGGTTTTGACCGGTGGATGGAATCACCGGAACGGATTCGGAATATGTGCAAGATGTTTGTACTCAATATTAATTTTTGTATTAGACTGTATAATCATAGATCTAAGCAATAAACGGTGTGCAATAAATTTAAAAAGCAAACATTAAAAACGAAGAACACATCTTCTATTTATCAAGCCGAATCCACACTAGCTCAAAAAAAATCAATAATTTAAAATACAAATTAAAAAAGAATCGTACATAATAATAATAAACATATCTGCATACATGGAAACTTAATTGAAACTTTTTAAAAAATTATAAAAATGAGGGACTTTCTTGGAGAAAAAAATACACTCCTTTTTATAGGGAACTAATACGATGCTCATTTATGTGAGTAATACATTTGTTCCCTGAAGAAATAATAAACAATATCAAACAGTAACCCAAATTGATTTCCCTGTAAATATTTTGATCTATGATTATACAGACTAATACAAAAAATAACACTGAGTACAAACATCTTACACATAGGAAGAATTCCAAGTCGTTACGGTCCGTTCCGGTGATTACCGCCGTTTCGGTGAATCTATCCACCCCGTTTTACTGTAAATCCATAAGCATCCTTGCCCCTAGACTCGTCTCCTGTCGTACTGTTGGCATATATGTGGTATGTACACGTGCCAGGAACAAGGCTACCTTGCCCTTGCAAAAGATATGATTGACAGTTGATCATGTGATCATGCTACCTTTTGTAGGACAAATTGTATAAAATTCCTAGCTTGTCTCACGAAGGCTCGTTGCCACTTCAACTATACATCGACTTTCACTAGCCACACTTACACAGAAGTAATCGCCTACAAGTCTGAAGTGAGCGCTAGTTGCGCAAAAACGTAAAGCCACAAGCACCTTGTAGCGTGGGGGGGGGAGGGGGCAGAGCCAGTGGCGGCGCATAAGTTCGAGGTGCCCGGGGGCAAAGGTCTTTAGTGGCCCCCCCACAGAGGCCCCTGCGGGCAGTGTTCTTTAGTGGCGCCCTACTTTGCCACAGAGAACAGTTTTTATGTCAGTTGCCAACCTCCAACTCCCCTCCCCCCGAGTCTCCTCCCCGCAAAACAAAAAAAGCCCCCGACGCCGCCCCCGCCCGGGGGCAATTAACCCCCCGACCCCCCCCTCGCACCGCTACTGGGCAGAGCGACGCCTTGTTTCACTTCATAAAAGCAGAAGCAAGTGTTTCAGTCACAGTGTTTACAATGAATCAAATAGTTAGTCTAGTAAGTCGAATAGCGAGCAAGCAAAAGATTGTCATTGACGTCCATGGGGTTATCTCCGTTCCTAAAAATTCTCCTTTCTAAGCGTTTTCTTTCATGACATCGACGATAACATAGTGCAAGCGCCATTTGTTAGCGTTTCCAATTGAGAGATATTTAAGGACAGTTCTCAATTTTGAGTTGAGATTCTTCTTCTGTGTTCATTGTGAACAGGATTTGTGGAAAATATCAAAATTGAGGCAGGAGATATACGATGGTTGTAGTTCATTCCGCACAGCATTGCGAATGACGTCCGCGTCTGTAGCTCAGTGAATTTTCAGGTCAGCGTCTTTACATGCTGCTACAAATATCTAATTCGTTTCCTGCACAAACCATTTCAGCACCGTTTGAATCGACATACAGCGTAACACATCTTATTCAATGCATGCTGAAAGGAGAGTTGTCTGTTTACATCAAATTCTTTGACGCCGCCATGACCTGTGGAAGAGTCGGTTGTTTACTTAAGGTATCACGGTACCAGTTGTTTTTCCATAGACCTTAATGTTAACATTTGGTGAAATAAATATACCTTCTCTCCTATTTTAGCATGCATGTCACACACTGTCATAGAGAGCAATGTTAGATTGTCAATTTGACAGTGATAGAACCAGGTACTCCATTGCATTTAAGAGAGATAACTCTGCTGGAACTAGACAGGGGTACGAGTTGTCCAGTCACAACAGACACATTTTCAGTGATGTGCATCACATTTTTAAAAAATCATAAAAAATGCAAAACATGATCTACATATGAATTAACATAATCTCACATGTTGCTAAGAGACTCAACTTTTTTTTAAGCCAGACAGAAACTACAACTCTTACATAATACACCAATCACAGCTAGTTTTGTTGTTTATTTCTGAATACAATGTTCCCTACACCTGAAGCTCCACCCTCTGGGCTTGCGCAATTGGTACCGTGATACCTAAAGCCAACCTTAATTTTTTCAATAATCTGTGATATAGCTCTGGACTGTACAAGTAACAAGTGTACTTAGTCTCGCTTGTCAAAAACAATTGTATGAGGTACCAAGCTATGTTTTATATTGATGTCTTTGGAAATGTCATGGAGCTGTTTCAACTGCTGTTTTCATACTTGTGCTCTACTACCAAACTATTTTTTGGGAATAAAATGAATTGTTTTAACTATAAGTTGTGTTTTATTCATATCAGCACTTATTGAACTTTACATGGGTGATATGGGATAAATCACATTATGTCATATTATGTAATAACTAGGTCAAAGGTCAATGTACTAATTAGTATGTAAACTCCTACTTCAAAATGGAGAATTCATCTAAAATAAAGGACTTTATATTTGTTTAGTAGACAAAGAACTTGATATCAGAGACAGGTGGACATGACTCAATCTTATTATAAAGTATAAGCTTTCAACACTTTACACCAACTGCAGCTACATGAGGTCACTAACCCCTAGTCCTTGCACAAAGGTCAGCCTACCCATCATCTCTGTAACACAAATAGAAAGCTTTCCTCCTTTTTGTAGTGAATAAAATTCATGCAATAAGCCAATCTGTCTCCAAATGTAGCAGATCCCAGCTTCTAAGCACTTATTTTTGATTTGGGGTGAAATTTGGGGAATAAAATACAGAAAAATGCCAAGGAAAAACAATAAGTACAGCAAGTCAAATGGAGTTTTAAACAGGAGGAAAATGTACATATAAAAGGGACATGTAGCTTATAATAAAGGAATCAAAAGAGACAACCACAACATAGAAAAAAATGAGAAGGAAAAGTTTGATTGCCTTACCTTAGCGAAATATATGAAGGCAATGCCACATTGGTCCAAGGACAGTCCCGAGGCATCAGTACTATTACATCCGTCATAAGCACAAAAACTTCATGTGAAGCAGTGTGCATTCTCATCTGAAATAAAAGTGTAAATAATTTTAATCATATAGATGCATATAATTTATATTGGTCCTACACATACAATTAAAAAAAATTGGCTTAAATTAGGCACAAGCAAAAAAAAAAAAAAATCTGTGTCTGTTTTTCAACCTTTTAAATTTTGCTGTAAGAAATGATTAAATCAGTTGTACTTACACTGGCATAAAGATTGAGGGCTAATATAATATTTAACACTAAATATTTCCTTTATTTTCAAAAACAAGTACTGAAAATGGGAGTTTTCATTTCTTCAAATGTCATGTATGGTGTAAGGGAGATAACTGAATGAAATACATAAGTTGTGGTATTTTTATTTCCGCCAATATATTATCCATGTAATATAAATTAGTTCATGAAAACCTGTATTAACATGCATGCAATTATATTATCCAAAAATAAATTATTGATAAAGTGTAGAACCTAAAATTGAGGCTTATGTATGTAGTGGAGACCTTGAAAGTGATTTAATTTTGTTCTCAGAGATGAGGAGGCTGCCTCATATCGAATAGTTTATGTTCTCTAGAATGCCGCTATATGGATTGCAACCTTGTGTAAACATGCCAATATGATCCCATGCTATTCTGGATTCTTGTGATGCGACCCAAAGTTTGAAGAACAGTGTGGACTTGAATGGAAGGAATGGGCAATATGTGACTAATGTGGTTACCAGGTTACCACTCAGAAAAATTTGGCCATATATGAGGAAATTCCAAAAGAAACAGTTGGACAGAAATAAATAGGATTAATTGAAAGTCAGTAAAGGATTATAAATGGGCACATGCAAGTGTCAATGGGAAATGCTAACTTAAAGAAATGGCTCTTGTCTGATGATATTCCTGCCACTTCTACAAAAGGAAATGCAACATAACTTATCTTTATATATTGCATGAAGAATTTCAAGACAAGAAAGTGTAGAAAAAGGGACAATTATTGCATGACAATAAAAAGAAAGTGGGAAGGAAGACCATATCTATAATAAGTTACCTAAAATTACTCTTACCAGCATATCCTCTATGATACAAAGTGATCTACAACAACTGAAGCACCTTCTTTGAACCCTATAGTGTTCTCTATCATGTTTTATGGCATGCTTTTCAAGAAGTAGATATTTACTGTTTATACATGATTTATCATGATATGCAGGTAAAAATGTTAATATTTGGCCAAAAATCATCCACATTGTGTTTACATAACTTATTTTGTTGCATGTATGACAATCTCTGAGCTGACTCCACTGATATAAAGCCATCAGGCCATACAAATCTCTATCTGCCATAGCCATCTTTATCAAATGCCTTCTCCGATGCCAACGTGTTATTTTCTGAAGATTTTATACATTTTCTAGTTAAAAGTCTGTAAATATTTGACCCAAACTTCTCAATATCCATTGTTTTTGCCAAATGACACTATGATAGTTTATAAATGGCACGTACATGTACATGTTACTATGGACACACTGCAATGCTGGTATTCCCTTTAGGTATCACGGTACCAATTGTTTTTCCATAGACCTTAATGTTAACATTTGGTGAAATAAATATACCTTCTCTCCTATTTTAGCATGCATGTCACACACTGTCATAGAGAGCAATGTTAGATTGTCAATTTGACAGTGATAGAACCAGGTACTCCATTGCATTTAAGAGAGATAACTCTGCTGGAACTAGACAGGGATAAGAGTTGTCCAGTCACAACAGACACATTTTCAGTGATGTGCATCACATTTTTAAAAAATCATAAAAAATGCAAAACATGATCTACATATGAATTAACATAATCTCACATGTTGCTAAGAGACTCAACTTTTTTTTAAGCCAGACAGAAACTACAACTCTTACATAATACACCAATCACAGCTAGTTTTGTTGTTTATTTCTGAATACAATGTTCCCTACACCTTAAGCTCCACCCCCTGGGCTTGCACAATTGGTGCCGTGATACCTTAAGGAGTGACCAGCTATCCTATTCGGCTATCTTCTAATATAATGTAGTTTCCCGACGCATCTTTTTACCCAGTTACAGCCAGTTACACCCAGTTATACTCAATTACACCCAATTATACCCAATTACACTATAATACTACTTTTTGAAATAAAATAAATTTTAAATACAATTTATTTATTCTCGTAGCATTTTTTAAAAATATTTCACAAACAAACAATACTCCTTTTTAGATAATCGGGTGGTCCTTAAATTGTCCTTTAAAAAGTCCATAAAGCCATATATTCTTCAGTAAATGTGTAATCTAGTTCTGCTCATTATCTCATCCACCAAGTCATGCCCTTGAAACCGGTGTATCAACTCCGCCATCACTTTTATTATATGATTTAAAAATCATTGTATTCTTTTTCTAAGAGCACTCAAATTGTCAGTGAATATTTTTTATTACGTTTTTAAAAAAATCATTGTTGTTGATTACCATAAACAAATATAGTGATGTACAATATGTTATATACCTATCATTCTGACACTTTGAGCTGCTCAGTTTGAGTAGCAGGTAATTAAATTATATATTGCTGACAAGTACCAATTAACCCAAACCCAATTAGTGTAAATATGTAATTATGTATTATAATTTTTTTTTTTTAATTAGTGCAATGGTAAATGTTTTGTACAATGTTTTTTATTTGTTCTTGCTTGACCTATGGGTGTAATATCACCGTGTGTAATATGCAAATAACTATTTAATCCATTAATTAGATTTGTTTACTTTGTTAATTTATGTTTATTAAATAAACGGAGGAAAACATTAATTTCTAGTTCTTTTTTAAAAATTATTTTACATGTTGAAAACATATATGCTGGTACAAAAATATAAACATGAACATAAGCATCACAATCCAGACATAGAGCAGTAACTGATAAACGGAATGAACCATGTGGACATCTCATGCTGCTGTAACAGGAAACGGCTTATTTGGTCAGTTGGTTGATTATGGTTGTCTTGATTGTTGCAGTTTTCAGGGTCAGGTAAACTATCCTTTAGCATAACAGCTGTTTCCCATTTGGCTGCATACACTAAAGCCCAGTATCCATATAGCCTGTACCAAGAAAATAAATATTTAATAGTAATCTGCCTTTCCTAATTTTTTATCATTGTATACGCGTATTCATATACAGATTTGGTTTGTGTAAGAAATTGTAATCATAGGCAGATTTAGCAGAGGTCTACGTGAAGAAAAAAATTATGGTCAAAAATACAGTTTTTTTTATGGGATTGTATGTCTTTAAATGAAAGTGGCGAAAACCAAAAATCTGTTTTTTTTTAATAAAGATGATAAATATGTAATATAAAATGTTGTACTCAATTTTCGATGCTTTTTAATATAAAAATTTGGGTTTTTGTACGAAATTGTGATATAGACGGATTTAGGAAGGGGTGTAGGTGAAAAAAGTTTTTTTGGGACTGCCCCTTTCCGGGGGGGGGGGGGGGGGGGGGGGGGGGGGGGTGGGAGGGAGGGGCGGGCCGGGAGGGGGTTGTTACTCAGATAAGTACTGACGGGTGTGCATTCATGATGACAAAAAGGGAACCCGAATCGATACATGAGAGCCATGTAAATCAGTACCAGAATCATTACTGTGAAATTTAGACCCGAAATTATACAATTTCCTATATCCAAAGAAATATCTAGCCTACTGTCATAACATTAGATAAGCTTATTGAAATATACCAAAATTGCCGAGTGTAAACATCTCTTAAATTGTAGTAAATAATGCATTATTCCTGCAGTCATAACATAAATAATTACCTATCTGCCAAAATATATACCCCAAATATTGAAACAAAATATGAAAAATGAAATATAATACAAAATAAAAATAAGTTTAAATATATTTTTAAAAATATAATTTTTTAAAAACAAACATTTAACCTACTTTTGTCCTGAGTTGTAATATTTCTTCCCGGAGGCAAGTAATGCAGGTAGAAGGTGTTAGTCCTTCCAAACTCTGAATGTCTGATGGACTGAGGTTTTGACAATCATAATTGAACCATGATCTGCATGTACTAAATTCAATTGACTCATAAGAGCAATTTCTGCGGCAGCCTCCACAAGGCCAATAGACCGACCATTTAGAATACGAAACTTTACGTTTAGGCATTGTTAAAGTTGTAGTAAATACAAGTAATTGTAGAGAGTTATGATGTTGTGGAAAGACTGTAAGAGAATTTATATTTAAAAAAGACAATTTTTTTTTTGTCCAATGAAATTTTCAGGAAAAAAGACTGTCCAATAACAATCTTTGGAAGCCAACAATTTTTTTTAGCAAAATAATAGCTAAAACTTTTCCCTCGTAAGACTAACTGGCTTTTGTAGTGTATGAGCTATTTTAACACTGTCCAGTCTGTCATTGTTATGTTAGAGAAAACGTACTAAGAAATTTAAATATGGTTTCCATTGTAAAGCATAGTGAGTTAAAATGAATTCAATATTAACACAATACTGGCAGATGTTTCTGTTTTTAAATAACAAAGTATGGTGTTTTTTTTACCCATATGAATATGGTTTCAGCTACTCAGAGCATAAACAATGCGTAAAACATTAAATAGTTCTGGATAGTTCTTATATTATAATTGAGTATTTTGGGTAAAAAGACGCGCCCTATATTTGCCTCCCTTGTGATTTCTTGGCAGTTGCTATACATGTACATGTACGTAAATAATGTCAGACGATATACTTCTCGCAGCAAGTCTTTTTATTGAAATATAGATTTGAGTTCTCATCAGACAAGTCATAGCATAAATAGATATTAAGTAGAAACGTATAAAAAAAACTGATTTTATTTTTTAATTTTTTTTTTTGAAATGACATTTCATTTCAAATAAGCATTCAAAAGCAGTTACCTGTCTTCGAGGTCGTACATTTTCACGCCATTCTTCAGAGAAGCATTTAGATATTATAGTAATTTAGTATAAAGACAATTTATTACAGAATTTATGCTAATTGGTAGCATAATAATGAGAAATATGTTTTGAAACAATTCAGTATAACCTTTGATCTGCACTATACTTCGCATGCCATCAGATTTATGTTTACTATTTGCATTCTAAAGTTATTTTAGCACAGACTATAACATAAATGAATTCAAGCGAAAAAGAAATCAGCACTGCGATAGTAACCTTGTAAATCTGTGACAGAGACACTCAAGTTTAAAATTATGATCATCATGATACTGCCCAAAAAATTTTAAACTGTCACCTGAATGTTTCTTGTCAGTTCAGCTGATACAACTGTTATGGCTAGATATGAATTTCTTAAATGGCTATAAAATGAAGGTTCCATTGACACTATTATTGTACAGTGTTCCCTGACTGGTTAATATTTATAGCAATAATTGCTTGCCAGATGCTTCTTGATAATATGTGGTTATGAATGTGGAAGTTTTGTCAATTGTCAATACTAGTGCATGTATCCAAAGAAGACCCGCACTAAGGAGCTTTTTTTTTTTTAAAAGCAACTCCATACTTCAGACCCTGAAGGTCACCCTGTTCTTATTTAAACTCGCAGCATTTACTTGGTAACATGTTGGATCAACGGTCATCAATTGCTTTGTGAATTTTCCTTAACCCTTTTTTCATATTGTTATCTAAATGTATAGAAATGTTGGGATGTGTATACATTGTTAACAAGCTGGAGAGAATTCAAAGGACAAATCATTCCATTCTGGATTAAATTCACTGCATTTAAAACTGGTTTGAGGTCAATTGTTCCAAGAAGCACTGATTCTTAAAGAAAATGTTATCTGAACTCAAGATTATGTCGTCGTTTGTATAGACTAATTGGATTTTCTCTAGTCCTTGTGATGACTTAATTTCCTTATTTGATATGAAATAATTATTGAGTCACAACCGTAACCACTCAGCCACTGTGTCTTCCCCTAGGTATAGTACATGTTTCGTAGGGATGGTGAAATACCTTATAAGAAAATTGTCCTTTGGTATAGTTGCACAGATTTTGTTAGAAATTACTTATCAACAGATATTTAAAAGTTTGTTGAAATATGAAAATGATTCGAATTGAGGCATATCACAATATGCTGATAATGTGGCAGAGGAGGTAATGTCACATTGAAAACCTGTAATTGTGATGAGCAATTGAAAAGTAGGAGGCCATGTCTGCCGACTAATGGTGTGACAGTCATAATTGAACCATGATCTGCATGTACTAAATTCAATTGACTCATAAGAGCAATTTCTGCGGCAGCCTCCACAAGGCCAATAGACCGACCATTTAGAATACGAAACTTTACGTTCAGGCATCGTTAAAGTTGTAGTAAATACAAGTAATTGTAGAGAGTTATGATGTTGTGGAAAGACTGTAAGAGAATTTATATATATATCCTGCAAGACTGGCTTGCGAGAGGTTCAGGGATTAGGTAGAGGTGATAGGTAAGTGTGGTCTATACACAGCCATTATGATACTACAAGTTATCAATTTAGGTTTTCAATACTTTTTGCACTATATATTCTACCTAAGTTCGCTATATCCACAGACTGCTTTTGAATATTGTAGTTATCAATTTAGGTTTCCAGTATCGTATCTCTATATATTATACTGCAGTTCAATATAATAGCCAGTTCCCTGTAGTAATCTGAGCTCGCTGCCTATACAAAGAGATGAATATAGGCATAAACAAACATAGTGATGTACTAATAAAGGATTGTAGTGGACTCTTATATATAATGACATTAGACGCCACACATCTGTGGCATCTGTATCTAATGCGGGAATTAAATTACCAGGTCAATGGTACGTTTATAACGTCACAGAAAGACGAAATCGTTGTATAGCTTGAATGAGTCCTATCGAATTTTTAAAGAGGCTCAAAAGATGCTGCATAATTTTTCCAATATGTATCTGGAGCACCTTGAAAAATTAACCAGGTTAGGGATCATGTTGGAACAACACGACAAAAACTTGGCGAAAAATATGACAAAAAGTGTGAAAAGTCATTGTATGATATTGTACAAGAAACATTCAAGTCGCTGACTTTGACTGATCCACAGACTGAAGACAGCAAAGACATTATTGAAACCTCTAGGGAAGACATTATTGAAACGTCTAGCTAAGACAACGAAGACATTATTGAAACGTCTACTGAAGACAATGAAGATAACCACCAAGGACAAATCAATTAGATTGTAACGAACTGAAGGGCAGAATTTTGCGGAAATCATTGCATGTGGGCCGGACGTTTTACTAGGAGTTACATAATTTCGGATCTCTGAATTGGCTTCAAAGGTATTTAATCCTTGTGCAGCGGGGCTATTGCCGAAGGACACATTCGGTCCGGATACCCCGTGGCGCACCAAGAAGGTGTGAAGAAACCTGGACCCAGGCGGAAAGAAAATCAAACGATAGGCGTGTCGACCAATTAGGGATGAGAGAAGCTAAACCTACCGGTGGGAGGAGCTAACCCTTTAGGCAGGAAAATGCTTCATTCTTATTCGTAAACGCGCACAGACCCATCAGTGAGCTGCTAGTTCTCGAGGGAGAGAGACGTATTGTCTAAGTAAAGCAGAAAAACTTATGTTGAGGAGGGAATAGTAGCTAAAAGCCACTCCGAGACTTAACTCGTAAAAAGAAGGGAATTGAACTGGGTAAACAAGCTTCTAAAAGGTAAGACGGTATCTTGGCCGAGTCTTTGTGCTTGATTTGAGTAGATAGTTGAATATATTAGAATACTGAATCCTCACGTATAGTTGAATTTATTAGAATATTTAATCATAACATATTGTTGAATTTATTAGACTGAGTTAGTTTTATGTGCATATGTATTTATATGTATAATTCTGTAATTCTTAGGACGCATACAATAGGAATGATTACTTAATAACGATGGGTAGATTGCTGTGTCAGAACATATCAACATTTAGATGACGTGTGAGTGTGTTACAAAAATTCAATGAGTAATACTATTCGTGCATAGAGCGCAAGGCATGTATAAGATAAGTGGAAATTTGTATGTACATAGGACCTGGTAAAATTGTTCGCCCATTAGTCTGATGGAAGGTCCGTGAGAGAGCGGTTGATTTCAAAGAATAGAGTAGGGAGACAAGGGTGTACGTCCCTTATATTTCTTCAGGAAGCTCCCAGGGTGCCCTTAAGAGTCGGCGCTGAGAGATTCCCAGGGTGTACGCAGTGACGACACCGAGAGAAAGTCCGAAGGAAGCCGAGTAGACTTCCAGGGTGTACACAAGAGGCACGGTGTACAGAAGGAGGAAGAGGAAGGAAGATACATTCGAACAGATGAGTACTTGCGACAACTCACTGAACAGAGACTCTCTCACAATAGGACAGTAATTTCCATATGAAGAATTAAAGTGTAAAGGGCATTTGGTCAACCCGGCCCATTATTGTATTATGATATATTGAACTGAAGATTTGTGTCCATGAAATTCTTGCATTGATTCGTATATTTGATAAAATTGTTATCTATTCAACCTTGAGTTGTTATATGTATTTAGAGAGTCGGAATTGCTGACTGGGGGCTCGTGAGTCATTAAATTTTAATGCACACCTTCTGCAGTATTATTTATAATACCGTAGTGGATCTGCAGTATTATTTATAATACGGTAACGGGGTTGTGACATAGATAAATGATTTTGCTATATAATATAGCAATGGCATCCACACCTACATTTCATAAAGTATACGAACTGATAGACAACGCAGCAGAAACGAAGCAGCGCAGTCAATAGGAGAAATTCTCCGGAGCCATTTCTAAGTCTAATGAAGCAAAAACCACAGCTGAGATATACAAGCACTCAAATACGTTTCAACACGTTTGACATTATTGGATACAAATGTTCGAGTTGGTGCAATACTCAGTGATGGATCGTTTGAGCTTATTTGGGCCGAAACTGAGTTGACGCAAATTTTATCCAGGCTCGCAAGGAAATCGTATAATCCTGGAAAGAACAAGCCTGTTTATTTGCAAAAACCTGATCTACAAGTTCACATTATTATAACACAAAAATATTCTATGTCGCTTGATGGATCTCGTAAAATTGTAATATATTGTCTACATTATTTCTTCATGGTTAAAATACCACCGCATGCACATGAGGTGATAAAACAAAAGTGACAGGAAGAAGCAACTAAAAATCGAGAATAGATGAAAAGTATTTCATATTAAAGAACACAATCTGTGTTATATATAGACATTTCAATGGCATTGGGACGCAATAGATGCAAAGGTGTATGCCTTGGAAAACGAAAACTTTGCAACAGAACATGTCATTTCGAATAGTGTAAATCACGCGTGCTCGCGTTACATTGTTAGCCCTGGTGTTCTGCCATCTCTTAAATGTGGTATAGGATTCAAGTCGCATAATCAGCTTTGCCGACCATGTGGATCTGTTGCTGAGTATTATCGTGCGCGGCGAAGACTTGCTAAGATGAATGTGGAAAAGTAAAAATCCAACGATGACGTCACAGAAAAAACAACGATGATGTCACAGAAAAACCCACCAATGATGTCACGGAAATAATATCTAGAATTGAAGTGATTACTGATACTATAAAATGATATTATAAAAATGTTTATTGGTAAATAAGGAATTAGACAATGTTTTTCTTTATATATAGGGACATACTTACAGTATTCGAACCTGTAGATTAGCCACAGCCAACAGGGAGACAATTTTCCCCAGATGAACCACAGCTGGTTACAACGGCATCACCAACCGTAAATCAACTCAAACAATCCGCGCGAGAACGTGGAATAAAGATACCGACATGTACAGCAAAGACAGGTATACTGACACTATTGGGACTTGCTCCAGAGGCGCCTCATCCGACTGTGAGGCAACTTCGTGAAACAGCAGCACAGTAATATATTAAGATTTCTCCACGGACCAAGCGGGCTGAAATTGAGCATGTGATTGCTGATGAAAAAAATCGTCCTTGTCATATTACAGCTACTAATGCCACTGAGGCTGCCGCACAAGCACGACGAGTCAAAGTTCCAGAGTTTACGTTGCACAAGCGTTCTCGTGATTTACAAAAATATCGACCAATTATTCCAATCAAATACGAGCCAGACTATGATATTGTGAAGATTCTCTCGAATATACGCCCGAAAATCATATCAACATTACAGCACGCGGGCACTCTCAGGTTAAAGGTGTACATTGTTCTTGGCGGAGAGTTTATTATGCCGCTTACCCCCGATTCACCAGACAACGATGCGCTTAAAATTTCACACCCATGGTTTTGAAATGATCCCGTTCTAATCTTGAACCGTAAAGACACTGAGGCCCATTTAATAATAAAATCGACAAAACTTTTGCAAAGATCCATGAGTATGTTGAAAAATACACCAACGGAGGTTCAAGATGGACTCCTGTAAGATGCTTCGAAGTTGAGCTTCATATTTCCCCGTACAAGCCTTTTCGCGGGTCGAGTTATATTCCAACACCACCATGTATTCCACCGCGAGCAGTAATAAATGTGAAAAATTACGACAATCAGTGTTTTGAATGGGCGATCTTCTCCGCGTTGCATCCTGCGAGCGATCACACAGATCAGCCTAAAAAATACAAACAGTACCTGGACGAACTCAAGTTTAACAACATAGAATTTCCTGTACAAGTTACATACATCAGTAAGTCGAACGACTCAACCCTGATATCGCTATTAATGTGTTTCTTTGCAATAAAGACCTTCAAGCAATTCGACTATCTATAGCTTCCACACATGTATGGTTCAATATTGATCTGTTGTTGTTGAGCAGCATGGAAAACATGGATGGCTCTTGTTATGTATTTTGAATCTTTAATATGTGTCCATGACTGTAAAGTTGTACTTTAATCAGATTATGAACATTTTGTAAACAACATGTTTACATAGCACTTGAGCTCAAGGCTGGTTTTGTTAGCAGCTGGACTGTTATTTCCATGTCTTGTTTGTGACAAAAGTCAGGAACACAAAGTATTTTTCCACTAGAATTACTCATATTGTGATGTGACTTATTGGCATGTGTATTTATATACAGATTTTTGTAAACAAATTCCTTTCTATTGTAGAATTTAGGGTTCTAAAAGTCTTATTCTAAATATCAGTCTGTAAAGAAGCTATTTTATTAATCAGATGTTACAGTAGTGAAAACCAGATATAATTCAGAGAGAGGAATTATTTATTTAAAATATACATTCGAAATATTAAAGTCCTCATAGATTGTAGTACTTTTTGGGATTTATGTGAATTCATTCAGAACATTCCAGATTACATCATTGTGGTGTATCAAGACATTCAAGACTTGTGGTACATCAGGACAATCAAGACTTGTGGTACATCAGGACATTCCATGCTATTGGAATTCATTCGGAACCTTATATATTTTGGACTTGTGATTAGGACACTTAGGATTATTTGGACTTTAATTCACGTTATTGTAAGTGTCTTTTGAATTTTCACTTTAATTGTTTAGAAATAAATTGCTTTTTGATTTTACTTAGATTGTAGCTTTAACTTTCTTTCTGTTACATATTTTTTAAGACCTAGAGTTGTAACACTCTGGTGTCTCAACGGCGCGGTACCATTACGTGTGGATAAAAGATTTTCCACGAATAGTTTGCCGACACAGCAACCCCAAGGAAGAAAGTTTCCATGTCGACGCTGCATGTATGTATTTAGCACACAACAGCTGCTTGATAAACATGAATTTTACTCCGGCGGAGTCAGCGAGAAGCCCGATGTACAATCATGGCAGAACCTGGCAAGAACATTTTAAAATTTACTGCAGTGCAACGGAAGATGAAAGTGCCATATATCATTTACGCGGACTTCGAATCTTTCAATGTTCCCGTGGAAGCCGCTCCCAAGGTTCCGTCAAATACAAAGCAAGTTACGGAACAAATTCCAACGCTGATTTTGTTACAATGTTGTTAGATGCAACGGACAGACTCAGACGCCAATATTATATCCCGGAAAAGATTCGGTTGGGGCGTTTATTACTTCGCTCGAGGTTACAGCAAAATTGATCCGACAACAGCTTGCCTCGCCTGCCGCCATGATTATGACGTGTGATAACATTCGTGAGTTTCTGCAGCAACACATTGTTGGATCTGCAATGAAGCTTTTAGCTCTACCAATCAAAAAGAACGTGATCACTGTCACATCGATGGCACAGAGGGACAGCGCACGGTTCATGCAACCTTCAGTTGCGTATTTATCCACGTAAAACAAAAATTCCAGCACAAGCTTCGTGGTTACGATGGTCATTTAATCATTCAGGGAATAGCAATGGCATCGAATGCTAATATAAGCGTCATTCGAAATAATATGGAAAAAATATATGACGTTGCATCTGGGCCAGCTGCAGTTCATTGACTCGCTGCAACTTTTCAATTCCGGCCTGGATAAACTATTCAACAACCTTGCAGCGGGAAGCCACGATCGATTTAAGATTACTCGCCAATATGGTGGTGTTGATAATGAAACGTTTAAGTTGCTTACTCGCAAAGGAGTGTACCCGTACATGAGCGACTGGGGCAAGTTTGCAGAAACTCAGTTGCCGCCAATTGAGGCTTTTTATTCATCACTGTCTCGTAAAGGTATTTCCACCAACAATTATACCCATGCGAACAACGTTTGGTCGGCGTTTGGTTGCCAAAATCTAGGTGACTATTACGACCTTTATCTACGTACCAACGTGCTGCTGCTCGCGGACGTGTTTGAGGCGGGTGAATAAGCTTGACCCCACGCACTAATTTCCTAATATATTATGAATGTCTTGGGACAAACTTCTCTCAAAAACCAAAGTTGAAGTGGAGCTGCTCACCGACATCGAACAATATCTGTTGATTGAACGTGGCATCCGTGGCGGGATTTCCATGCCAAGTCCTCGCTACACTCGCGCAAACTATCCAAGCGAGGACGGATACGACCCTGATACTCAGAACAGTTACATCATATACCTTTACATCATGAACCCATATGGGGAGGGGTGGGTGGAGGGGGTATGATGCAGCATATGCCCGTTGGTGAGTTTAAGTGGATCAATCCTGAGACTAACAACCTATACAAAGACATAATCGAGTACAGTAAATATAGTGACTATGTATGCTTCTTAGAAGTTGACCTGGAGTATCTAGACGAGATGCACAACACCCAAAATGATGATCCGCTGGCTCCGGATGCACTGTCAGTGTCCTGCAAGTGGATGTCACCATATCAATGCGGGATCATTGATGATTCAGGGCGCAAGTTTACGGAATGTACTAAGCTTGTGCCAAACCTGCGCAAGAAACTTAATAACGTAGTTCACGCGTACAATTTATGGTTGTATCTGCAGTTGGGAATGCGTTTGTATAAAATATATCGGGTGCTCAGGCTTCCCCAGCTCGTGTGGATGGCTTCTTATATTCAAATGAATACGGATCTGCACATGGTCGCAACTAACGAGTTTGAGAAGCCTTTTCAAACTCATGAACAATGCTGTATGTGGTGAAAATATGGAGAACCTGCGAAAGAGAATCCACGTGGACCTTGTTCGGGATAGTGAACAACAAAAACTTTATTAATTGATTGACGACCAGGCATTTGAGTCACGTAAGATATTCGACGGTGGACTCGTTGCCGTACACAGTAAAAAATCGAAACTAAAGCTGACAAAGCCTATCTACATTGGCGCGTCAGTGCTAGACTTATCTAAACTGCTCATGTACGAGTTCTATTACGACTCGATCAAGCCACGATACGGTGACAAAGTCAAAATGCTAAACACAGACACAGACTCGCTGTTAACCGTTAATGCTTATTATCACGCGCGACGTTTACACAGATATGGGTGAGGCGTCACTCGCTGACAAATTCGACACCAGCGAGTACCCAAAAGATTACCCGCTACTTAGTAATGTTAACAAAATGTAGTTGGAAAATTCAAGGATGAATGCGCTGTCAAGTCTATCGAAGAATATATTGGACTGCGACCCAAAATGTATTCGATCACGGTTGGAACTCAGAGTGGTAAAAACATCAAGAAAGCAAAAGGAGTCCCAAGCGTAGTTGTGTAAAAGGATCTCAAGCATAATATATATGTGGATTGTCTTCGACAACGACGTGAATTTGCACACGCGGCAAATCTTCTTCGGTCAAAAAAACATCGCATGGGTGTATACCGTTGCACCAAGGTGACTTTGTCCCCGTTGTACGCCAAACGATGGATTTTCCCTGATGGAATCACTACTTACACGTACGGGCACCACGCAATCGGGCAAAAGAGTTGCTTAAAATAAATCTTGGTGGTAATTGTGTATTCGCGGGAATGACTTGCAATTCCGCCCGCACGAATGCTCTACTCGGTGGCTTTACCGCTTGTTCGCTTAATGGTGCCCAATGGTAGGGTGTTGGCTGCCCTGAAATATCAATTCATTGTGAGATTGTAAATGCATCGATGGACCATATTGGGTCAGTAGCACGACGTTTCCGCCTTCTAACTCACCCGGTGCATACAGATACCGAGCCAAATTGTTTCGAAGTGAGTCTAACATGGACAGTTTTCTGCCGAATCGCGTCAGCGGGTTTGAACCCAATCATACGTGTGGTTTCATTTTTCAACGCTGATATGACCGAGCGTAGCCGTGTCACCCATTCGCGTTACCAATCATGAATAAAAAGTTCTTGCGCATACTGATACCCGAATAATCGTTCCGCAAGTGTACGGTTAAATCGTTCCACAATAGCTTGATCACGATGTATACTGATATGTTCACGACGAACCCGCACATGATGTTTTTTTCAGCAATGCAGCAACGGCTCTGAGAAATTCTTTACCTTGCTCCACGTGCATAAAAACCGCGGCCATGTTAGCGGTCCACGTGCAAAGATACGTTGGAATGCGTCTGCGACACCTGTTGAATCTTTGGACGTTAACGGCGACGGTTAATGCGTATTTGTATGTGCATCCGCGTACCCAATCATGCGGACGAAATCAAAGATCAGCCTGGTGAACTTTGTTGGGGTCCTCACATCAAACCATCCATGGGAAATATTCCTTGGCGGGGATAGGTACATATGCCACAACGCTTGTTTGGCCAGTCAAGCTCTAGCAACATTCGAGGTAAGTTTTGCCGCGTTCGCTAACTTTTCAACGGCTGCTTCACCCTTCCAATAACCGCGCGGACTGTAGTATATCGCGGACAGTTTCGCGTCTGTGTTTATTATATCGAGGCTTTACCTTCAGTGAGTGGACTTTGTCCATGAGATGATCTTAAGATCCACCAAGTGCAATCTTGGCCTTCATACTTCCTTTAACATTCCATCTAGCGATTAGTTCTGAGTGTAGGACTGATCGCATTCAAGTCATGGATAACATCCACGTCAGCTGTTTGACACGCACGATGATCGCTTGATGCTTTATAAGCAAGATCATGTCGGTAACATGCAGCATCAACGCGGTTTACAATTTCTTCTCCAGGTTCTGGTCGGTTATCATGCAGTCGTATATCCAGCCGTGTTCAAGGCCCGCAGTAATTGTATCCAGGGATATGATTTTCACCAGGATATTTACTCCACGGTACCCCAGGTAGCTTCATTAATGCAGCAGTGATATCACCGTCGACAAGTCTTTTTTAGACCTGGACCCGATGGACTTGGAAGTTCCCACATATGTAAATTTGCTCCACACCGGCAACAAGTTCCAGCGATTCCAGCTCTGTCATTACGTGTTACAATCCAAGTTGGATTTGTACTACGTGTTTTCATGCGGCATCGTACACAATATTAAGGCATAATGATAAGTTATACAACAATTGACATTCAACGTGGCATCACAAAAGAGAAAAGATTTCATCGTCATTGACTTCTCTGCATCGGTGAAGCCTCGACCATCCAAGCATGGTTCCGTGTTTCCAAATTCAGTACGTGTGTTGATCATTGGCCCGGCCGGATCCGGGAAAACTCAACTGTTGCTGGATCTAATCATGACATGGTTAACGTGGGATCGGTTGTACGTGATTGCACCATCCGCAGACGATCAACTGTGTTATGATGTACATCACTGAGTTATTTTGCACAATCGATGAAGCCCCTGCGATTGAATACCTTGACCCAGAGCATAATAATCATCTCGTGTACGACGATGTGATGCTTGACTGGCAAGATAAACCCGGGCGAATATTTTCACGGGGTCGGCACAATTTTATTCCTCACGATGACTAGATGACTACAGACTCCATGCAAAGCGACCTCCGAGGAGAATTCTCATGGCAAATAAGTACCCAACAAGGTATCAGCGCACGTGTTTGTGACATTTCAAATCATGAACAATATAGAAACGGAAGCGGTAAGTTCGATGATATTTTCAAAACTGGCAGTGTCTGAGGTCTCGCTATGGTTAAACGGTCACCAAGAACCCACCCAACACATTTTAATCGACTTCGAAAACAATAATGATGCGCGTGTGTATCATATGCTGTTGAAATACATGGCCTGAGACCAAAACATTGACAAAGGCTTGCAGATTTCCCTAAAAGACTTCACTACGTTGTACCCGATTTAATATTTTTCTCTCGAGCATCTACACCTGGTTAAGCAGTGCGTGGTGAACATATACTTTAAAGCACGTGTAGGTGAGGATACCAATTATTGATGTATTGCTGTGATTCTCTCCGACAAGACTCTATTGTTGTAGAGCCTGAGCGAGCGAATGAGGGTCATTGACGCGCCTGTGAAAAACACATAGTGTTTTCATGAACTCGTAGTGGCTTTCCCAAGCTCGTAATTGAATCTGTTACATTTTAAATAAAATGTCACGTCTGCGTAAACTTGTCACATTGAGCCGAGTCCAGCTCGAAAAGATCTCAGCCGCGATGAGAAAATAAACCGGAGTTCATTTGAAACGTTCCCCTGACAGGTTATCCGGGCCTACCCCACTGATGTTGACACCGACGCAGGCGCAACAGTTTGAAGCAGCCAAACGTCAATGCCGCGTGATAATTCTTAAGTTGTCAGCGGCTGGAGTCACCGCAATGAAACACAACGGTGGAATATTTCCATTCTTTGCGGCCATTTCAGCGTTGTTGGCGGCTGCAGCTCCAGCGGTTGCAAAAGCAGCTGAGATATATCCGTTCAAACCGTATCCGGGATGTCTCTAAAAGAGGTGGTTGGAGGTCGCATAGCCTCTCATAGACGCATAAAAAGGAAAAGGTCTTCGACTATCCAGTCGGAGCCAAAAGTTCCCGAGCGGAAGCGGTCTTCTGTTGTGGCCACGGAAGCACGTCCATTGACTAATTTTGATTTACTTGCGATGACAAAGTCAGCCAAGCATTTCCAAGGTGTCTTTGAACTTGGAGCTAAAGGCCCTCAGGCGATGATTCCCCATACGTGGGAAACAGGAATCGTTAACATGGATTCGACAACAGAACCCGGAACTCATTGGGTCTCATACATGGTAACATCTTTTATATTTTGACTTGCACGGGCTTGCATCGCCACGTGAAGTTGTTGATTATTTCATAGACGACAGAGTCGTATACCGCCGTTTTATTCAACGGTGCCGTTGCAAAATCGGATGGAAGGCCCAATATGTGGACATCTTGTTGTTGAAGCACTGCATGCCCTTGAGCATTGACCGACACCACAAGGGATTGTTGATTTTACATTGTCACTAGTAGTATGCGATTATGGGGATATAAACACACTTTTGTGTATTCACAGCCCATGAACTCGCTTCGCTCGTTCTGGCCTGTTCAAACAAATAAAAGTGTTTTCATCTCACCCACAATCACCTACTACACTAACGTTTTGATTGCAACTAAAACATATCCCGTCCTCTTACCCTCTATATAATGATTTTACACAAAAATTATGCTTGCCAAAGAGCTTCACCAAAAAATTTGGCACATGAGATACCTGCCTTGATTGCTGAAATACTTGGCACACATGAGTTACCTCCCTTGAATACTGATACTAGTTACCTCCCTTGATTGAGCACACAAGTTATTCCCACTTATTGCTATCTAATGCTATTAAGTCAAATATGCAAATTTGCCTAACCATAAACTTGTCAACGTAATATAGTATGATATATAAAGTAAATTCTATGTATAGTTAGCTGACCGACATACATGGCCGAATGGCCGCACACGTCGTTAATTCAATGAACGAACCAATAGTTAGCTGTAGAAAGGTAGGCATCTCACAGGATCGGCCACTCTGTCTTGATATTCGGGCTTTGATGATGCAGTCAGATGCACACTGATATTACTTAACGATCTATCATGTGACGACCTAACTTCTGATATGAATACAACTAACCCAAGTTGTCGGGAAGCTAGAGCTACGAATCATCAAAGCCGTTCATACAGGGGACCGGGTGCAGTGGTAGTGCGATTTTGATGTTCCTTAGCTGCTGAGGAACCAAAATATTCAGCAGGGCTAACACCCGGTCCGAGACGGGGCTTTTGTTGTGTTTTTCTTCCCCTCTGCCCGTTATAGAATGAAGCTACACAAAAATTATGCTTTACCCACCGCTGTCAGCTTGTCGCGTCTTCTACCCTTTTGTACTACTTTTACACAAAAATGATGCTGACAGCTTTTGATTTGAAGATGACATAGCGTATAATACACCTGAAATCGATATTGGAATCGTTTGTTCAGTCGCATCAAATAAAGCAGAAGTCACCTGAATGGTATTCTTTGTTATCGGCAACAGCTGGTCGCTCAGAGATATGAACAGTCCTTGGCATTTGTCCTTTTGCAAATGCATGATATTGCCAAAAGAAAGCTTAGTACACAGCCACAATATGTAACGTTGCCGTGTCTTTGGGGTACATTATTTGAGCCACTTATCAGAAGATACACTGAGATCACAATAAAAGAAAAAGTACTTGGCAATGATATCTGCATTCACGCTCTCGATGGTTTTAGAAATAGTCCAGATGGTTACATTGCCAGCGACAACAAAATCCTGTTGCTAGAATTCAAGCGTCCTTTTACGTGAGACGTTCGCAAGTTGCCGAAATATTATTTGCCATAGGTACTATCAGGTCTTGAGATATCTGTTGTTGTGTCATATCATCTGCTTGTCGATACTATATTTCTCACGTGCTCGTTGAAGCAACTTGGATTTTATACAGAATATGACAGAAAATTTCATACTAGAGATTACTGCCGCTATAGCAAGGATCCAGTAGTAATTGGCATCATAGGAATTTTCAGCACGGACATCAAAGATGTCTGCGACGACCTCATCACTCATATAAAAATTTTTGACATCACTGACAGCCAATACGTTGAACTTGGCGAATCATCTGAAGCTGAGTTTTTATTGTACTTAAATAAGGATCTACATAGAAAACAATGACTATGTTATTACTGACATTCAAGATCAACATAATGACATTGCGATTGATGACATCACAAAAAAGTGTCCTGACAAAAAGTTAGCTGCGGTGGTGCCATGGAAAATATTCCAGATCACATACAACTATATTGTTCACGAACCAAGCTATGATAAGACTATCAAAGGCGCCAGATCAAAATTGCAACAAATTGTCAGCGAATTAGAGACTGGAAAACAGGTTATATAATGTGTGATTTAAATCTGAAAGAAAAATGGCTGCATACGAGCGTGCATATGCCGCTAAAGTAAAGTTTCCTATAGGGTGGAATACTGAAGACGTCAGCTGGATGATACAAGAAATGAGAACATTAAATGGCGCTACAAATTTGTCAAAGACGCTCTTAAGATGATTTATCAAACATCAAAAGAGCATCTAGAGCATTTTAGCTATTATGCTGACATTACAATAGAACTTAAAAGATCTCGACGCCTGCTAGGAACTCTTTCTACGATTTTGTCAAGACGAGCATATATAGCACCAAATTGTAAATCCATATCGTAGTCACATTTACCTTTCATCCATGTCTCTTAGTTTTTAAATCCGCCATTGTCTTCTGCTTTAGTATCATCAGTATCAACGCTAGAGCCATTGGTTTCACTTTGAAGACCGCACTGCTGATATTTTTTTTCATACATTTTTTCATATTTGCCAAAGCACATAGGACTCAACTCAGGAACAATATTATCTATGATGCGAAATTCTTTGACCAAATCAGCCATGTTAAACGTAGCGCCACGCAGACAAGATTTAATCTCGTTTAATAGTTTTGTGAATGTCATGTAAGCGTATTTGAACATGGCCTTATTTTGAATTTTTGGTCAAATGATATCATATAAATGAGCTACTACACAACAAAAGTAATTTTGACACCGTCGCAACAGAAAGCAATTGCAGCTGCTCAAGGAAAGCGTGCTAGCGTTTCAATCAGACTTGGAAACAACCAACTGCATCAATGACAACATGCTTTTGAGCTTACAAAAACAGCATCTAACGTTTATTAATGCAAAGAATAATGTCAAGGGTTTAACTTTATAAGTATCTGCTAAGCAGTTGTCTCGCATGCGAGGCGTTTTACCAGCGAAATTATCTCTTCTTGCAGCATACGGACCAACAATATTATCTGTACTTTGCTCGCTGGGAATGGCAGCGGCCACTGGAGCAATATCTAGTGCAACGCAAAAAGCAGTAAGCGGCGGTGCACTCAGACGCAGAAAAAATAGAAAAGCATTTGCTTAAGTTGCTGTTGCTGACATGTTTCCTAACTTTGCTGACATAACTGAATACATAGTTGCAGACATATGTTGCTGACATATGTTTGCTAACTTTGCTGACACTTTCTGACATTTTTCTTCTAGAAAGAGTTTTGTCTAAACATCTTACATAGAAATGTCGTATCAGGAAGTTAATCTCTCTCTCTCTCTCTCTCTCTCTCTCTCTCTCTCTCTCTCTCTCTCTCTCTCTCTCTGAAGCCCAACGTAAGACTAAAAAAATTGCGCTGGCTGCTTCTAGAGGTCGCCCATTGTCAATAAGATTATCAGCGAAATAGCTATCTTCTGGCAGCGATAAGCTCATGCCAACAAAACGCCAAAAATGACAAAGTGAAAAAATAAAGCGCGGCAGGAAAGGGTTTTGTGCTTGATTTGTCCTTAGCACAACTTGAAAAACAAGGCGGAGTCTTACCACTTATACCACTACCACTTATACCACTGCTTTCCGCTGATACTGCTGGCGCTTTGTTGTCTGGACTTCTTGGCAAGCTTTTTGGTCGTGGTATGAAAGGAAACAAAAAGAGAGTCCAAGGATTGCAATACCCTGGAACACAGCGCCGCTAAGCAATCTTGACATTGAAAAAGCGTTTAAAGACATACAATCATTTCGAGGTGTCTTTTATAAAGATAGAATGCCAACACAAATCAGAGCCAAGAAATGCTGCGTTATGAACGTCGAGAATTATTCTGATGGCTCTGGAACACATTGGGTTGTCGTTGTAAACATACCAGATAGTAGCGACGTAGAATATTTTGATTCGTTCGGTCTGCTATCACGTGACGCTAACCAAAAATATATTTCTGGCGCTAGTAAAGGTTGCGTTTATAACTCAACACCAATTCAGCCTATGAATAGTTCAGCTTGTGGTCTTTACTGTATTTATTTTATCAGATCACGTTGCCAAGGAAAATCCGCATTATATATCGTACAGATATTTAACCAACTGCCAGTTCTAGACAAGGACAAGTTAGTTTTAAGTAAGCTTGATCAGCAGAAAATAAGTATGTTTTTTTCAAGTGAATCAAGTATGCAGCAAACGAAAATCCAGGTTTGTTAAAGTAATTTCTATTGTAATACTTGACACAATTTTATGTTTACTCGTTATTTATATGCATGCCTGCTCTGATATTTGTATTCAAGGCAATACAATTATTGGACACTGTTCTGTTTGCAAGCGTCGTAAAATATATGGTAGCGCTCTTGATCTTCGTGCGCTCATTCGAAAACCTACAAAAACCAAAAGGCGGCTGGACTCTGCCAGAACATAATTATACTGGTCCGTGGAATCTTCTGGATAAACAACTGGATGCCAATGATCAGCCGCTTCCTGATCAACAACCCTATAACCAAGTAGATGCCACAGTAATGCAGCATGACATTTGCTAGAGATCATCCAGAAGAAAAAAAAATCTGTTGCGACACAATTATGCTTGATGAGTTAACCCCGATAAAACCAAAAGGGACGAAAGAACGTATTGACAGAGCTTTTGTCAGAGGCACCATCGGACTCAAATATAAATCTTGCGGTGGCACCAAAACAGCGGCTAAAAGTCGTAAAACAAAAGCCAGCAAACCAGCGGCTAAAAGTCGTGAAACAAAAGCCAGCCAACCAAATCATCAAACAAAAGCCAGCAAACCATCGACTAAAACAACCCAGCTAAGATGATATAATAGCAGAAGAATTTCACAAGCCAGCAAGAAAACGTTTTCCTAGGCGTAGAGTTGTTGCTAATGGTGTTGATGACATCTGGTCTGCAGATCTTGTAGACATACACGAATATTCCAGAAATAATGGCGGCGTCAAATACTTGTTAAATGTCATTGACGTTTTTAGCAAGTATGCATGGAGCTTGCCACTAACCAAAAAAAAAAACTGGTGCCGCTATCGGAGACGTGTTTGCATCTATGACAACCTCATCAGACAACAAACGCAAACCAGCAATACTTTGGGTGGACCATGGCGGCGAATTTTACAATAGTACGTGTGAGAATTGGCTTGAAGAAAATAAAATTCATAAGTAATCTACGTTCAATGAAGGCAAAGCAGTTGTCGTTGAAAGATTCAATCGTAATCTAAAGAAACATTTTACAAAAAGTAAAACGAGTAAATATGTAGATGTTCTGCAGTCGCTAGTAGACAAATACAATAATATGAAGTACAGAAGTATTGGGATGACGCCAACACAAGCTAGCAAAAGTTTCATGCGGGTGACCGAGTCAGGATTTCTAGACTTAAAAAATGTTTGAAAAAGGTCATACAGCAAATTGGACAGAAGAAGTGTTTACCGTGACAGAAGTATTAAAAACAATTCCTGTAACGTACATGATCGCAGACCTAAATGGTAAACTTGTTTCAGGAGCCTTCTATGAACAGGACTTAAAAAAACTGGCAAAATAATTTAAGAATAGAGCGTGTGATCAAAACTAGCAGAAACAAGTCGCTTGTAAAATGGAGCTGCTACTCTGATGCTTTTAATTCTTGGGTTCCAAGGGCAAGTATTGAGAAATAATTCTATCGTACTCTGCTAATATTTTTTGCTAGCAACAGACATGCACATGGCCGCCTTGTCTGGCAGACCTAGCAACAGAAATATTATTTCTGTCTTCCTGACAAGTTTAGCGTGATAGACCTGTCAAAGATCTCATTGAATTTCGCTAGTTCATCGCTTGACAAATTAAATCGCGCCAACTTGTTTCTGATGTGATATTTTCTGGTATATCTTTGCGGTCTTGTGTTGTAATGCAGATAAGCATTTTCGACTTAATTGTACTCATTCTAGTCGCGAACAATGGCATCTTCGTTTTCATCGGAATCATGCATTTCTATCAAACAACGTTATATATTATGTCAGACACAATTGTTTATATTACTAACTTTTATACGAAGCATCCAGAATTGCTTTTTTATGACATCAAATCGCTGTACGAAAATCCTGAATCATATTTTAATTTGGATCTCAATGTGATATCAGAAAATGTTGCTTCTGGAGCAGACGATTTGTTTAAAATACGGATTTTGCTTACGGACGAAATACTCTGTTAGACACATTACAAATTACCAATTAGAGATATAATCTACCCCAATATATATAATGAACACAAAGATGATCTTTCTTTAGAGAAAATCGTAAGGTTTTTGCCGGCTACGACAAAATGTTTGCTATAAAACATATCAGGTTGATGCCGTTTGATATTTTTACAAAGGTAGTTGAACCTAGCATTAAAACAGATTTTGCCCAAAGAGCCACAGCTGCATCGCGGCATAAAGTTTTATGTTGGCATTAGCATACTGTTTTCTAAGCAAGTAGATGACGCTGAAACTGAAGCGCATTTCATTTCAAAACCAGTTTGAGCATTTCATCATAACTTTTAAATTTGAAGGTCTTCAAAATAACATTGATAACTTTCAGCGGGAAGGCTATGACTGGACTTGAGAAGGTCTAACGGCATGTATTGTTAACACTGTCAAGTATAATCCGCTACAAGGCAAATCATATTTGGAACTGCCAGCTACAATTAAAAATAGTCAAAGTTGCGTTAACGTAAAAAATAAGGATAATAAGTCTTTTATGTGGTCTGTATTACCCGCGCTGTACCCAGCAGCAATAAATCCTTAAATTTTGCTGGCATCAAGTTCCCAGTTCAGATCAATGACGTTCCAAAATTTGAGCGACAAAATAATGTCTGTCAATGTATTTGGTGTAGATGACAGGCTTGCAATTTATCCACTGCATATTTCATCATTTACCAGCGATGTTGCTAACATTGATCTGCTTTACATTCATGGCGAAACCAACGATGGCCACTACTGCTGGATAAAACGTTTTTCTGCAGTTAAGTGCAGCAAACGTAAGTACAAGTTATATTACTGCAGATGCTGTCTTCATGGCAACACAATAGAAGAAATACTCGCCGCTCACGGACTAGATTGTGTTGATGTCGCATAAACTATCATGCCAGACAATAAACATAATATATTGTCATTTTACAACTTCTGTAATATGACTCGGGTTCTTTTTGTAACCTATGCTGATTTCGAATCATTGTTGATTCCTGTCGAAGGCGCAGACAACGATCCTGAAAAGTCTTTTACAAGAAAATATCAGGAGCATGTTCCGTGCGGCTATGCGTACAAAGTTGTTTGCGTTAACAATGCGCTAATTAAGTCTGTAAGACTATATCGTGGAGAAAACTGTGGCGAACATTTCACTTGGCGAAGTTAATTACATTCAGAAAATTAGCTCAGCAAGAATGATTTTTAGTGGACAGCACCAAGAAGACTTTTCTTAGGCCAAATTATGCTGGATCTGTAATAAGGATCTTGGCAATAACATAGTTCGAGATCATTGTCATTACTCTGGCAGATACCGCGGCGCTACTCAGAACAAGTGCAATCTAAAATTAAGACGACCTGAGTTCATTCCTGTAAGTATTTTATAATCTGCGAGGCTATGATTTGCATCTCATTGTAAAGCACTTTGGCAAGTTCGAGAAAAGGATAACATGCATACAAAAAAAACATGGAAAAGTATCTGTAATTTTTTGGGGGTGATCTGCGCTTCATTGACAACTTTCAGTTCTTACCTGAGTCGCTAGATGAACTTGTTAATAACATCAGGAAATCGGTAGACGATAATTTAGCAGGCGTTTCGAAATACTCTGCAGAAGAGTTTAATGGTGGCAAACTTGACCTTGTAACTGTCACAGGAGTTTATCCCTACGAGTACATGACATCATGGAAAAATCTGATGAAACCTCGCTGCCAGCAAAAGAAGATTTCTACAGCCATTAGAGCGGCACTAATGTTTCTGAAGCTGATTACGAGTACGCCAAAAAAGTTTCGAATAAATTCAACATGGGAAACATGGGCGACTATCATGACCTGTACCTGAAGACCGATGTGCTGCTGCTTAGAGACGTATTCGAAAACTTTAGAGATATCTGCTGGTCATATTACAAACTAGATCCTGCCGCATACTATTCTTACCCTTGTTTTTTCTTGGGATGCAGCTCAAAATGATTTAAGTTATTCTGCAGCTGCTGACAGATACTGATATGCACAATTTCTTTGAAAAAGGAATACGTGGCGATATCTCAGTAATCACCCCCATGCATTCTGTAGCTAATAAAAATATCTACCTGGCTATAATTCAGTAAAAGAAACGAAGTATATTACTTATCTGGTGACAAGTAATCTTTATGATCATGCTATGAAGCGAAAGCTACCTGTTGGCGAGTTTAAGCGGATGGCACCAGAAAATGTTACAGAAAAATTATTACGAAGCGATGATGACATCGGTTATGTTTTTGAAGTAGATCTTGAGTACCCTGCTAAACTACATGATGATCATAATGATTATTCTGTGGCGCCACTATGTAATCCACTTTAGAAACCTGCAGCAGTGCCTCGACCTAGGATTAAATCTGATTCCAGTACACAGAGTATTAAACTTTAAACAAAAGACCTAGAACATATATTGATTTGAATACAGCAAAAAGAACCGCAGCGACAAATAAATTCTAAAAAGATTTCTTCAAGCTCACGAACAACCAGGTCTTTGGCAAATGTATGGTGAATATTCGTCGACGAGTTAACATTGAAATTCTCAATGATGTAGCCAGACGCGACAAGTTATTGGCTGATCCTGCTTTTGTAAGCATGAAGATATTTGATGACAACTTAGATGCGATTCATGGAAAGAAAACGCATGTAAAACTCGATAAGCCTATCTATTTCAGTTTTGATATACTTGATTTATCAAAATATCACATGTACGAATTTCACTATGGCGTAATCAAAGCAAAATATGGTGATAGGGCTATGCTGCTGCTTACTGACATAGACTCGCAATGCTACGAGATTAAAACAGATAATGCTTTCGAGGACATGTTTCCAATAAAAGAGCATTTTGACTTTTCAGGTTATCCTAAGGATGATGACAGGTTCAAAGAATATTTTGATAAGACTAACAAAAAAGTAGTTCAAGGAGGAGCATGTTGCTGAAATCAAAGACTTTATCGCTCTGCGATCCAAGATGTACATGTTTAATCTGCTTAACGAGTCAGAAAAACGAGCAAAGGGAATCAAGAAGTGCGTTGTGAAAAATGTTATTACGTGCCACGATTACTTTGCAGCTCTATCTGGCGCAATACAGTATCCAATGATGAGCACCATACGATCTGAAAACCACATCCTGCATAATGTGGTGCTAACAAGTTTGGACTGTCTGTCTACGAAGTATAGTTGGTCCTAAATGAAAATGGTGCCGATCTGATGTCCAATATGGCCGCCATCTTGAAAATTTTGTTATCGCTACTTCTCTTGAATGGATGGTCATATCAGCATGGGGTTTTCACTAAAAGACTTCATATGATGCCTACTTGGTCCTAAGTGAAAATGGTGACGATCTAAAATCCAACATGTCTGCCACGGCGGCCATCTTCAAAATCTTATCTGTCTTGAAAATCTTGTTATCGCTACTCTTCCTACATGGATGGTCATACCAACATGGGTTTTCACTGAAAGACTTCTTATGCCTTATTTGCCCTAAATTAAAATGGTACCGATCTGACGTCCAATATGGCCACCATTATTGCTACTCCTGAGTGGAATGTCATATCTTGAAAATATTTTCTTATCTTCTCCTCCGAAATGGATGAATATATCAACATGGGGTTTTCACCAATAGATTTATTATAATACCTAGTTGGTTCTAAATGAAAATAATGCCAGACGTACATTCAATATGACTGCCACAACGACTGTCTTAAAAATCTTGTTGTCACTACTCCTGAATGGATGATCATTATGACATGGGATTTTCATCAAAACTCATGTCTACTTTGTCCGAAATTAAAATGGTGTCAAGCTGACATCCAATATGTAAACCACAGCAGCTAATTTGACAATTTTTGTTACTGCTGAAGAATATCAGAGATGGTTCCAACACTGGACAGTTAAAAGGAAGAAATGGTCTTTTCTTGAATTCCTGGAAAAAAAATTTTCCCGGTAGAGCACCAGTCTATTCGAGGGACTCTTTTTTGTTTCTAAGTTTAAAAATGTGCATAAAATATATGTTATATCTAATAACTAATCATTGCTTGGTAAGCCTGGGAGCATGCTTTATTGAGCTATAAACTTTTTTTTTTTTTTTTTTTTTTCTTTTTTTTTTTATACACGATTTTATTGAAATATAGCCATCAGGCATGTACAATAGATAGCGAGACTTATGCACAGAGGTGAAATCAATACTCTGACACAATTTTATAATGTGTGTGGATAAATAAAAATCACTATGGAATACAAAATAATGTATATAATGTAAATAAATAAAATATTGTTTGGAATTAAATATTGCAAAATTTGCAAGAGTGAAATAATTCCAATTTCTTTTCACTTTATGTTCTCGGGATGTAGTTATTGGTGTACACCGGTCTGTATTGCAATATTTTTCAGTATGCATATTAATTGCTTTAATAATTCAGGTTTCACAGTAAATTAAAAATACTTTAATTTATTAATTTACAGTTTATCAGAAATAGTACATATAATTTTGTCTTCCTTGCAATTAACATACTGAAATAATTACATCCATAGTCTTCTCTAAATATACTTTCACCACAGTCCTCCCCCCTCAAAATATGTAGAGAATAATTTATATAATCATACAGCAGTTGCAGTTCATAATGTCCAGGTCTTAAAAGGTAAAAAAAAAAAAAAAAAAGAAGAAAAAATGTTTAACCATTGAACCCTCTCTCTGACAGTGCCAATCATTTTTACTTAGCCCAAAAGTATTTTTACTTTTTCCTCCATCAAGACAATATATTTTTCCTCTACCTATAGCATGGATTTTTGTCAATACCAGTGCCAAATTCATAATATTTACAGTCAGACTTGCAAAAGTATGTTACCTTTAAAATGAAAACAATGTACAAATGGAGAAATTTTTTATCAAAGATCGGTGGGGGGGGGGGGGGGGGGGGGGGGGGGGGGGGGGGGGGGGAGGGAGGTACATAATTCTCCAAATAACCAACACGGTTATTCGCAATAGTTGTGAAAAAATGTGTCTGGCCGATTTTGATAAATAAGGGGCTAAATATATATATATATATATATATATATATATATATATATATATATATATATATATATATATATATATATATATATATATATATATATATGGTATATGGGGGGGAAGAGGGGTATTTCACAAACCGTAAATGGAATAAATCTTGTATATACAAATAAATAAATATATATATATATATATATATATATATATATATATATATATATATATATATATATATATATAGTGTGTGTGCGTGTGTGTGTGATCCAGGACTTGTGTCGTGTACCAATGTGCGTGTTCGTCATGAGTGAGTGATCGATCGCGGTGCATGATTCCTAGGCTTCACGAGTACTAACATCGATTCCCCGCCAAACTAACAAATACTTCTGGCATTCCTCCTCTCGTTGTTTGGACGGACAACACCTCGAGCAGTACGATTCTTGAATATGAAGAGCACTTGTCTTTCACGCATAATTCGGAAAAAATTATACACTTCGAATCAGGTAGGATATCATTTGTATTTTTTGTGATAAAATTATAAAATGCCGGTGTGTGGGTTGTGTAATGTATTTCTGTCGGTCATATTCTGTATTGTATTAGCAACAGGGGATGATTTTTTCAGAATTATAGAATATACAAAAATGGAATGTTTTCTGCATAATTTGAGTGTGCAAATTTCAAAAATGAACCCATCTTTATGATATCTTTTCAAATAAATTCACAGGAAGCATTCAAACACATGTACCGTTCACCATTTTTAATATTGGTCTTTGGCACTTTTTGCAAATTCTTGACCTCCTGTTATTTCAAGCTGAAATTTGCATATTTCTTACATATGTTTATATAGAAATGTTTTGTGAACATTCAGCTTTAAGAAAAAAATTACTTTTTCTATGTTCCAGGTAATTCAGATGGCCCCCCCCCCCCGTGCCTTTTTATCAAGCACCCCCCTAACGTTTTTGCATGAAATACTATATATTTCAGTCATACACATGTTGAAATTATGTTGCTGTTAAAATGGAACCTTTTCTGCATAATTTGAGTGTGCAGAATTCAAAAAATAAACACATCTTTATGATATCTTTTCAAATAAATTCACAGGAAGCATTCAAACACATGAGCCGTCCACCATTGTTAATATTGGTCTTTGGTCACATTTTGCTAATTTTTGACATCATGTTATTTCATTCTGAAAGTTGCATATTTCTTACATATGGTTATAAATGTTTTGTGAACATTCAGCTTCAAGAATAAATTCACTTTTTCTATGTTCCAGGTACTTCTGAAGCCTTTCAGTTTCTTTTTATCACGCTCCCCCCCCCCCCCCACAACATTTTTGCTTGAAATGCCATAATCATGAGTCATACACAAGTTTAAATTGCATGTTACTCTTAAAAGCAATAGTGCAAATGCATTACAGTGTTCTTGTACATATATACATTGATCTGAAATCACAATTTAGTAAATAACAATTGCCATTGTTTTAGTTATGATAATATATTTTTGGCCAGTTTTCATATCTGTCAAATAAAATCAATGACAAAAAAAAACCCCATAAAAATAACTTAGTTTGAATACGTCCACAATTCTACTTCTGGCACTGATTTTGTCCTCAAGAAATAGTTATGATTATGTTTTTGTTTAAATAGAGAAATACGACAGATCGATTTTCTGTTCTTTATGATGACAATATTCATATTGATATTCACAAAAAATGGTATGAAATGAATTTGTTTTCATTTGTCAAAATTCTGAAAATAAGTTTAACTTTTACCTCTTTTTCGCCCCTACTAAACATGAACATTTTAATTTGAATACCAGTGTCTCTAGATAAGAATCCTACCTAGAGCAGATGACCTGACATTGAAAATATCGAAGTGATCACAATCACATACATATTTTCAATATCATTATCAGTATCACCCGTCAAGTCTCTAATCTCGAAATTACATTACACAACAAAAGTTGTACCAAAATGTTGTAATAAATTTGGTATAATGAATGAGAAATACGTTTGTATAATCTAATTCCTTGGTATAAACGTCTGACCTTTCATAAAATCAAGTTTTCGTGTGTTTTTTAACCCAATTTATGTCGTGTTGTTGTCATTGTTTCCATTTTGTACGTACCTATGTGCCGGGAAGAGTTACCGTTCTTGCTGGCACGGTTGACCTTTAAAAAGACGTTATTCGTGGGTTTTCCGCAAATATTCGCACATATTTTACCATTATTCTCGTAAAAAGAACTCCAAAGTATTTTAAAAGTAGGCTTAGGTGAGCGTATATGTTCGTTTATTTACTTTTTCTGCGTTTCGAAAAATTCAGTGTTCGTTTATTTTCGCCGAATATGTTGTACAAAAGGCCCAATGTCATATACGCTAAATATAGACATTCAACCTTTCAACCGTGAATACATTCGGATATAATAATGTCGGCTTTTTACATACGAAAGCGGAGAAAGTACATGTTGTAATGAGGTTGACATTTTGAGAAAATGTTATTCTTGATCGCCAGTGCTCTCTAGCGGCGTTCCCTGTTGCTAATTGTATTTGTCTTGTATATTAAGTATGTGCTTTGTATTGTTTTAGGTTTATTTCGTACCATTTCATCTTGTAGTAAATCCCACAACTAGCAGCGAGTGTTATCATTTCAACCCGATATAACACACAGCTCATATATATTGTACACTATTCACGAGTCTTTATGATAGCATGGATTAGTTTCTTAAAATAGACCGTCACTAATTTCTTATCATAGGGAATCCTCTGGATATTTTTAGACATTAGTGTTTAGTAATTTGACATAGGAATAATTCTTTGTGTTGGGTGTTTGGGTAGTGTATCGTAGTGTACGGCGCGAAGTACTAAAAGTCGGCTCCTAAAGACTTACTGACGAGTCATACATATGTGAAACAAGAAAAACCACGCAAGTGTGAAATTAGAGTTTTGTTATGCGTGGTCATAATGTGATTAGAGAAAAATTATTCTTAGTATTTGCGCGTTAAAGACCCTTCAGTTGACAACAACTGTCGTCTTGGAAGTCCTTGGACATGGGAGAAACAATGGACTACAAGCAATGGGAGAAATAGGATGGTCTTTATGGATACCGGCAGTATTAAACCGTTACAGTCTTTGGACAGATTGTAGCCAAACTTTGCGGTGCGTGAACCCCTACTTAGAGATTTTGATTTCAACCCCTGTTTGACAGTTCTTAGTTAGGGATGTGTTCCAACAAAGAACGATCTGCAGCAAAGTCATTTTAGGGCTCAACTGTAGGGTGCATATATACACTGAAAAGGTCATATCCTTGTGGGCTTTGTAATATATGCACTGAAAAGGTAATGCCCTTGTGGGCTTTGTTATACCTACCATATAGTGATCTCCCTATTTCTCAAAATCGGCTCAACGAATTTTCTTTACACTTTTCCTACTGTTGGAACAGATCCCTAACTAGAATCTGCCCGAGAGGCGTTGAAATCAAAATCCTCTAAGTAGGGGTTCAGTTAGTACAAAATATTGATAGAATCGATCAACATACCCATAAGTTTTCCTTTATTTCGCTGATTCCTCTGGACGAAATTCGTCAAGACTTCTTTTGTGGATCCAAAATATCCCTAGAAATAAAATCTCAAAAGGAGGGTCCATGTCAAAATTCTTTCAGGAGGGTATGTTAGGGCCCCATATGCATACCTAAGATTTGATCCCCTTACGGCCTGTGTTTAACTCCTCCCCCTCTCCCCCCTCCATACATTTAGCTTCCTATTTCTCGAAATCGGATCGACAAATTTTTTTATTAACTTTTGCTACTGTTGGAACAGATCCATGATTAGGAACTTCAAAACAGGGGTTGAAATCAAAATTTTCTAAGTAGGGGTTCACGCATTGCAAGGTTTTGCTCGACAAATTTTATTAAAACTTCTCCTACTATTGGAACAGATCCCTAAGTAAAAACTCTCAAAGAGGCGTTGAAATTAAAATCCTTTAAACATGGATTTAATTAGTACAAATTGTTGTTTGACTCGATCCACATTGTACTTGCATTTCATACCCGGTACATAAGTCGTCCCTATTTCGCTGATTCCTCTAGACGAAATTCGTCAAGACTTCTTTTGTGGCTTGGATCTATCTCTAGAAATAGAAATAAAATCTCAAAGAAAGGTCATTGTAAAAATACTTTAAAGAGGGTATATTAGGACCCATATGTATACGTAAGATTTAATCCCCATATGACCTGTTGTATACCCACCCACCCACAGACACACACATACATTTAGCCCCGCCCCCCCCCCTTTCTCGAAATTGGCTCGACCGACGAATTTTTTCCAATCTTTTGTTAATGTTGGAACAGATCCCTAACTAGGAGCTCTCAAACAGGGTTGAGGTCAAAATTCTCTAATTAGGGCTTCACGCATTGCAAAGTTTGGATATAATCGGTCTACACTATAGCAGTTCAATATTGCCCACATCCATACAGACCCTCATATTTCTCTGATTGCTCTAAACGAACTTCGTCAAATCTTCTTTTGGGGCTCAAACATATCCTTAGGTAAAAAATATCAAACAAGGATCCATGTCAAAATCTTTTTTAGAGGTGTACTGTAGGGTCCATATATGGACTTCAGGGGGAATCTCCTTATTCACTTTGTGATACCTTTTATATCTTTAGCCCCCTATTTCTCGAAATCGGTTCGACGAATTAGAAACTCTCATACGGGGGTTGAGATCAAAATGTTCTTAGTAGGGGCTCATGCATTGCAAAGTTTGAATATAATCGGTCCACACTATAGCAGTTTAATATTGCCAATATCCTTAGAGGATCTACTATTTCTCTGATTGCTCTCGGCGAACTTCGTCAATACTTCTTTTGGGGGTCATACATGTCCCTAGGTACAAAATTTCAAAGAACGATCAATGTCAAAATCATTTTTAGGGGTGGACTATCGGGGTCATATATGGACTTAAGGGGTAATCTCCTTGTGGGCTTTTTTAGCCATATAGTTAGCTCCCTATTTCTCGATATCGGCTCGACAAATTTTCGTTCAACTTTTCCTACTGTTGGAATAGATCCCTAACTAAAAACTGCAAAAGAGGCGCTGAAATAAAATCTTCTAAATAGCGGTTCATATATTACAAAAATGTTCATAGCATCGATCCACATTGTACCTGCTTTTCATACCGATATCCAGCAGTTGGCCCTTCTTTTGCTGATTCCTCTCGACGAAACTCGTAAAGACTAATTTTGTGACTTTAAAATGTCCCCACAGGTAGAATCCCAAGGAAAGGTTAAAGTAAATATTCTTCAAGGAGGGGATGTTATGGATCATATGTATACGTAAGATTTAATACCCTTGCGGCCTGTGCTATACACAACCACCACCACAAAAAAAGACATACAGACAGACATATTTCTCGAAATCGGCTCGACGAATTTTGTCTAACTTTTCTTAATGTTGGAACTTATCACTAACTATGAACTTTCAAATAGGGGTTGAAATCAAACTTGTGTGAATAGGGGTTCACGCATTACAAATTTTGGATATAATCGGTCCACAGTAGAGCAGTTTAATATTGCCGGTATCCAAAAAGACTATCTCTCATTTATCTTAAGGAACTTCGTCAATACTTTTTTGGGCAGTCAAACATATCTCTAGATAGAAAATCTCAAAGAAGGAGACAGGTCAAATTGATCTGAGGAGGTGATGTTTGGGCGCAATCTTTGACTTAAGATTTAATCACCTTAAGGACTTTGTTACATCTTCCATGGATTTAGCTCCTTATTCTCGAATTGGGCTCAACAAATTTTCTCTAAACTTTTCCTTCTGTTGGAGCAGATCCCTAACTAGAAACATTCAAAGAGTGGCTGAAATCAAAATCCTCTAAGTAGGGGTTCAATTGGTGCAAATTCTTGATAGATTCGGTTCACTGTGTACCTCCTTTGCATACCCAGCACTTATAATGACCCTCTTATTTCTCTGATTACTCTCTATAAATTTTGTCAAGACTTGTTTTGTGGGTCAAAAATAACCCTAGATATAAAATCTCAAAGATAGGTCCATGTCAAAATCATTTTAGGAGGTAGTGTTCCACATGTGGAGTTGATATGTATTTTTATATATCTATATCTCAAAATGGGCTCGACGAATTTTTCTTAACTTTTCCTTCTATTGCAGCAGACCCCTAACTAAAAATTGTCAAAGAGGGGATCAGTTGAAAAAAATAAGGGTTTACGTCATTTTAAATTTTAATATAATCGGTCATCTCGCTGTATCCAGCTTGATATAGCTGATACCAATAAGAACACTCGTATTTCTCCGATTGTGCTAGACTAATTATTTCGTCTCAACATATTATATAGGGGTCGACTTGGACCTGAATATATGAATGCCCAGAAAAGAATTCAAATTTGTAGCATTATTTTGAATCGGCAATAAGTAAGTGGTAACCTGTTCTTTATTGAATCGGGATTAAGGAATAAGTAACCAACTCGATATCAAAAATTATTCCTTATTGAATCGGTAACTGGTTACTTATTCTTTATTGAATCGGTAACTGGTTACTTATTCTTTATTGAATCAGGAATAAGGAATAAGTAACCAACTTGATTTCTCTAACCCCAGGCGGATTACATGCACACAGACCACTCTGTTTCAGCATGTCTTGAATAAATGGTGTTGCACTGTATGTCGATATGAAATATGTTTAAATCATTCGCAATGCTGTGCGGAACGCACTTTTTTTTATAGTGAAACCAGACCCAGGTAGTAGCTATGCTCAAGGTATTTTGAACAATGCATTTTCAAGGAGTAATATTAACTTTTTTGGATTTACCGGTATCTCGTTATTACATATTTATCCCCCTCTCCTCCGCCCAAACCCATAGATATTACGCCAGGAGCTGACCAAAAGTTCAAATCTAAAAATAGCATGTAGTCAAAATTTCTGACATTTGGAAATCGGCAGTTTTCTCATCAACAAAGTGGAATTTGCAAACATATCAAAGTTGTGAACATTTCTTATAATACCTTAAACTAAATAAATGTTGTGATATTCATACAGTTGTACAAGTGAATAAAAAAAAGACGCTGAAAACGTGTATCCCCACATTTTGTCTATGTACGGTTATTTGGGGTAAATCGTCCACAATTATACATTAGAATTCACCTCCCTTTGATTTTCTCCAAAATAAAAGAATAATCCAGGCGAATCAAAGACTCTGAATATGTGTTACAATTCATTTTTACAATTTCACACGTCCTTGTACCTGAAAACAGAGTAGTAAATTATAAGTCGAGAAAATGCTTAACAACACATCCCGAAGTACCCCAGAAGTTTATAACTCTTAAGTTAGCTATCAATTCTATTATAATCATATATCTGGTGCCTGAAAAGTTAAGAAATAGTTATATTGTGTACCCAGTTTGGTCCAAAGGTTGACATACTTTTGCAGTGTAATATATTTTTTCAGTCTGTAAAATTGACGTCACTAACTACTTACGCCATGTTGGCAATGCATCTTCTGGTTTGGATGACAAGTCTGATCCACTTAATTCAAAACTCAGTTTCAGGTAAGGCATATCAGTTAAACTTTTCAAAAATATCTTAAAAAGGGTTTCAACTGTTGCACTTTCTAAAAATGTATGTGTTGAGCGTGTATTCGGCAGATTAAAAGAATCTAATGTAGGGCTACCATACATCCTCTTTTTCCCTAACATGTCCTCCTTTTCGATCCTTAAATCTCCTATTTGTCTCATATATATTATGGGATATATAGGATATATATATATATGTGTGTGCGTGTGTTTGTATGTTGTCCACTTTTTTGAAAGTTCAAATATGTTCACAGGGGCTGGTATTGTTGCTTACAATTTACCTATAAATCATACATATACTATATAATACTACTATCAGTGATCTCCCCAGAAATTTTCGATAGCATCGGGGTACGCGTGTTTGGGTCATAAAATGTTTTACAAAGCGCGCGTTAACGTCATAAAAGTGAAACAAATTAATATCAATGAAATAAAAAAAGTGCATATATTTACATAGTATTTTTTATTTACCTAGGTTATAACAGTAACAACAATGCATATCTCATTTATTTCTTAATTTAAATAAATGATATTCGTCTTTTCTTAATTTCATTATATAAACTGACTGCAACATCACAATTAAAGTCTTTTAAGGGCTGTCCTTCAGTACTGATTGTCATCAGGTAGTTCATTACGCTCTGTGACAACCTGTTCCTTAAAACACTCTTAATTCTATTCATTGAGGAGAATGACCTTTCACAATCTGACAAAAATGGAACATAAAATTTATTAATGGATGTACAAAAAAGAGACAAATATAACTAAATCCTAATTAAGTTAATTACCATGGAAAAATTCTTCCGGCACAATTTACACAGCATACCTGCAAAATATAAATGATATTACATAGTCTTATTTTCAAGAATTTGATATAGACCGGGTGGAATAAACTTTTGAGGTCATGACTTCACTGAATAATAAGTAAGAATATGGATGAAATTATTTTAGTTATATTTATAAAGGAATACTTTTTATTTATATCTTTTCAAAAGAGGTAAAACTGGAAGATAAAAATTGTTCCGTTTATTACTTGGATAGACAGAAGAGAAATTAATAGGGCAGCACTCACGTAAGTTAGCAATATGGAAAACTTACCATCCGATCCAGCAATTTCCACCCAAGGGAATAACGTCTTCCATTCATTATTAAATCCCGTTCTTCGTTTCTTGATATCATTCTTTTTGGAAATCATGCTGGTGCTATCGGAATCAGAATCACTGCCACTATTCGTGACGCTAATTTCTGACTGTCGTAACCAGGCCAACATGGGGCTAACCGGGCGCTGGGTAATTTTTTCGTTTCTTGGAAGGTGGTGTGTTCATTTTTCACAATAATTTTTAATTTAATCGGTGTAACTGCTTTGGCTGTTAATGAAAACAACTGACATATATATAATACACTCCCAGTAGACTCCATTGTTGCTGGCCAATCACGTGACTAGGTGCAGACGAAACCCTCACCATCGGCGGTCATGCAAGCGAGGTACAATATATAATGGTTAAGTGAGTGAGCAATTATCCCATTTTACTCGTACATGGCCGTAGGGCCGCACACGAGGATAATCTAAAATAAGTAAGTAAGTAAGCAATTATCCTGGATTATCTTAATAAAATACCCCAGAAGATGTAAGAACAGGTGTCATTTGAGTGGGGCTTTGAATTAGGTGACAGGATGTTTGTTTAACAGATTAATTTTAGTGGGAAACATCAAAGCGTAGCGGCACAAGAGCATAGCGTAGCGGCAGGTTCTAAAGCGTCGGGGTTATCGGAGTTTGAAACGATAGCGTAGTGGGCCCGCTACGGTAAAAGGCCCTCGGGAGAACACTGACTATGTGGTTCGTTTACTCACCTTAAAACACGTGCTAAAATTATAATAAGACCAGATTTTGGGAATTTTACTTTGCATAAATACTCATAATTCCATGCAAGAAAAGAGTACATGAGTACAAGGTATGGTGCCAAAAATATACCTTCTTTCGATTCCAGGTCCATTTTTATTTTCGAAAAGCTGTTTAGAGTTATTCCACCCTTGAGCATAGGTACAAGCAGTGATACCTCAGATGTGAATCTGAGGAAATCGGACAGTGCTGCTGATGCAGTAACATAGGATGCCTCACTGTTAGATAAACATGTACTATTTAGAGTCAGATATTAACTTTTACTATTTCGAGTCAGATATTAACTTTTACTATTTCGAGTCAGATATTAACTTTTACTATTTCGAGTCAGATATTAACTTTTACTATTTAGAGTCAGATATTAACTTTTACTATTTCGAGTCAGGTATTCACTTTTACTATTTCGAGTCAGATATTCACTTTTACTATTTAGAGTCAGATATTAACTTTTACTATTTAGAGTCAGATATTAACTTTTACTATTTAGAGTCAGATATTAACTTTTACTATTCAGAGTCAGATATTAACTTTTACTATTCAGAGTCAGATATTAACTTTTACTATTTAGAGTCAGATATTAACTTTTACTATTCAGAGTCAGATATTAACTTTTACTATTTAGAGTCAGATATTAACTTTTACTATTTAGAGTCAGATATTAACTTTTACTATTTAGAGTCAGATATCAACATTTACTATTTAGAGTCAGATATTAACTTTTACTATTTAGAGTCAGATATTAACTATTACTATTTAGAGTCAGATATTAACTTTTACTATTTACACATTACCTTTGAAAATAAACATGAACATATCAGTATCAAAACATAAATATTGAAAGTTTGGAATGCGAAGTCTAATCTAATTGAACTGGCAGTGATACCAGATGTGTATCTGAGGCTTAAAGAGTTAGAATTCGACCAAATTTGACAGAAACCATGATGGCATAGAGGGGTTTCAAATTTGTACAACTGATGTGATCCACCATCAAATATGGTCACCATGATTAAAAACAGAGACATCTTGAAATGGCTTCTTCTTCAAACCAGTGAATTTAATGCGACCAATCATGATAGAAAGTATTCTGGCATGAAGACCTTTCAGATTTATACAAATGATGCCAATCTGTCATATGGCCACAGTTACTAAAGGCAGAGCAACATTTAAACGATGGTCATCTGAATTTGATCAAATTTAAGATAGTGCATTCTGGAATAGACAGCTTCCAGATTTGTACAGATGATGTCATTCCACCACTAAAAGTAGAAAAACATTTACAAAACTTTATTTCTTATTTAAAAAAGCTGCAGAACAGAATTTGATCAACTTTGACACAGTGTCCTGGCATAATGGCATTTCAATATTGGACAAATGATGCTGATGTACCATCAAATATGGATGAGGATTCAAAAGGTGGAGAAACCATGAAAAAATTCGTTTTCATAACATAACCCACGACATTGGAAGAAATTTCAATAGAAAGCTTCCTGCTAATCCAGATTTTGTGGCCAGCTGTTGTCACCTAGGCTATTAGGAAGATGTCTGCCAGGTGAGCAATCTCAGGCCCACTTGGGCTTCTTGTTTTTAAAAATGCACTGCCCTTCAGAAACAGCCTTGAGCTGTATTCTGCAGAGAATTTGACAACCTGCCTTATGGTTTATAAAGTTGTAGGACATAATTGTGTGTTCAGTTGCATAGTCCTGACTCTAAGTCTGTATGTGTCTGACTAGGTGTCAGATGTACATTTACATACACCATATAGTTCATGAATTTGTCACTTAAGCAAACCTGACCATGTGGACTAGATGTTCATAAATAGCTGATATTGCTCTTAATAGAATTCTAGTTTTAAACTGCAATGTTCCTATCAGAAAAGAAAGTCATTCGCCACATCAAATGAGGCAGTACATGTAAGGAGACAACAAATGATTGCTGATTTACATCATGAAAACCCCACCTACATGATGGAATGAACTTGTCCAACCATCTGTTACATGTTCTTGTAGAGACTATCTTGTTTGCCATTGTAGAAATGTTGATGAAACTTGACCTAGGTAAACATTTTTACAAGACAATGTGTCACGTATTATATTGCAGGTTCTTAGCTCAAAGTTCAAAATAAAATAAGAGAAAATGTGAGCTGCTGACCATATTTCATACCAAAGTCAGGGTCATAGTAATGAAAAATGTGAAAATCTTGACTTCTTTTTTTTTAAACTTTGAAAGTACTAGACATATTTTGATGGAAGCTTATGCAGATATGTATAATTAATGATAGTCAGAGATGTAGGTCCAAGGTGTTCATCGACCAGAAGGGTGTGGCTTTGAGTCCTACCATTGGGTTGGCTACTGTGGTGCATTCTGTAGTAAAACCAGTGCATATAATTTGAATCCAATTGCCTCGGTACTAAATAACCTTCTTGTGTGTTGCTGTGCCATAAAAAACCAAACTAAAGCAAATCAATTTATACCAGACATTTTACCCTTGCTCTTCTATTTGTAATGCTCCTTCTGCATTGCAGATTAACCCAGATCATAGAGAGACAATATGGACGACTTGCAAGGTTCAAAACAAAAACATCCAAAAGAAGGAAATTCAACTACAGCATAAATTGTTAAGGATGACAATGACCATGTTGTAAAGGCAGACAAGGAAGGTCCAGAAAATGTTGATGTAAAAGAGACTGAAATAGAGTCTAAGCCTGGATCCATAAACAAGATCCAAGGATGTGATTTAAGAGAGGAAGTATATAGACAGCAAACTTTAGAGTTAAAGGACAGCATGCAAGTTTGTGATAGTGGGGACTCTGCTAGTGAAGAAGATCGCAATGAGGTTTATAAAAAGTTGGAAATTGGAAGTGCAGATATCCAGAAAAACATCATTATATCAGAAAGTGTCACATGGAATGAAAAGTACATTATCCTAAAGAAATCAGACTGTGGCTCATCTTCATGCAAAAGTAGCAAGTACAGAAAAAGTTATGTTGATGTGTACTACAAACTTAGTGCTCTTTATTCTTTTTACCAGTTGCCCCATAGAGGATGCCAGCCTGCTTTAATCAATGAACAAGCTCAAGTGCAGGTTCACAAAAACAAAAAACAAAAAACAAAAAAACCTCAGCTGTTTTTCCAAGTACCAAGCAATGAATACTGCCGTTTATTTTTACAGCGAGCAAATTTAAATCCATTATGATCATTTGTATTTCCTCAAACCAGAAATCAGTTTGGAAGCAAACTCTCATGCATTTTTATGTGCCCGCCATATGTTATAATGTCTGTCCTCCATCTGTTACCAATTTTATTCCACACAGTAACTAGAGTTATACACCATCTACAGTTACCAAACTTTGTAGATGGCTTGCAATTTGGGGTAAGGAAGAAACCTATCTATTTTGGGGTAAACATGGTAAAGGTCAAGATCACTGACTGAAAAAAGTAAAATGGTTTCCACACAGTAACCTTAGTTTTATATCACAGATCTGGACCAAACATTGTAGATGGCTTGCACTTTGGTAAGAAAGAAGCCTATTGATTTTGGGGCCCAAGGTCATGGTCAGTATGACTTGAAAAAAAATGGTTACATTAGTTCAGCATTGCAGACCTGGACCAAACTTTGAGAGTGGCTTGCACTTGTGGCAAGGAAAAGCATATTGATTTTTGGGACTCTTAAATATGAGGAGAGTGAATAATGTGCTTGGAATTCATGTTGATTGTGGGCTAATGAAGGCTCATCCTCACTGTATACATTTTCAATATCTTTTTTATATTCTTGCTTCCTTTACTTTAAATGCTAACAGCCTCCCCCCAAAAACCATTGATAGGGGAAGCTAAGGCTGCCTACATCAGTAACTTAACAAAAATAGTAAACGTTTACTTCATTACATTGAATATTGTACAAAAAAAAATCAGCATTATCACAAAGTAGGGGCATTTCCTATCTTATTGTATTATCATGTTAATTACGTCTCTTGTATCAAATCCAATAAAGGGGGTGGAATAAAATAAAAGTTAAAAGACCTGCAAATCCTATCTGCGTAAGAGCTATAGTGGTCACAGTTGTGTGTCTGGTGAACTCATTTCAATTGATCAACCAAACACTGTTATAAATATTATTATGTAAGTAACTTAATTAAAGTACCTTACATCAGCCTCCTCATTCAGAAATGTGATCAAAGATAGCAAAGCAACCAAGCGAAATGAGTATTTTGGTGAATAAGCTATGTATCATATATATGGTTCTTTTTGGAGAAGCTAGTTCCAGAGTTTGTAGTGAACTTAAAATTCATGAATTGCCACTCAGAGATTTCCTCATGGATGAGAAGAAATTTCACTGTTACTTTCAATGAAATTACAGCATCAATATTTTACTTACAGAACAATACAAAAAATTCGAGTTTTGACGTTGACAGTTGTTTCACGAAATAAATGTCCCTAGTTTTTTGAAAAAAAAAGGAATCTTGTTGTGAATCAACAACAAAAAAAAAACAGCGATATAATATACAATGTTTCACGTACACGTGATGGAGTAACGTTCTTAACTATCTTTCAGAAGTTGGGTATCTTGAAAATAAAGGTAATTTATACAAAAAAGCAAACAACTTCATTAGAAAAAAGCTCTTTATTGACAATTATAAAATGAGTATTCAGCGATTAAACAGCCCCGGTACCCCCCCCCCCCCCCAGTTGTCTCGATGTCCACTGGGGATGGCATCCCCTTTCTTAATGTTTTTTGAAGTTCCTCGGTAACTCGCACCCTCGCTTAAAGTGCGGTCTATGTTTTTGGACCCCGTTGTACGCAAGTTGTCGAGGGAGAGGTGTATATGGCTTGAATGGACTAACAGGTTATTTCTATAGTATTACAGTGCTCCACCCCACCCCATTTTGAGAGGCCCTTTTTAAAATAAGCGATATCAGAGATATGATTCACATAAAAATACAGAGTAAATGAAATGATATGTAGCACGATATGTTTTGGTTTGGAGACTTAAACATGATGCACATTGCAATATTGAACTTGCAATGTGAGACACATCATAATGCAACAATTTTTAGAGTCTGCATGCATGGCAGACATGATGGCCACAACTAGTGGAAATTTTCAGACACTAGACTGGTACATAATCTTCAGGGGAAGACCATATTTTGCACACTGATAAACTCTTGTACTTTGTTCAATGTTATTTGGCGATATTGAATGTTTATCTTTGCTGTCATCATAGAGGAGAGAAAGATGTTTTGCGGTGGAAAGAAATACCACAACAGGGCTCGAAATCAGGAATTTTTGTTTTCACTAACCCACATGATCACCAAAATAAAATGTTGACTGATCCTGCCTAAATTTTACTGATCCAGCTAAACTCAAACAGAAGCAAGTTCAGTTTCTAATTCAACATTTATTATTCATTAACATCAACTCACAACAATAACAACTGTAATTCACCAACAAGACTCATGAGTGAAGTACCACACACACTTTCGTACTTCTCTGAATATTCAGTGCAGAAAGTGCACAACATCACAACCTCTCCTGGATCATACTTCAGCCAGTTGTGTTCATTTTTCCAGCATTTCTGGTACTTTCTTAGTATCTTCTCTTAAGCATGTTTCATTTGTCATTTAAAAAACCACATGGATATTTGTCTCAAAATGTATCTCTTTCTAAAAATGAGAATCTCTTTTCACAACTAAAGATGATACATTTTTATGATTTAGTCAAGTACTTATAGAAGGACACAAAACGCCATGACAAATTCATTCATTTCTTGTTTCTTTAGGGGCATTAACGTAACATTAATTGTTTATGAAGATTCATATTCTGGTGCAATTTATGGTCACATTATTGATTAAGTGCCGCTTCAAACTTTCTAAGCAAGTGTGTTGTACCTAAAATATTATTGACATAATGAAAACAGCAGTCTTTTTAACTTTTCTTTACAAGGAGTCATATCATTCGTCAGATGAATGTTGGACACTTTTTTCAAATGTTTTTTATATCATTGACATAAGGTGAAAAATCACTTTCCTTAGTTTATTCAAACTATATAAATGAAAGCATAAAAGATAATTTTTAAAAGTGGTCAAGTATGATTTTGATCACGTAGTTTCAGGTTAAAAAAGCTATTTGTCGATGAGAACGATTCAATGCTATACACGGGACCATGCTGACCTCCATTACAGTTATATCAGATCACAATACAAGATTGTCGTCTTGCACCAATGACGTCTCACAGATTTGGCGTGCCAGAATTAAATAAAAACTCCCAATTCAGCCATGGGTAAATTGCTATCTAAAATTATGTTCTATTGGCTTTCATTCTATGAATCGGACCATATCATGAAAAAATACAATATTTGCTTCCAAGAGCTTATATAATATTGTTATTTATACACTAAACTTCACCTTTAATTTATCAAATTATCTTCGTCACTTTTGAATGAGAATTCTTGAATTCTGCAGGTTTTTTAATACCTGTTAAGTTATTACCAACATTCTTTGGCCTGAAAGAAAAATAATTTTTTTTTATGTCTCTTCCATCTTTTAGGGTAAAAGGGCATATAGTGTTACCAATGTTTGTCCATTTATGTGGATGTCTGTTCCATACATCTAATTTGTACATGTTCATTTACTGTAGTAAATGCTATTTCTGCTGGATAACATTTGAAGGACTTGATAGATTCAGATCAAACTTGGTATGAAACCAACACTAAGAAGACCAAGATCAGTTTGGTTTTTGCTTTCTTCCATTCCAAATTTTACTCTGTATGGCCGTTTTTGTCCAATTCTGCTTTCCTCTACAAATTGGCATATGGTGTTACCTATGTCTGTGCCTACTTACAAACATTCATTTACTACTATTTTAGCATAATATGTGTATGGCCTACATTGGAACTATGAACTACAGTAATAAGACTCCAGTACAAACTTGTAACTGCATGTTTAATTTACTAATGTTCACTAACAAATCTCCCAATCAACCACAACTGTCCCATTATCAATCTAGCTTCTGGGCCTTACAGAAGACACTCTGATTACTTACCTTGCTCACAGTGGCATAGCAAGAAATTCTGTCCCCCCCTCCCACATCCTGCAAAACTTAATTCTGGGGTCCCCTCCCATTAAAAATAGTTGTTTGATGGGAATTTTGGGGCCCTCACTGGAAATGGCTCCCCACCCCTGGCAGTTGTGAGGGCTGCTTGGACAGTTGCTATGCCACATCAAGATTGGTTTGATGAAAAGGATGCTGCCAGATGGAGACTACTGAACGAGAAACATCAGCTCCAAAAGGACTGTTTAGAACACAGCACTTCATCATCTAAGAAGGCAGCCTTCGACAACATATCTCTTGCTGATCTTCCAACACTGACTGAAACTGAGAAAGCAATTGACCTGTTATCAAATGGCACAGAAACTGACTGAACTCTTCCAGTCAATGTGAACTCGAGGAACTATATCCCAGGAATACAAGTAAGTATCCATCGTCCACTTGTGCAAACAGAAAGGCAACAGACAGTCACACGACAATTATCCGGGCATCTTCTTGCTGTCAATAGCTGGCAAAATCCTCCCCAGAATTCTAATGAATCGCCTTGTGCATCACATTGATCAAGGGCTCCTGCTGAGAGTCACTGTGGCTTCGGGAAAGGACCGGAGACCACAGACATGGTGTTTGCAGCTCATCCACTCAGGGAGAAATGCCAGAAACAGAACTCCAACCTGTACACGAAATTCGTCAACCTGACAAAAGACTTTGATGCAGTCAGTCGTTGAGGCCTCTGGAAGATCGTGGCAAAATGTGGTTGTCCAGAGAAATTCATCGGAATAGTTCGGCAGTTCCACGATGGCATGCTCACTTGCGTCGTGGACAACGGTGAGTCTTCTGAACCATTGCCAGTCACCAGTGGAGTCAAGCAAGGCTGCGTGTTGGCCCCAACCCTTTTGAATATGATGTTCTCTGCCATGCTTACATATGAATTCCGTGACTATGACACTGTGATCGACATCAGATACCAGACTGATGGCAAGCTCTTCAGTTTGTGGAGACTGGGCGAAGACGAAGTTACAGGAATTGACTGTTTGTGATCTCCTATATGCTCACGACTGTTTTCTGAGTGCCAAATCAGAGTCTGACATGCAACAGAGTGTGGACCTTTTCTCTTCAGGTTGTGACGATTTTGATCTCACAATCAGTATCAAGAAGACAGAGGTGATGCACCAACCTGCACTAGGAAAGCCTTACGTAGAGGCTACCATCACAGTGAATGACCAATGCACCAGGTAGTGGACAAGTTCACCTACCTAGGCAGTACAATGTCACGTGCAGTTCACTTCGATGACGAAACCAATGCCTGAATTTTCAAAGCAAATGTAGCCTTTGGCAGACTAAGGCTCAAATGTGTAGGAGCGCAGAGGCATCAGTCTGCAGACAAAACTGATATATAGAAAGCCATTGTGTTGCCGACCCTGCTGTATGCATGAGAAATCTGGGCGGTGTACAGACGCCATGCCACGCAGATGAATCATTTTCACATGGGCTGCCTGAGGAAACTGCTGAGGATAAGAAGGCAGGACAAGGACGCAGACACCGAGGTTCTCACATTGGCGGGGATTCCAAGCATGCACACTCCGCTGATGAAATCATAGGGGAGATGGGCAGGCCATGTCACCAGTATGACAGACGAGCGACTACCAAAAAAAAGATTTCTGCGATGAGTTGAAGGAGGGAAAGCAGTCTGAGTGAGGTTAGAAGAAACGCTTCAAAGACACCCTTAAGTCATCTTTGAAACACTTCAACATTGACCCTGAGTCTTGGAAAGATCTCGAACAGGATCGTTCCACCCCACCTATAGCAGTCTCATCCATACTGGTGCTACAAACTGTAAGCTGATGAGAATTGCAGAGGCAGTGCAGAAGCACGAGCATATTAAATCTCGGAAGTGCAGCACGTCTTTAATTGATCAGGCAACCCCAAGCAGCATCTCCTCTACAGTGTACCACAGACAGTTCAGAGAACAAATTGGCCTGATAAACCACTCACGTGCTCACAGAAACCAAACCAGTAACGTCATGGTCATCTTCGAACTCGAAGGATGAACAACACACACTACTAGGAGTTGCAGTAGCTTAGTTGGTAGAGCATCGGACTCGTAGTCCAAGGGTCATGGGTTTGATACCTGCCCACACCGGCACGGTCAACTGCCTCAATGTGTCCTTGGAGAAGGGCATTTAGTTCCCATTTCCTTGGCATGATATAGCCAATAACGTGATCAAATTGCTATTAAAACCAATATATATATATATATATATATATATATATATATATATATATATATATATATATATATATATATATATATATTAGAACACTAGCATCCATTGTGTACACAGTTTATCAATTTAAATTCCATTAAGAATACTTGTAAGGAATTTTTTTGATTTTCATATTTTCCGTCCAGATTTGATTTAAAGCCCCACAGCGATTACAAAGTTTTCCCTTGCACCTTGACCCTTCTGGTTTGACTGAAAAGACAGCCAGTGAACCTTGCCCCTAGATCTCCACTCGTTAAAAATGCAATGACTGTATTGCTTTTAGCTAAATGCTGTAGGGACTGCTTGATATCAAGAAAGTCTTGGTATAATATTTGCAAATCATGTAATTTTTCTACCATTATTACAGTATTATATAATTTAACTGAGTTGGGTCCTTTATTTGAGTTGAAAGTTTGCCCTTTCATTGTTAACCAAGGTTTTAATACCGTAACTTCAATGGACATAATGAGTATAAACTACTTTGGTTAAAATCAAGAAGACATATAGTCAAAATTTATGTGAATGATGACCCCTTATGGACTTTGGAGTTTGGCCCTAAATCTTGAATCAATGTTTCCGTTCAGTACCCGTTGGAGAAACCTGTTTGATTTAAATGACATTTTATAGGGCTTTAGAAGACACATAGCTCGTTTTTCATCAACATTTGACTGAGTTATGACTCTTTTCTAACATAGAGATTTGTTCTCTCACCTAGAAGCAAGTTTTTCAATGAAAAGCTTTCGAAGAACCTGATCTAATCAGTTTTAATTTTGCATGAGCTTAATATCAAGATGATCTTGTTGAATTATCACCTTTTCTAGCAATATTTTACGCGTTTATGGCTCATTTTTTATGTTGAATTCAACTCTTTTAACATTGAATGAAGATTATTTTTACTGTTTTCTTATGACAATGTAGCAAAATTAAATATACTATAGTGCTTTCTACAGTAAAATTTAATGTAGAACAGATACATGCATATACAGTGATTCGCGATTACTGCTTAAAAACATTAATCAAAGATGCAGTACTGCAATTTATCAACTTTCTCTTATTGACAAAAGCTATTCTAAAAATGCATCCCTCTGAATCAGTTTCCTTCATTTGAGATTGCTGCCTAATTGAAGTCTACCATACTGTTCGGGGCAGCCCCGAGATGCATTTCTATTTGATATCTCCTTGAAAACTACTAAACCAGTTGTGACCAAAAGTTATAACGATATTTATTTTGATATGCTCTAGCAATGTTTTTTTACATTTTTGATGGCATCTGGCATCTCTAGCAACTATTTGCAGTGGCGGCACGAGGGTTCGAGGCGCCCGGGGGGGGGGGGGGGGCTTGTTCTTTAGTGGCACTCTTACTTTGCTACAGAGAACAGTTTTTATGTCAGTTGCCAATCTCCCTCCTCACCCTCCTAAATATAAGTTTTTTGAAGAATTGCACCGTTACACTAAGGTGAAGGTGAAATACTCTGAACATTGCAGCTGCAAAAGAAAAATAAAAAGCTCCCAACCCCTTCGTGCCGCCACTGACAATTTAGCTCCCATAGAAAGAGTGGGAAAACATATTTTGGACATCTCCCAAAAACTACTGAGCCAATTTTGACCAAACTTGATAGGAATGTTTACAGGACATGTCCTACCAATGTTTGCTTTTTGGTTCCTTCCCTAGAAACAACCTTATGGCCTTCATAGTAGCAAGGCGAAAAAAGGATATTTTACATCTCTTCCAAAACCGCCAAGTCAATTTTGATAAAACTTGCTGCGAATGTTTCTCAGGTCGTATTCAACCACATTTTTATTTTTGGCTTATCTAGCAACCATGTGGTTCCCTAGCAAATGAAGCCAATTTTGATTACATTTGGTACAGATGTTTCATTCGATTCTATCAAAGTTGTGTTTTGGTGGCTTCCCTGGCAAGTATATGGCTTCCATGGCAAAAGGTGGAAACTTCATTTGGAATATCTCTTCCAAAACTGCTGGGCCAGTTTTGATCAAACTTTGTAGAAATGATTCTTAGAATAAATGTGACCAAAATTGTATTTTTGGTGGCCTCACTTTTGCTTCTGCGGTAATCCAGTGGAATATATATATATATATATATATATATATATATATATATATATATATATATATATATATATATACTTTTTGGCAAATTTGAAGAAGACTTTGTAAGATGCAATATTGCAATATGATATGTTTTACTAATGTTTTATTAAGCTTTTAGAAAGTGTTTTGCCTGTCACAGCATACAATTGTAAAGTAACTTTCAACCAAAATGATCTGGCAAGTTGATGTCATATTGGCTTGAAAAAGTGTTGAAGCATACTTTGTACATCATCAGGCATAATGACCTACATGTATTTTGTCTCACTGCAGTTGAATTCACAGTCACCTTGTAGGAATTCCATTCGATATTATTTAGGCAATGTAGGTATTAAGGGTACAATAGAGATAATAAATACAGAAAATCATGTATTGTGAGTCCTCCTTAATGACTCCTGACTGCATGTATTTGAATGTCAAGGCTTCGTTGTCGCTGGATTTGTTGTTAGCTTTAGATGGACTTTCGTAGTGTTTTTCGTCTGTGAAACTTGGTCAGTTTCTTGTATCTTATATAACTTAATGCAGTTTCTATAGATCATATAGCACGTCAATTTCACAGAACAGATTTTTTCTCGATTACTTTTTGAAACTGTTCATTATTCAGTATGAAAGTTGTGGGAACAAAGTGTCAGGATGATTGGATTTTCAGTAAACTTGGAATTTTACTACATACATCATTGTTACTCTCTCTCTCTCTCTCTCTCTCTCTCTCTCTCTCTCTCTCTCTCTCTCTCTCTCTCTCTATCTCTCTCAGTTTTGTTATAATGCACTTTATTTAATTTTTATTTTTATTTTAGCAACCTTTGCAAAAATTAAGGTGAGGAATTACTAAGGGCCACTCTTTGCCATTATGAGCCCTCAGTCCATATTCATTCCAGAAAAAAAGACATGTTTTTCAAACATTAATTAAAAGTAGATTAAAATTTATTAAATTATTGAGACAGATATGGTGCATACAAAATCTCTTTCGAAAGGTAAATATTTAATGCAGGAACACAATACCTGCTATTATTTCATTTCTTTTCGTTTCCGGACACCTGCTTCCTAGTCCAAGCTAAATATTCTCTCCTCCAATTAGTAACTGGAGGCTCAGAATTTAATAGGACACGATTCCAGTCTGATTCCTTGGTCATAGCCAGCATACGGAATATCTTCTTCTTTTTCCATGGACTTTCATGAGAGAACACATGTGCCAAGTTCTCATTAAAAACTTGGCCAACGTTGTTGACCAAGTATATACCTTTTTGTGTTGAGTATTTTTCTCCCCAGTCCTTGCATTATTTGAGTGTATTTTGTGTTTCTTTTAGTAATTTTGAAAGCTTTTGCACCTTGCTCAGCAAATGGTGCCTCTGTTCATTTTTTCCCATTCATAGTAACCGATGTTTGAGTATATATTACCTACCCTTTTTGTCCCCGGTTATCTTGTTTTTTTAAAATAAAAAAATAAAATAAAAATGTTTTCTTTCGGAGATTAATATGTCACAGAATGTGGGTAAGTGTGAACACAAGAAGGCCCCGTGAGATACACACCCCACCTGGTGTCCGATACGTTGTCTACTGACAGATCAAGTGTGAGACTAGGCAGGAAAGGATCCGCTTCCTCGTCATCATTAAGATTATTCCTGTTTCCAGGAAGGGTCTGGATCACTTCCCGGTTGGGGAAGTCAAGACCCCCCCCCCCTTCCCTTGACCAGAAACAAGCGATCTCTGTGGTTTGAGGATCGCCAAGAGGCCAAGGATCCATGACGCTTGGTCAGAAGCCATCGGTGCAGGTGAAGGATAGATCCTTGGCCCCTCCAACGGGAGGAAGAGTACCTAAGAGTGAGTCACACCTTCTCTGTAGGGATGAGCAGCACCCTCTCAAGGTAGACATAATACCAATGACCAATATAAGCCAGGCGTGCCTTCCCAATGACAGGGAAGAGCAGCGATCTCACTCTGATAGAACTGAGGAGGGCACGTCTGTCAGATCTTCATTGCCAGCAACCGGGCACCGGGCCACACCATTCAAGCAACCGGAGACCGGGCTTTGATCATCTGTCTAGACATGGGGATTAGGTTAGAATCCCCACCCCCACCCGCGTCTCTATGTTACCATCCAGTCCCAATGGAGATCGGGAGTAGAGTCTTCCTTGCTCGTCTGGGGAATGCAAACAGATTGGCATACCCCCGTTAACTATATTCCTGTTTAATTCCTACAAGATTTGGGCCTCCTCCCCCCTTTACCTGGTAGTGAGTCTTCTCCCTCCCTCTCCATGACACCATGGATGTCCCTGCCTTGGTTTCAAGGCATGTCGGCACGTGACAGGCTGGAACCTGTTTCATCACCTACGGCCTTGTTCAACAAAAAGGAGGCAGGTCACCACTCTTCTTCACGACTGTCACTTATCAGGACAACTAATAGGGTTAGTCCCATTACCCTTCTCCCCCCCCCCCTTCCCATGGGCGGTTACGGAACAAGAAAAGCCCTATCCGACTTCTTCCTCTTCGGAGAGGGATGCCAGAAAGGACAGTCCTGTCTCGCCTTGGTATTGGGCTCATGACGAGATGCCATTTTCATTCTGGTGGACTCAAATGAGTTCCCAGAAGAGACGGTCACGGCAGGTCCTTATCTTCCATTCGGGTCCTCTGCTCCTTCCCACCTGTCAGGTCAGGTGTTGGAGAAAGAGTTAGTCTAGACATTTGATAAGACGGTAAATGAACCACCTCCTTCCCCCCAGACTTGTGCCCAAAACCTTCTTGGACTAAGGAGGAGAGGATTTCTGGGGTCCACTCTCGCTCAGATTTTCTGCTGCTCCCGCACTCTGCTTTGGTTCAAGACCTTGTGCAGAAATTTTCCCCGGGACAAGAGTCCACCAGGCAGCAGAAAAAGTGGTCTGTCCACCCTTTTACACTCTGGCCGCTGGTCTCTACCTCATTCGCGTGCTTGGCCCCTTAAGTACTCCTTCCCATTTGTAAAGGCCTTGGAGCTTAAGGCTCGAACGCCTCTATTGTCGATCTATTTTAGACTGCCTCTTTCAGTCTCTTGAAGGTGGAATCGTTGTCTCTAGCGGCACTTCAGCGCTAACTGGAGGCTGTGGCAAAAGCGTCAAGATATGAGCTATTCGTGCCTATGGCGCTCCCTGTGGATGTGGAACTTCTACACCTTCCGCAGGAATGACGCCTTGGAGACGTCTAAGAACTTGCTGGACCACAGCAAGAACCTTTTGATGGCTGCACTATTTGAGGTGGAGACGCTCTTCGGAGGTCTCATCCCCTCTGTAGCGTCGCAGGATTTGGGGGACCAGCAACACCAGTCCCTGGCCGCGACTCCAGGCCCGTCCAAACCTGTCAGGAAGCACGCACGCACGCCCTGAACAATCGCGGGGATCTCCTCGCAAGTTCTTCAAACAGGGTCAGCCTCACCAAGCAAGCAAGCCTTCGCTTCCAGGAACAACCTCCTCTATCACGGACCCCTATTTTGTTTCACCAGACCAAACCAGTTCATCTAAGGGAAGAGGTACACACCCTTCTTCAGCAAGCAGCAATCGAGAGGGTGGAAAATGACCAAACTTTGGGTTTCTATTCCTAGATCTTTTTGATGTTGAAGAAAGGCGAAAAGTTTCGACTCATCATTGATCTTTCCGCCATAAACGAATTTCTTCGGGAAGAATGCTTCAATATGGAGACTACCGTTTTGGTTAAGAACGCCATAAGGCCCTACATATAGGCGGTCTCCATAGATCTGCAGGATGCATACCTTCACATTCCAATCTTCCCGCCTCACGGAAAATACCTCCGGGTTTGCCTCGGCTATGAAATATTTAATTTCAGGCTGTTCCGATTGGCATCGACTCCGCTGCAGAGCCTTTACCAGGGTGATAGGGGTAATAGCGGCTTACTTGAAGTTTTTAGGGACCCCCATCCTCCAGTATTTTGATGACTGGAATATGCACAACGTCCATACAGATACTCTCCTGTAGAACCTATCCCTCTCATGGTTGACGATGACTCGTCTGGTTCTAATTCCCGGCCTAGGAAAGTCGGATCTCATCCCTTCGCAAGACTTGGTGTACGCGGAGATGAATTTTCTCACGAATCAATGGAGGGTTCGCTTTCCACAAGACATGGCTGCTCAAATTATGTCCCTCATAACGGGGGCGGCTCGCCTTTAGCTCTCTCTCCTAGGAACTCTGAACGCAGCTGCGGATCTAGTTCTCCTAGGGAGACTTCACTTGCATCCTCTCCAGTTCCTGCTTCTAGCCAACTGGAAACCACACAATGACCCGCTATTGGCAAGGATTCCTCTAGGATCGGATTTTCCTCACTACCAGAGTTGGTGGTTAGATTTGGATCGGTTCCTGACCGGAGTCCGTTTCACAGCCTCGAACACGGTTCTGTACACAAACGCATTGGATTCAGTACTCACCTTGAGCCAAAGGGGATTGTTCTTCAGGGAGTTTGGTTTCGGGAAGAAGCGACCTTTCATATAAACATATAAACAACCTAGAAATTTGGGGTTGGGGTCAGCTGCATAATGCATCGTTGTTTTGTTATCGCCTCAGACAACATGTCAGTAGTAGCGTATCTCAGACGTCATGGACATACACATGCTCCTTCTCTTTGCGTGGAAGTATGGAACATCCTCCGATGAGCAGTCTTAGAGGAGATCACTCTCCGAATCCGCCATATTCTGGGCACAAGGAATATCCTATATACTCGACCTCTTGGTAAACGATCCCAGGAGATTACCACACAGGAAGGACACGCTTTCGTAGCACAGGGGGTTTCTACTACACAACAACCCGGTGATTCTCCACCTTCACGCTTGGTAAATCTCAAACGATCGATCTGCCAAGACCAGTTTTTTAAGCAAGGTTGCCAACTGCATCTCCTAGGCTAGGAGGCAATCCACTTCCAAATTGGAGAATTTTCTGTAATTGATGCAGTTGGAAATGCGTTGATCCTAGCTGTCCCCCTTTAAATACAGTTGCAAACTTCCTTCTCTTCCTTTTCTAGAAGAGGGAATGTTCTGTTTATACTATTAAGGGAATTAGGGCAGCCCATTCTGACACTAAAGTTCTCGAGGGGTTCCGCCATTGGGTCGGAACGTCCGCTTTCTGGTCTCACCAGGTATTTGGAGCTTCAGAGATCGGTATTTCGCTCATTAATGCCTTACCGTTAAGACAGTTTTCCTGCTGTCCTTGGCGTCAGCGAGGAGAAAGGGTAAGCTTCGTGTCTTGTCAGTAGAAACGTTGTTTACGGTTCAATTGTAACTATGATTCGGTTTCTCTTTTTTGACAACCTGGGTTTCTGGCTAAGAATCAGCTACATTCAATAGCTCCAGTTCCTAATGAGATTCCCAGTCTCAGTAGTATATGTGCTGGGGATGATCAAGATATTTTCCTTTGCCCAGTTAGGTCCTCATGGTTTCATTTAGGTTCCTCTAAAGAGAGAATGAAGAATCTGAATCATCTCTTTCTACCTCTCAAGTGTTCCTCTGATATTTCGGCGGCCACCATTTCCAGGTGGATTGTCCTCACCATTAAGAGAGCTTATCGGTCTCTCTCTAAAAGGGATCTTTCTTTTATGAGAATTAAAGCCAATAAAATTCGGGCTAATGATGCGTCTTGGGCCTACTTGAATCAGTCCTCTTTGGATGATGTTCTGGCTGTCTCATACAATCTTTTCATCCTTTAACCTTCGATCTTTTGTGCACCAGAGCGAAGGCATTTACTCTGTTTGTCCAATCGTGACAGCACAGCATGTGGCCAAGCCATCTACCAGCTTACAGTAGTGAACACTCCTACCATAAGGGTAAGTGCATTTGTTTTTTCTATACCAGTCTTTGTTGGAGGCCATCAGCCTCCCCACTAACATAAATTCATCAATGCAATAGTTTAATTGCAGGTAATGTATTACTACTATTAAAATGTTCTTTTTTGGTGGGTAAAATTAATTTTAATTATGTAATACTTACCTGCTACTATTTAAAAGATTACCTCCTCCCACCCCGCTCTGGTGTCCTATTGTCTCAGTCCAAGTCAAAATAGGAAGATATTCCGTATGTTGGCTGTGACTACGGAATCAGAATGACATCATGTTCTTTTCAATTCTGGGTACAAAAGTTTCAAACAATAACATCCAACACAAAAGTAGATTCCCAAGTAATTCTAATCTTCACACAAGCTATGGCTCTGGTCGACTGCCCCTTTCACATAACAGATTGGTCTTTTCAAACCAGGGCGATAGTTTATAAAAACTACAGAATAGAGACAACGTTAGGGGTCATTAACAATATCAATTCTTGCCTTTACAGTGATGACAGGACACACACCCAAATCCCAAGTGTTCAGCCTGATAACCAGGATCAGACGTGTGAACTATGTAGAACTTGTTTCTATCATTACCATATGCGACCGCTTAAAGTCCTTTAAACTAACACTACCATATACATCCATACATCTTGTCTTAATGATAATCATTTTTTATGTAATAATTCGGAGGGAAATGTTAGGCATTAATATGACGGCAACAGCCTCCAATTACTAATTGCAGTAATACAATTACTAACTGGAGGAGGGAATATTTAGCTCGGACTTGGAACTTGGCGTCCTGGAAAAGGAAAGTAATGGAATAGTGGCAGGTAATTAAAATTAGTTTTACCCCCCCCCCCAAAAAAAAAAAAAAAAAAAAACAACAACAAAAAACAGAACAAAATAATAATTTTAAAAAACTACATGTTCATCACCCCTGATGATGTTCAGAAACAGCATTGGAGTTCTCGTAATAAGTTTTATTATTGCAACAATTATATTTGCTAGTAGTAGTTGAAGTATCATGTACAGTTAATATACAATGGATCCTACGTTATGCAATCATTGACCTTTGTTGAGGTGTCAACGTTCAGTTTTTGCATTTAGCTCAGTTTCTTTCACACCGTTGTATGTACAGCCATGAAACTTTATGGATGTATTCATCTTGTAAAGTACCACTCACTATGGGGAATATTTGGTTACAGTGACATACTTTTCATGCTCACGTTAAGTTTTTGCGTTTGACTCTTGCATTGTTTCTCTTTTGGGGTTGTGCCACGGCAGAGCAGGCAAAACATAGCATTCTGCAGAATTCTTGTTATTGAATAGTAATATTGTGTATAAATACTTCAACATAAAGTGACGTAACTTATAGGAAGTTCCACTTTTATGGCTCCCATGAGTTGTGTTACAGAGGAAGTACTGTATTTCAGTTTCAAGTGGATTTCTGGTTACTGGAGTTCCTGTCCTGATGTTGCACTATATTTCCATGCACAAGTCCTTTTCTACTTATTTATCAATAAATGTTTCGCTTATATGCATACCCTATACACATTTGCATATCTCATATGAGGGAGTTGTGTCCATCAAGATGCATCCCGTCACCAAGTTTCATGATTCTAGATGGGAAATTAACCCCTGTGCAAAATACGATAATAATTAGCATGCAAAAAACTATGTGGAAACTTAAAGGGGCAAGTACTAGGTACATATATGTGCGTGTCTGTGGTTTTGATGTGCTGTTTCATGCATTAAAGAAAAAATTCGAATGTTTGTGCCCTATTTTAGCAATGTTATAAATCTAAATAAAGTTTCATTGAAATTGTATAATGTTGCATAAAAGTTAAGGACAAGAAGAGTTGGAGGGATCGACTGACAAGCTTACACTGGACATCTACCCCCAAAACTACCTTGTTCTGGGGAGTATATTATGAACTAGTACTATAGAACTAATGCTTCCTTCCTTCGTGATCATTTTTTTTTCTTTTTCTTCTTCTTCATGTTATAAAACCTCCCCACAAGTTGGCCAAGTCCAAAACATTCATATGCACTTTTGAATTAACCCCTTAAACATGCAGTTGTAAAGTTAAGGTCACTTACCCGTAACTCCAGTGACCCTTGCTCAGTATGGTCGAAATACATTACCACCATAGTGTAATGGCATTTGTGCATGTGCTGTCCTGTGCATTTTATAGGGGTTGTTTCAAAATAACTATGAAATATTTTGGACTGGTTTTTTAATGAAGATTTTGAAACTTTGTTCTAGTGGAGGTTATTCAATATTTATACCTAATGCAATTACCATAATATAATCTATGTACTACCAACAGTTATAATTCATTACAATGTACGTATTTTGCAGTGCTCTTCTGAAGTCATATGGCCAAAATATATGGTGTAATGATCAAAGTGGTATGGTGAACCATAATGCTATATCTTAATAATATATGAATGGCGGCAACTAATCAGGGGCCGTAACTCTATCTATCTTCCCGAGTTCGACTATTGCTTAGGATTCGGGGTAGTGGTCTACTAAATTGCGTTTTATTTTTAGATAAATTTCGAGATACTGGAATGCAAAATCATTAGAATCCAATAGAAGACAGATCCTTGTATTTATTTGTTATTTGTCCTATTCATTTAGTCCATGTGATCCTTGGAAGATTCAAAAATTTCAGAATTTTATTTTGTACCTATTAATCATAATCATAAACATGGTAAGTTTTAAGCTAACAAAACATTGGCATTTATTCATGTATGCTTTTTATTCCCGAATAATCTCAATTTTGCAAATTTGCTGATGAAGCCTTGTTGTTGTACTTGTCCATTTTAGGAATCGACCATTTAGTTTTCAGGAGGGGTGCCTGCGATGTTTTTGAAACTTTTTATAACTATTCTCCAGTGGCCTTATGTCCTTAATTCTACGCTCCACAGTTTTCAAAACATGTCACTTCCGCACATATGTGTCGTCTAAATGAGGTTCAGTCTTTGCGGTGTTAACTGCCAGAAACTAGGACCCTTTTCATCTCTTACGATCCGAAGTAAAATTCTATGTATGTCTAGCTTATGGTATTTTATCGTATTGTTAACTCAGATTATCTTGCACCCATTTGCTTGTGAACTAGCAATAATGCTTCAAAAATAGGCGATATTCGGTATTTTTGCCCTTCCCCATTCTGACAAACGAGTTTTGCTACAGCTACACTCATATGGAGATTTAGGCACCTAAATTTGCCTTTATACAAAATTTGAAGAAAATCTGACCTACTAAACATTTGTAATCTCATCTCAAACATTTGATACACCGTTTTGTTTACTAAATCCGGGCATCTACTCTGAGTGCATATTATCGCATTCGAACGCTGTGGTAATCATACTGAGCTAGATACCCTCAGCATCTGGTACATATTGAATGCTTAACATAACTGATTCGTGGAAACATAAACATTCCTGGATTCTGCTTTAAACAATGCATGACCCTATTGTTAAATGTAGGGATTGACACTTTATACATTAACCCCTGTGCAAAAATATGAAACTGTCAAGCTTTGACACTTGGACTTTTTTTCCTATTTTTGTTAATTTCTTTTCATTTTGAAATAAAGGTAAAAAAAAAACTTTCCACGTTTGAAGATAGTTATTTTTATGCAAAACATATACTCAATTAGTCGAATTGGTGACTTTGCCGAATGTAAGTAGTCTTGCACTGAAAACCTACTCCAATGTCCAATGCCTTCTAGAGTTATGTATATACGTGAATTGGACATGATATGACCTACCTTGAATGGAAAATGTCATGTCCACACAGTGAAGTATTCAGATGTGTTAGAGTCTAATATTTGAAGGTTTTCCCTGAGCATTTGTGACTTAGTACCAAATTTTTTCAATATATTTTGTCCCGAAACAGGTTCAGCCATTGTATCCACTTGTCGTCGATAATCTTGACATTTCAGCGCGATAAATATTTCAAGTCAGAGTCTTGTTGTTTAATGTATGTTGCTATGGTGTAAAGTGTGCCAATTCCCTATACGCAGCGACCATTATGACACGTAATGACAACATGCCCAGGGGTGAGGGGGCATAGACACACAACTGTTCTCAAGAGAATTTTTCCCACTTCTGCCATTTTCCATTTTTCATTCTCCATTATTAAATTTGCTTTTGTTTAAAATAACAAAAGCATATCACACAAAAAAGACCTCAGGTAGTAGAATAAGAGTATTTATTCAACATTGACCTTAGGTCCTTAAGGTTACGCTCAACAGTTTCCACAAAATTTCACTTCCTCACACCGTATGTCGTCTGCATGAGGTGCAGTCTTTGCAGTGAAATCCTATTAATACTGGGACCTTTTTCATCTCTTACCGTCCACAATAAAACCCTCTATCTGTCTAGCTTATGGTTTTATCGTATTTTTAGGTCGGAATTACTCCGCACCAATTTTATCCAGCTTATGAACTAGCAAAAATTGCCGAAATTCTATTTCATCTCTCATTACCACATTTACTACCTTATTTCCTCACACACGTTTTCTATATATTTTTTTTTATCTTTCGAGTAAATTACAACTATAACATTTTCATGAAGATCTTTATAACAGAGTTATTGTTTTAAACTACCACCCACACAGATTTTCCATAATGTCTTTCACTGAATACTAACTTAATTTCGGTTGGTTACCTTCTCTTTTTGCATCTTCTTTGCACAATCGTCTATCAGAAAAAAAGTATTAGTACCCTGGTTTACACTAATAAGTAATTCTAATAATTTATCTAATTTACCACCAGAATCTATTACAATGACATTATCGTCTCTAAAATGCCAATTTCTGTTGTAGGTTTTATTGTACACAAATGTTGGACATATAATGACAATAAGATATATAAAAAAAATTATATTTTGTTTCAATCAGATCTAGTGTAAACGTTTTCTTTCCACAATTTGTAACACCACATATAATCATGTTATGAGGTTCTTTCAGATGCATAACTCACGTTATTTAAGTGTTAGATAAAGCTCTATAGTTCTGCTCCACAGTTTCCAACTTTGCACAGGGTTTGATTTTTAAAGAAAAAGAATTTCCCGGTTTTTTCCTCACTGGTTGTCCTTGTTATTTAAAAAAAGACCTTGTATATATTAGGTATTGTTAAAATAACTTTTAATTCTCTTTATTTTGGTGTATGATTCATGGGTGTAATTTGGATTATAGAATATACAGCTTGACCGTACTTAAGATGTGCATCTCTCGAAAGACTGCTTGCTCCGCTTGGTCATTTTCACTTCCTGGACTTCACAGGTAAATTTACAGAAAAAAAATAAAAAATAGCTGATAACTTTGTCTCAATATTTTATAACTTATTTATTGCACCTTCAGAAATTAGTACTACTCTGGCAAAAGTCATTTTCCCTATTTTAATAACTTCTTAAGTACTTTGGATTAGTTCTAGGTCATTTCTCGAGCACATGGGAGCAGTAATTTCGATCAGCTGTCTGCTTTAATTTCCCTAATAACACCTGTAAAGAAATTTCAGTCACAGTACACGAAAGCAGTATAGAGGTATGCCAACATTCTTTCCATTCAAATTGTTGCAAATGCACACAACTTCACCCTATACCAGTCTCGGTTTCAGAAGTACGAAATCACTGTAGAGCGAAACCTATGTGAGTATCAAACACCGTGTTGGTTTCTCTACCAATCGTAAAGGAGATATCAGACTTAAAAACTTGCTCCCTTTGCTCAGTTTTTCTCGATGCAATCAAGACATTCCTCATATATTATTTGGTTTTGGTTTATTTTATGATGGTTCTTTGTGGTGGATGGTTTTATAGATGTACCTAAGTCATACTTAGAAAATATCTTGTCTACAAAGAAGGGATAGTTTATGGTTTGTTCACCGTATTTTGATTTGTACAGAATATGAAAAAACTTGAATACCTCCATAACCGTACTAATATTTTTTCTATTTATTTAATTTCCCTCTAACTTGTTTAGTATCTCATACACCAATTTATAGTTCTTTATGTTATAGTTATCTTTAAAAATGTTCGAAATTTAGGCATAGGTCAAATCTAGTATATTATCAATTTTCGTTGCATCTATAACATAATAAATTATTTCATAAGAACATTGCTTAGATTGTAGATGTCTAATTACATTTTTAAATTTTTAAATAGAATTAATTTGTTGTTGATATTGTGTCCTTTATTTTTCTTTTTTCTTTCTATTTCAAAACCTCACATAACACAACCTTCTTGATCAACTGCACCATCCCTATTACATCTGGTACACTTTCCAAGCATCATACTTGAAATTTAAAATCCATTGATGTTTGATAGTTCCTCTTTACTAATATTGTAATTGTTTTCAAATATTATATATTTCACCTGTTGTTCTGAATGCTTACCTGAGCATCAGACACAGAATAAATATACATTTTGTGAGCATCTGCGGTTCCTATTATGTTTATCTGCACATGTATTCCTTATTAAACATTAGCTAATTTATGTACTGTTCATTGTAATCTATTATCATGTGTGCTTCATAAGTCCAGTCACAAACAATATTGATCCGTATCAAAGTTATTCAAACTAATATTACAAATTTCAGTGTGTTTTTGTTCCTCGTTAAAGAAATATATTGTTGCTTTTGTCAATTGTTGATTCATGTAATATCTCTGTGAATAAACCATGTTTCGTAATCCTTCCACAGTAATCATTTTTTTTTCTCTCCCTATTGCTGATATGAAATGCTTTTCAGGATCAGTTTTGTCTGTCTATTTTTACACAGTAACAAAACTCCTTTTAAGCTCATTCTGGGTGAATCAAGCATAACATTTGTTATGTTGTATTACCAGCTACATCAATAATTCTCTGTTTTGTGACATACTCATTAAAGAAATTCAATTTTTGTACTTTTCGTTAGCAGAATTAGCCATTATATCAGGAATATTTGTTTCTTACTGTAGGCAAATAATTCTCCAGTTCATAATTCTTGTTAGCACCTTCTAACACGTAATATATATATATATATATATATATATATATATATATATATATATATATATATATATATATATATATATATATATATTTTGTTTGTTTGTTTCTAGAGCAATTTTAAATCTCAAATCTTGAGGAAGAACAGAAGGATACAGCGGACAATTGTCTATCAATATCTAGAAATTAAGAGGTTTTCAACAATTCGTTCCATATACAATAAGCTGAATAATTTTTGTACCAGAGTGTTGTGCATTAGACGCTTCTCGTCTTAACTTTCTAAGTTTTTCATCATGTATTCCTTGCTCTGTTTTAGTTGTTCTCAAAGATCAGAGAATCTGTAAACGCTATCGAAGTGTTGCAATAATTTAGCTCAAAACTATCACTATCATAAGTATCTAATAAGCATTCTTCCCAAATTATTCACAACTGCGTAATTTATACATGGAACGAAAATAAAACACATAGCAGTTACAATTGAGACATTGGGTTCTGACCGAAGTCCACTTGAAGCATTTGTTTAGATGTTATACTACTTGTTCTGTTTTCTTTGAAGTAATTAGTTTTCTTCTGCAATTCTTCTATAGTTTTATCGTGAATTACTCCTATCATCATTTGCACCATTTGGATCCAATAAAAGAAACATAAAATTTCTTCCTGTAAATGCTAAAGCATTAACAATAACTCCGCCAATCATAATTGCTGCCGTTAACATGGTATTTAATGGCAACAAATTTGTATACTGCTGTCTTCTTTTAATGTGAATAATGCAGGTGGATCATTGTTACCTGAACCTTATCTAATTAACAATGAAAAAATATTGCTCTTTTCCAGATAATATGCAATCAATTCCTTTATAATGTATTTTTCCACTATAAATTATCAACAGTAGAATCATTATTAATCTTTGAATGCTAATCAACACGCTTATCTAAAATCCTAAATAAAATTCAACATTAATTAAAGTTCAAACCATTAGGTTTAAAAAGATTGTAAATAAACCTGACTTCTTTATTTTACTAACATAATGTTGGAAGGCATCTATTGTATGTAACTTGTATTCAGCAAACCGTGATGGAAAATAGTCAGTTCCATAAATAGAAGTTAATACTTGAGATGTACTTTTAGTCTTAAAAACTTCCAACTGGCCATTTATATTTGTATACTCACCCACATCAGCTTTTATAAATAGTTAATTTTCCGAGATCACTATAATAGCACTCAAAATCTCCTGTATAGGAATGCGAAAATCATAAAGCAATATGTATCCAGTTATTGTAGTTTCTTCAATTCCATTTAACTTATTTTTGATTTCATCAATTGTAGTATTTATTGTACACTCTTTCTTCAATTTTTGTGTGTAACTCGGTTTTAATTGTCTCTATGTTTCATTCTATTTCTGATTTAACTGTATCGATTCTTTCACTTAAAGTTTTTTTTATCCATACTAGTGTTGATTTCAAATCGGTTGTTTTCGTGATCTGTTGTGAAAGCATCTGTTTCGGTTGTAAACTTTTGTTCCATATCATTTAAATCTTTTCTTAATAGTTTCCTCTTCTTTCTAATTTATCAATACTTCCTTGTACATCACCTATGTTATTTTGTAGTTCTTGATCTGTATATTCTTTGCTGTCCGTTTGTGATTCTTCGATATTAACAGTGAGTTCGATTTTTTTGAGTTGGTAAATCCTGATCTTTAGTGCTTTCATCTTGTCACATAAGTCAGTAATAGATAAACCGTACATTGTTCTCATAGACCTAATCATACATTCACTCACACTTATTTTGTATTTGTTTTCAACTGTCTTTTTGGTTTCATTTCTGTGAACAAGATCTGTATTTTTTTTTTTTTTTTTTTTTTTGCAACTGCGCCAAAGTATAAGCGTTAGCTGTCAGTTCATATTCCAACTTTATCACACCAGCTTTATAGTCATCAACTGACCATTTTAATCTATTCATCGTTGTGTTTCTTCTCATCTTTTAATTCTTTCTGTAATTGGTGAAGTTAAGATTGTAGAGTAATGTAATTTTCCAAATACTTTTAATTTCATCCATGTATGTCTCTAAAGCAGATATTTCCGAATTTATCATTTGTTCAACTGGTTGTAAGTATTGTTGTATGTTTGCTATTTAATCGAGGTCTGTCAATAACAGTTTGTTATATAGTATTAAATCTCAGAGTAAATAAATTCTAATCGTCTGAAATCTTCTTTATGTTCTCTATTTGTTTCTGCAGTTTGGAGATGTTAGTTGTTTTAACATTTGAGCTTATTTATGTACTAGTCAATCTACTGTATACATTTTATGTCCATGTTTTGATATCTTTCAGATTTTTATTCTCCAAAGTCTTAAGTATATGGGCATCAATTCGATTTTTTTCAATAACAATTCTACTAGCTGCATCAAATTTTTGTACCCGATTTCCTAATTTTGTAATTCGGTAGTTAAGTTTAAGTCATTTTTATTCATTCGTCTAGTGCATCATCTTTTCACATATGTTTTCTCCTGAGATTTCAAACTAAAATCACTAGGATCTCTTAACGATATTTCTCCCATTGTGTTATTTACTTAATATGAAAAAATGCGTTACAGAATTGCTGTTGAAATCAATTACTTTTCCGTCTTCATCTTTAATGCTGATATTCAACCTGTTTATGGTACCTCATTTCAATTTTGGTGATTTCCATTACACTGTATGAAGCAAAGTCAGCGTTAAAAACATTTTAACAGGTAGGGATTGTAACAAATATGAATAGCTGCCGTTGAAGTAATGTTTTGTATTATTGATTTAGTCTAGAAAAATGTATGCACTGTTAGGTTTCTTAAATCTACAAACTGTATTTGATTCAGTAAATATCTGTATAAATCTTTGACTATTGAATCATGACAATTTAGAGTTAAAGTTAGTTATGTACACTGTGTAACTATTTCTCGGAGTTACTTCAACTTTTGGATTGTGTTTTAAATACTCAATATCAATGATTTCTTCATTGTCGTTATTAGCAGTCATTCCCTCCTTGACTTTGTTCATGTACGTTTCAAGGTTGCAGAATCCATAATGAATTAAAACAGTTTTTGTTTCATTCTTGTAGTTAATGTAATAGAATATATTGTTTTTAGATGAACCAATAGGTAAAGGTTTGCATTTTATAGCTTCTTCAATTATAGCATCGCGGTTTACGTCATATCTGTTATCATAATAGACATTTTGTGTTCTGTAAGATTCTCTAAAATTCCATTCTCTTTTATCTTATTTTTAGTTTTGTTTTTATTATTATTTTATTTAGCTCTTCGATATTTTTGGCTTTCTGTGTTACCAGCCTTTTTCATAATTCTAACTTTTATCCCTTTGTATCTATTGTACTGGGTAACTATCTTATTAAATTCAGGGTGACTTATCTGAATATCGCTTCTTGCTTACTAATCATGTCATCAATACCCTTCAACTTACTTATAGTAGAGGTTACAATCTTTACTGTATGCTAGCTTGTCTATACTAGATTTCGCAATAATCCCAAACAAACGTGCACCAAATCCACTAAAAGCTAGAGGGATAATAGCTCCTGATGCTCTGCCTGCGACTCAGAAGCCAGCAGCTGCAACACCCATACCACCTGATGCAGTTGCCATGCTAACCATTGCCTAGTTTAAAAACTCTTGTACATTCTTCTAACACCTCTGTAATGTTTGATCTCTTTAACCAAATCTTTCTTAATTTCATTCATTTTCATATACATGAAATTAATACCGTTGTCTATAGCTGGTAATATTGGATACAATGGTGGTGCACTTGGTATTTTGTCTCCCATTTAAATGTACGAAATAGATAGCTAAGACTTAGCGCTAGTACTTGTAAAAACAAAAAGAATTGGGTAAACGAAAAGGTTTACTAATACGTCTATAGGTATGAAAGCAACAACTCTTGGAATAACCGTAGGAAATGTTGTAAAAGGTTTAACAGGATGAAGCTGAAGAACATGTGCCGGTGGTGGTGGAGGTGGTGATAAAAATAACATAAATACATTCGTTTGCAAATTTAAAAGAGGTGAGAAAAATATTGCTATTCGTTCGACTTAGATAAAAAAAAATGTAGCAGCAGCAGCATTACCTGGTATTATTGGTAGAGTAATAAGCTGACTTTACATCATCTGTAAAACTTATGTCGTTATTTGTTGATACTGCTATTTTGTTCATTTGTTGCATTAATTAGCTTGTTCTTTGCAATTGTTCTGAACGGTTTATTTTTGGTAGCAAAACGAATAAATGGAAAGAAGGCTCATAGAAAAGGAAAAGAACATAAGTGTTTACCTAATAATGTAAATTACACCAGTTCATCCAACCATATTCATAATTAATAACGTCTGTCTATCTGTTTCATGATCTATGTCTTTTAAATCATGTGTATTTTTGTTTGTGGTCGTATGTCCTGCCGTACTAATAACAAGACTCTCACCATTTTATCCTTCTTGTTTACATAATTCTTCCTCACGTTCTCTTCTTTTGTGTCATAACTATTGAATCTGAAATATATTGTTGAAATCTTATTGAAATTATTTAATCTTAGTCATATCCTTGTTCGTCCAAAATTAAGATTTCAGTCAACTTTGTACATTGGATGTTTCAAAACGATACACTGTTAATTTAAATAATTATGCAAATATTTACAATTTCCATCGTATCGAGCGCCGAGATATACCAATACTGTAATGGAAAGGTCTGAACAAAAGAACATGCGCATGTGCCCTTTGAAACTCAAATGGAAGGTCTAAACAAAAGATTTTTTTTTTATTGGTTACAAGTACATTATGCATAGTCTGTATAGATATAGAAAAATTATATGACTTTGAATTTATATATGTGTCTTCTTTGTTGGCATATTTTCAGCAATATATACAATTTTTCTCGTGGAAAGGTAACTTTAGACCTTGATTTATTCGTCTACATCTACATCTGCTCTTGCGAAACGGTAGCAACGCTATTATGTTTCGATGACACAGCGTAAGTGGAAAAGAAAAGTAAAGAAGTAAATCTAACCCAAACAATATACAAATATTAAACGACCATGAAAAAATACGGAAAGAAGAGATAAAAAAAGAAGGGAAGATTCATATTGATTTTCAGTTTATCAGTCTAGACAATCCGGCTACCGAAGTGGTATCTTACAACCCATCAAGCTCTAGACATCATGCAATCTAACTTGCAGATTGACCGTAAGTTGTTCTTAAATTTTCAGAGTAGAGACTTATCGCTTGAAAGATACCAAGCCGAAGTCACAGCTACTACAGCTAGTAAAGTGTCCCAAAGAGGAATTGAACTTGAGAAAAAGCTATATTTAAAGACATCTGTAGAGGTTGTATACTGCCTACAGTTTAGATAATGATTTGATCTTGTTCTGCAAGGTGCAGGATGAATAATTCTTGTCCTGGGATATCTACAAGATTGTTGACGATTCTGTATAACAGTGTAAGCTGTTGTTTAGTTCTACTTGTTTCCGTTGACTCCCAAGTCAAGTTGTTCAATCATCTTACTAGGACTGTTCCTATTGCGGTATCTATTGATAGCGTATCTCGCTGCACAACGCTGCACCATCTCAACTTTGTAGTTAACCTGGTTAGTGTACGGACTCCAAACAGTCTCACAGTACTCCAGATTCGTACGGACGAGTGTGAAATATGCGGAGGCCTTGGTCTTTTGGTTGCTGATGCGTAAATTCCTTTCCAAAAATCTCAACGTGCTGTTAGCTTTTTCACTGTTCTATCAGTATGGTTTTGCCAGGAGAGATTTAATGAAATATTCATACCCAAATATTTAGTAGAGTTGGAGACTTCCAGGTTTTGTCCTTTAAGAATGTATGTGAAAAGTACGGTGGTCCGTTTCCTGGTTAGTCTGAGAATATTACATTTCTCCAGATGAAAAGACATTCCCCGTGTTGCCTCGCACTTTTCAATGTTACTCAGATCGTTTTTAACGGCTTTTCAGTCTTGGATGGTGCTTGATCCATTCCTAGGTACATACCCTGATACTACAGTCTAATTTTCTCAAGAACCTCAAGTGTGGTAACTGGTCGAACGCCTTGGAAAAGTAAAAATTGACCAGATCTTTTTTGTCTCCCTTTGTCAACGAAAGCTGCAGTCTCATGTATAAGAGTTATAAACTTGTGTCTCACAACTTCTTCTTGTCCCGAACCAATGTTGACAATCGGTCCGTATACGGTGATTGTCAAGATGTTACATGATATTGCTGGTGGTAGCATGGTCTTGGATTTTATAGCAGAGGCTGCTAGGTGACACGGGGCAGTAGTTACTGGCATTTAATATATAGTTATCGATACGTAATGATCTAAATATGATTTGAAAAGGAAAATTATTAATCACTGTGAGGAAAAATATTCCTTTGACAAATCAAACCATTTTGTCGTCATATATAACAAAAGGGTAAATGCCTGTACTTTAATTGTCAGCGTAGATCCTCTCGAACCCGTTGGAGTGCTGCTTGCCTTGAACAGTTATAGTCCGACAACAACGATTTCAGGTTCGTAAACAGAAAATATTATTGAAAGCATACACTATGCCTATAATCAGTTTGGAACCATGATTTGTACATGAGTTGCCCGTGTCATGTCAACGACGTGTGCTATTTACACCTGAAGGTAGACAGTTTACCTGTTTCAATTATAAATGGACTCGTCTGGTACTCCTCAGGTCTGTTTATTTATTGTGTGGACCTGTAGACTGGCCGCTCTCATCTTTCAGTAGGGTATCAAGATTGTCACAGTTCAAATTCCACGTGTTTGCTATCAGAACCAATTTAAGTGCACCTCTGGTAGTCTTGCTACGTTACTATTCAAACATATCAATTTTCCCAAAAACAGTTACGGAAGAGCACACAAACACAATTAAGAAAAATTCATTTTGCAGTTGAGATAGGTTGCCATGGCATTGCTTAAAACTGCTAGTGAAATTAATTGTATGTAGCAATGGGATAAATAATTGTCAACAAATAAGGAGATTCGTCAACGTATACGGACTTTTACACTGACGTTTTTTTTTAATGTATAAGACGATACAAGAAACATCGATGAACTAGACGTAAAAGAAAATGCAAGGTATGAAAACTGTGATCTTTGACTTTTTACTTCACTGTATCCCTGAAACAAAAAGAACGTTTTTTATTTTTATGGAGGTATACTTTTTTCTCTAAAGTTTTACGAAGATTACACGATGTAGATATTGTTGCGCAAGGGAATAAAACTTTCATATTATTATTGTGATTGGCCTTGACCTTTAACCTTTCATAAAACAAGCATAAAAAATACAATTTTGGCTAACTGTTTCGTACAGCAAGCATACCAATCTCACAAAATGTTACCAATTCGCTTTTGCTCTAATTCGGATAGGGATGTTGAGTATATATCTGGTCGTAACTGCTAAGCCATGATGAAGAAAAGAAAATCATGTATAGTTTGCTGCAACTGATTTATTTAACATCGTTCACATTTAATTCCACATAACATGGTCATTTCTACGTCGTCTATTGATCTGAATGTCATCAAATGTTTCTTTACTTGGACAAGTAAAAACGAAGACAGAACAAAATCAGGTCAAACAAAAAGGTGGACATCAGCTGCTATTCAACGTTTCACAAACGACCAAGAAAGGATTACATCCTGTTGGATAGGTGAATATAAGTTGTAGCTGATGATTGGCATTTAACGGCATATTAGCAAATGAAACAAATGAAAGACTATTAAGTACGGAGGCAATTGGAGTAGAGAGCCTTGCCCAGAGATATATTAGTGCAGCGTACCCTAGCTCGTCTGCAGGGTTCGAACCTGTAATCCAGTGTATGTGAGTCCAGAAGGCTAACCACTGTGCCTTTGCGGGTCAACGTGTATGTATGTGTGTTGTAGGGATTAACGGCACGTCAGTACAATACTGGCTATATGGTGCCAATTGAAAGGCAAGTTTTAAAAATGTAAAGATGAAAAATTACAACCAAAACAAAATTAGCAAGATAAAGCTTCCAAATAAATATAAATATATAGCATACTGCAAGATAAAAGATAAAAACTAAAGATGTTCATATTCTGTAAAAAGTATATAAAAATGAAAGATAACAAAAACATAAAATCCTTCAAATATACTGTCAAAATTTATACACAAACCGCATTAACTCAAGAAATCCAATATTTTCTCTGGTGGTACATCATCATAAAGTCTCTTAACTGAGTTCACATCAAATACCTCCATCTCACAGGATGGAAATCGATGCATTCGACAAAAGTGTGTTCAACTGTCAGTGGACACTGGCAGGGCATGCACTCTGGTCAAGGTTCATCCTTTAGGGTGGGTGCATGAGTCAAGCGTATGTGTTTTGTGTTTATATACGCAATCGGCACAATTCCACTTTATCTTTGCGATTTGTTCTAAATGATAATGATTCTCCCCAATGATGAGTTTGATGTTCCGAAGCTTGTTTGTGGAGTTTTCATTCCACATATTTTGTCAAGTTTATAGAGCATGTCGACTTATATAATGTTTGAAGTCAGTATATGGTATCTTCCATTCAGAAACAGGTGAATGATATATATGCCCTTTCATTCCACTAATGCCAATGTGACTACGCAGCTAATAATACAGAATACTGTTTTTCCAGATTACATGAGCAAATCATGATTCTGTATGATCTGGGACATTAACTGTTTGTCAATTATCAGATTTTTGCAACGCTTTCAGAAAGTGAATCTGCAAAGATGATGAAATTAGTTTAAAATGAGTATGGCTGTAATTTCTGCAGTAAATATTTATGTTTTATCCTTTATCCGACTCGAGATGGTGCTATAGTGTGTTACAAGGGCAGCTACAACCTTGTCTCCATCTTTCGAACCTTTTGTATACAGGGAGGCGGTTCAACGTTATTTGTATATGTTGCATTGTTGTACATCAGTAATAACACATGTATTGTAAATATTCTGACATATGCTTATATTTTTATGCATCTCCCCATATGTTTTTCATACTGCCTGGAAGGGCATCGAACCAATACACAGAATACGTGGGAGAGTTTGGAAGACTAGCAGCTGTGTTGCAGATCCAAGAGAACGCGATACTTTACCTTAAACTTTAGCGGGATTAACTGGTCAAATTCATGCCTACATCTCTGTGGGAGGCATTGGAATTTGAGTGAAGTTATTATGGACTGTTAGCTGTTGCAAATAAAACGACTGATTTTCAAATGAAGCGGAACCGTTCGCAGACAACTGCTAGTGTTTCGTTGATGAAAACCGGCAGAGTAATTTCCTTTAGATCGTCGATCTAAACATTTGTAAAATCAGTCGCGTGAAAAATGAATATATGGGTTATAGAATATACAAATTCACCAACTTTGGAAGAATCCCTTTTGGAAATGGAAATCAGCTGTGCTAAATTTACATTATGTCTTTCTTTACAAAAAAAAAAAAAAAAAAAAAAAAAAAAAAAAAAAAAACGACGAACGAGAATAGCCAAAGACAAAAACTAGGGACACTTCATCCGCTTATGTGCTCTTCAGTCCGAATATTTCCAAATACCGCTATATGTTTAGAAATGCTTTTCTTTCTAATACTCGTAATTGAAAATGCCCGACAAGTAACTGGAGAAAGATTCCCTTGCTGCCCTTGCAAAAGCGCAAATATGTTTCTATATTTTGGGATACTGAAAGTTTGAAGAAAAGCGAAATTATACATCTATACAAGATAAGGTAATTCTTTCCTGGAATATCTGACGCTAGAGGTTTTTATATCGGCTTTCCTACCTTAGCGATAGAGAATTTATTGCACATTAAAACAACAGCTTCTGGTTTCTCTATCTGCGGAAAGGAAAGAATAGAAAAAACAATCGTTTTCACAGAGAACTGGATCATTTTCAGGAAGGATGAAGTGCAGTCATCACAAGTAATGTAGTTTGCTGTAACCCCGTACTTTTCACGTCCTCGGCATGATAAAATGGTAAATTAGTTACATCATGCCATCTCTGATATTGAAACCATATATATTTATAACATTACTATACAACTTGTATCAGTATTAATATTTAAAAAGGTAATATATATATATATATATATATATATATATATATATATATATATATATATATATATATATATATATATAATTACAAATATATACCAAACAGAGCGGAAAGTGCTATCCCTACAGGAGAATGCTTGATAACATTAGCAGAATTTTTAAATACGAATAAATAATATTATCATACAGGTTAGAGAATTTTAATTCGAGATTCGAACCCGCATCCGCGGGTTACGACACCCATCGCCTTGCTGTAAGCACCAACCCCTATACCATCTTGACCATGCACATATCACCAAAAAATTAATGCTACAAAGTCGGTGTTATAGGCCTTCGTGCGTAGCAGACAAACCCGTATGTCGACCCAGTAATTAATTCTCATCTAAGTACAGAGTCCATCTGGATTCCTACTACAGAAATCAAGGTATATAGAAGTTATTATAGAGAATTACAAATATGCACCAAACAGACCGGATTGCACCTTATTACACAACTTTAGTGCTCCATTTAAACAATATTTTTCACTCAATTAACCCCAAAAGGGGAGGAGTTAGCAAGATACTCAGTTATCGTATCTATATACTGATTACGTTAGAAACACGAATAAATATTCAAATTCGCTTTCATACCACAGCCCTAGTTTTGTTCTCTTACCATCTCCAACCTACGACCTGACGAAATGGAGATTACAAAATGTGCACTCTAGCTTTGTGCATATATATATATATATATATATATATATATATATATATATATATATATATATATATATATATATATATATATTTGCCATGCCTCCCTCCTACCCGGCTTGAAACATATATGGAACCAACCTACGACCTAAACGAAATGCAGATTACAAAATGTGCACTCTAGCTTTGTGCATATATATATATATATATATATATATATATATATATATATATATATATATATATATATATATATATATATATATATATATTTGCCATGCCTCCCTCCTACCCGACTTGAAACATATATGGAACTTTTATTTATACTTATGTTTAATTAGCAATTGAGGTTGGACAACAATTTATCGGAATTATGTACTTTGAATACATACAGTACCAGTAAGACTATTTACAGCAAGAGGAGTTACCTGTAATATAGAAATGTACACAATGTTTGACTACGGACCTTACTGGAACCGATGCCCTTCCACATTCCCCTTGTCACAAACTTTGCTATAGTTAATAAACTTTAATCCGAGAACTTTGAAAGTTTTAGCTTTTATTGTCTGTATCACTTATATATATTGTCAACGGACAAGGACAGCAAGGCAAAATTAAATGAAATGGAAATCTGGTCATTCCATCAGCTAAAGTGTCCTTCGGTCGGTCAGGCAAAACAAGATGAAGCGTAGTACTACAATCACAGTTATTTTAATAATGAAAGTATCTTAACACGCAAACAAAACCTACCGATGAGAAAAATCGGCAAACTTTGCATAGAAAAATATGCATTGCAACAGTGCATATTCGCCCTTCATGTATATGGAGTTTTTTCCCGTATAATATTTAGAAGAAGGCCAATGAAGTTCATGTAGTGCGTGTTAAAACTAACTACTAGAAGGGTTCTTTAGCAGAATGTAATTTCAATATTTGGAATTCTTGCACAGTAAGGCTTCCAATGTGATGTATGGAAAGCTATCTTTACATGGGCAAAGAGAATTTACTGTACAGGCAACAACATCTGGCTTTTCCATCCATCAAGTGGGAATACAAAACAAAAAATCCCACTGCTCAAGTCGGATCCTCTGAGAAAACAAAGCAAGCATATTCAACATTCATGAGAAGGTGTATATTCCACCATCCCACCCCCACCCCCCAAAAAAAACCCCACAAACAAACAAACAAACAAAAATGTAATCCATCCTTCCTCTCCAGCGAGATGTGACTATGAATCAATAATGCGTTGAAATAAAATGTCTCCTCTAATATGATTCAGGCCGTACATATTCATGGTATCTCAATGCAATGGGTATACAGTCAAAATTCTATTGAGAGATCATTTAAGGGATGATCCAAAAATGGTCTCTTAAAAGAGGTGGTCTTTTAACTGAGGGAATGGAAAGAAACACCCATTTTCTAAATATTTAATGTATATATATATATATATATATATATATATATATATATATAGATAGATATCTCTATATATATATATATGTATGTTTGTAAGTATGTATACATTCATTTGTCAGCAAGTTAATCAATTTAAGTTAAAAATATCCCTGAATTAATACAATATTATTGATACATTTTGTATACATAATTCTGACAAATAAATAAAGATGTATGTGCACCTGAACACTTTCCGATTGCAATTATTCACTAAAATGCAAGTAGATAACCCAATTTTAGAACAATCAACCGCCCACCATGCGAATATTGTCCTCCCTTGTGATTGTTTTGTTTGTTTGTAAATATAAGATAATCTAACATAGTGGCGGCGCGAGGAGGGTTGGGGGGGGGGGGCAATCCCTTCGGGCACCGGCAAGGAACGGGGACGCCATCAGGAGCTTTTTTATATTTTTTTTTGCAGCTGTAACCGGGACGTAGATGGGGAGTTGGGGTTGGAGGTTGGCATCTGACATAAAAACTGTTCTCTGTGGCAAAGTAGAAGCGCCACTAAAGAACATTGCCCTCAAACCCTCGTATTGCCATTGATCATACAAAGATATTAATTTCAAGCCCCTGTGACTTAACGCACGACTAGATGGATTTTTGGTCGTTGGTCACTGTTGAGAGGTGGGCGCTTAATGGGAAAGTATAACTGAATGACCCGAAGGTAGCCGAGGCAATTAGAATACTGATTACGTTATAAAGTCAGTTTGCGCTCAGGGCAGTGTTTGTCATAATAGCGAGAATATTTGGCTGGGGTGAAGGCGCCTTCTACTTTATGCTGTGTCAATAATTATCAAAGGAATCATACCCAATTCAAAGTCACAGAAAAGATCTATCTCCAACTCCTACAAATCCCGCGTGGAATCTGAAACTATTAAAAATAAACCAATCAATAAATAAATAAATGAATAAAACATGCCGTTGAGCTCAACACACACACACATAGAAAGGAAATGGGAGAATGTTACACAATAGTAGTTAAGCAATAATTAATATAAAAGGATATTACAATTTTCCGTTATAGAGCAATTTTACATTGAAAACATTAAGGAGTGAAAAAAAAAAACTTAACCGGTTTCTCAGGGTATCTGGTGCGCGGCCGCGTAGGCCCATGTACATTCTGATCTGTATACATGCCACAGCAAGGACATCGGAGGATTTACCACAATCGTTTCAAACTGTTCATTCCTGTAATACATTCATGATCTCCGACACTAGAGAGAACATCTGCAGGGCACACATTCTTGTCTAGTAAGAATTTCGACGCACAGCTACACCAATCATACAGAGAAAGGGGCTCAGGTACGTCTCAGTCTGATTAATACCAATATCTACTTATCAGTAAGTAGATCTGACAGGCGCCAATGTTATGTTGACCTTAGGATTTACCAAGGAAATTACAGCTTTCATACTGTTAAAGTTAAAACGTCATTCGGAACATATCATTGCTAACGATAACTGTCCCTAACACGAAATGCAACGCTTTATCTGATAGGCTACTAAAAATAAGTGAACATGGAATTCCAAAGGTCACAAGAACATCAACTTTAATCGTTGCCTGTCAGATCTACTTATTGATAAGTAGATCTTGATTTTAATCAGATTGGGATACGCCTACACACTCCTCGCTTTCAACCAAATTGTATATTTCTTCTAGCGTGAATTCTGACTCATAGTTACAAGGAACAAGTCCTAATTTCAAGTGACCCTCTGAAATGTTAAAAATGAAATTTGCCCTGCGTAGACAAACTCCTTTATATGGCAGTGGGCTACTGTAAGTCTTCCAGTCATCCGATTTTGTGATGTTAGGGCCAATACCATCATGGTGGCCCCCATCTGTAGGTGCGACAGGATATTTCCAAGCGAGATTTATCGAAAAATACACTCAATTTGTGAAATCTTATATTTAGATTATGCTTAACTAGTGTTACAACGCCAAATTTACGTCTGTAAAGTCATCATAAACTTTCCCTGTAACAGATTAATAAAACAACTGTAAATGGCTGGGGGGGGGGGCACTGGAAATGATCGCTTAATGCATGGGGGGGGGGGTCACTTGTCAGAGGTGATCGTAAGGAGAGTTGGACTGTAACTTTGAAGTATGAATACTGACGTCTTTGAAAACTAATCATGATTTCAAAGTGAAACGGAGTTGGGGTAGGGGTGATAAATATGTATCTCTTGATAGCTATTCTTCATCTACACTTTGGAAAAGGAATGCAACGTTTATGACATTATAGAATAAGTATCCCCTGGAAACTATATTTTCCCCTCTAAATACAAGACCGAGGAAAGGCGGGAACAAGAAGCTCTTCAATAAACTTATGACGTAAAATTTATCTGACCTTTAGACCGAGAAGTACGCTCGATACATGAATGAACAATCAAATTGGTTCCCCAAACTTGCTACGTAATTGTAAACTCAGGTAGGATTTTATCCCTTGCAGGTGGCAATATTTGATCTGTGACATTCGTATTTATTTAATATTTTCTTTACTTCCCTCTTTCTCACGTTAATAGTAAATAAATAAATAGTTTAATTTTCTCGACATTTTCATTTTATGGATGGTTTTACATCTCATTGCCATGATGCTAATAATCAATTGTTCTACCCGTGTGACTGTGTGTGTGTGTGTCTCTCATTATCACCTAAGGAGGACAGAATTTACTACATACATATATAGCCAGTCACATGGTATAAATGAAAGATTGTACCTCACGACACACTAGAAACATATATAAAAATCCATTTCGGAAGGTGAAGACCTAAAGGTAGGTAAATGTTGTCGCTTCGTAATTCCCTTGCTGCAAGTTTGCTGTTCACTTGAATATTTCGATTTTCATATTTATATTTTTAAAAAGACCCACGCACCCACCCCCTTCCAATATTCGGAGTATAAAAGTTCTTTCTTAAGCATATTTGTTTTTTGTATGTCGTAAGGTCAAATGGAATGTATATCCTATACATACAACGACTGTAAATGTAATACAATTCAAAAGTTACAACAAGTATATTTAATAAATATGACTTCATTTTTTCTTAACTTTCAGTGGAAGATATAAATATGGATAATTAATCACACAACTTGAAAGTGTATGCTAGAGTACCGGTAGGTGTGTTTTATATATTAAAGTATCACTAATACCTTGTTAGTTAAAGAGAGATAATAAAATTAACGAGAGGAAATAAGCACCAATAATACATGTCAATTATAAGCTTGACAACTCTAATGACAACAATATCAGTAACACAATAACAACAACATCCAATACTACCACATAAATGAAACAACAACAAGAAATAATAATAACAACAACAAAAATAAAAAGAGTGTTATCATGATGATGATCATCATCGTCGTCATCTCAAGTCAGGATCTTATTTTACTTAATTTTTCATGGCAAGTAGTATTTTGTATCTACTTACAACCTCATCATAATGTGTGCATAACTTTTGATATAAATTATTGTTCTGAATTGGGACTTATATATGCATATATATGATTACCTGATTATAGATTCTCAGCAATTATTATTTACATACACCGGTTGAATATGAGGAATATAGGATGTTTTGAAATATAAAGAATTATTATTTTAAATAAGGTTAGATTTAGAATAAAAGGATCATAAACCTGTGATCTGTGCATTAAGGTTTTTACAGAACTCATCAATGCTGTGCTGAAAGACAGGTTTTTCAACACACCATAGACTCTTATAATAAAAATACAAAAGTACAGATCGGTGTATAACAACTTCTTGTTTTAGATCGGTGCAAATTTAACACTCTACATGCTTCTTGTTTTTAAAAAAAGTGTCAAGCTTTGCACCCACTATATCTGTTGCTCCCGAATGGCGATAACTCCAGATGTGTTACTCAAAATATTTCTGATGAGAAAAATATAATTTGTAGGAACTTTTACTTAGCCTTTACTCAGACTTCCCTGCAAATTGCTTCATGGTCCTTATTTAAGTTTTATTGTTCTTTGAAGTAATGAAGGATGCATCAGAATAAGCAGTTATTTTTCTGGATCTGCAAGTGGCTAATACTGTATATTTTTTCTGGACCTGCAAGTGGCTAATACTGTATATTTGTCTAGATCTTCTAGTGGCTAATACTGTATATTGTTCTGGATCTGCTAGTGGCTAATACTATATGTTTTTCCGGATCTGCTAGTGGCTAAAACTGTATGAACCTGTGTATACCTTGTACCTCAATGCGTACAGCTTAGGTAGAACGAATAACATAGACCCTGATCTGAAAATGCATTATGCGGCGTCAGATCTCGGTCTGCGCTTTTGGAAGTTTAGTGTCCGCCATCTTCACTAGCCAAGGGTCGTCGATCCACTTCTTTCCACGTAGACCCTTGGCATAGTTAGCTAGCCGAAACAGTGTTTTAAACAAGTGCCCCCTTGCGGATGAAAGAGTTACTGTCTGTATCAAGCGAAGTCAATTGATCAATAAAACTGCTCGCCATTTGACTGATCAAGTATTCAGTATGGCGACTTCCATCATGTCCACGTACAATGGCTCCAAAGAAAAACTTAAGTTAACAAATTTAATTATAGAAACTTGCACGCCACACGTGTCGTTATCTACTGAGGCGACTATGATTATTCCCAACTATCATCTTATGTAAATGTGACAAGCAATCTGATTTGATCAGTTTCTTTCAGCTGCATTTTGTCAGATAACGGAGCGGTGGATACTGTTTCAGTTAGTTATATATGCAAAGGATCCACGTAGAATGAAATGGATCGAAGACCCATGGCTGGCGAATAAGCGTGTCCGCTGTGTTTTGTGCAAAAAACGATTTTACGATCTGACTCAAAATTAATCTTATGCTGAGATCAAACTAAATTAGGAAAGTATCTACCCGCTTCGATTTTACAAGCGTTTATACTTTATACTACAAAAAAAGTATATAGAAAGACCAAAGATGTTGATCAAAATTAGCAGTGATAGTGAAACATCAATAATAATAAGGGTCCATTTAGGAAATAAATACCTGTGCGTTTCTTGATGTTCAAATTAAACTAAATTAGCGCCATTTTTAAGGTATGTGACGCAAAATATATTCTGTTGAGTATTTATGTTTGAAAAGTGCGTTATTCAGCTATGTACATTGACTTCGTACCTTTACAGATTTTTTTTTTTGTTTGTTTGTTTCCTATATACCTTTACCAATAGTGGAATGTCTGAATTGATAATAAGATCGGATTATGCAAATATTTATCCCACAGTTTAGCTAGAGCCCCGAAATTGCAAGCCAGTTATTTATATTAAGGCACAGCAGACAAAGCTTTTGTGCAAAAACATGGATAAAATTGGCATGAACATAAATTATGATAAGAATGAATATTAAATGCCAAGCCTCAGAAACTGTCAATGACGTTAATGAATTAATAAATATTAATTATGACCGACAGTTTTGAGAGGTCTTTGATAAGCAAATGGAATGTACAATCATACCCGTGTACAACGCGCATCAAGTTGCGAACATCGCAGACCAAGATCAGCTAGCGCCTAACACGTAGATCTGAGTCAACGATGTTCGATTAAAGGTCAAGTTTTATCAAATTTTAGGAAGTAAAATTTGCTATAAAATACCAATAACAGTATCTTATTAAACAAATCCAATTGGTCATTTGGTTTAGTAAACGTAAAATAGTAGTTTAATTATGATTCGAAACAGCGACCGCCTACCCTGCGAAGAAAACACAGCTGAGTTTCAGTAAAGATTAGTTGCACCAGAATATTACCGTTACTTTTAGAGTTACCGTTCTTGGCATGTGATGTCATTCGTGCCAATCTTCATTTACTCTTGTCTCAATCGGTAATAATGTCTCCTAATCTCAACTTACTTTCAGAAACATCAGTTGCAAATAGAAGACTACAATTTTATATACTTGCAAGTTTGGGCACTCATTTTGTCCTAACATTTTTCAATTTTTTCTGTTTTCTTTTCTAAACACATGTTTCAGCATAACATGTTCCTTAAGTTAACATGAAATACGTCCATGCAACAAACTGATGGTCGTTCTAAGCTATTTTTTGGCGAATCGCCTTAGAACAAAACCAATTGTCAACATATAGTGATAAATAAATTTATACTTCCTTCTCACTCTCTCTCTCTCCAAATAAAAAGTGTTTCTCCTGACCAACTATGTCTTATTTGACATTGAAAAAACGACATATTAAGTTAGTCTCGATTTTTTGCTCTTTCACAAAATGAGAATCGTGTTTCGCAGCTAAATATTTATAACAAAGAATGATGCATTTTTATGAGGTAGTCAAGAACTTTTATAAGGCCACACAACGGCTTGACAAATTCATTCATTTATTTTTTAAAGTGACTAATATAACAATTATTATGCTCTATACACAAATTAATATTCTGGTGCAATTTACATTCACTTGACTGAAAAATCACTTACCTTAGTATACTGAAACTATATAAGCGAAAGCATAAAATATAAAGTATAATTTTTATCACAAAGTTGCAGGTTAAACATATAATTTTTCGCTTTAACTGCATACACCTTTGTGTCTGTCTCTTATTTGTCGATTGGAACAATTCAGTGCTACAAACAGGAAGCTGCTGACCCCAGTTATAGAAATAACAGATCGCAGTTAAAGATTGCCTATTGGCGCCAATGATGTTACAACCATTCGGCATGCCGGAATTAAACGTAAGCTCCTGATTCAGCTGTGTGTAAAGTACCGTGTAAAATAGAGACAAAACCATGTTTTATCGGCTCTATCGTTCGATGAATGACAATATATATTTTAAAAAAATATATATATTTACAACTCTAAGGAGCTAATATAACATAGGTTGTATATACACTGAACTTGACCTTTAAATGAACAGATATACTTCAGTTAAGAGAGTATACATTTTGCGTTCATCAATGACGATTCTAAACACAACGATCACAATTCTTTACGTAGTGAAAGAAATATATCACCACTCAAACAGTAAATTCAAAAGACACTATCAACGGAGCAATAAAAAACGTGCGCACCAAATATTGGCAGGGAATTTGATAATACCGTTGCCCAAACTAATTTCTCATGAACATCATATCCCTTTAATATGTTAAATACATTGACGAAGGATTGTGTATATTTCAGTGGGAGATCTTCAAGTTCTACAAAAAGCTTGAATATCGTCATACAACTTTCCAAGAAAAGCACAAAATTCATTTTGAAGACGATCAGATTTCCTATAACAATTACAAGAAAACGTTTCGAAAACTTTACTATTAAACATGCAAGACAAAGCATCAGAATATCCATAAATTTTTTATTTCTGCAACTATTTGTTTTAAGAAAACTTTAATTTTTTGTTATTTATGATAAAGATTCCTTATAAACGTGTATCAGCGAAATAAATCGTTCTTGAAAACTTGGACAATAAATTAAGCTTGTTTGCTTGTTGATTGTCCTCCATATTTAAATTACGAGCCTGAAATAGCTTTTCAACTGTTAGAACCAAACGACACACATTTTTTAAAGAAAAAAAATTCAATCACTATTCATTTGGTACATTAGTAACTTTAATGAAAATACTGAAAATGCGACGAAACTCTGTCTTATCGTCACTTAAATTAGACCAACCATTAAAAGGTTGCAGAATACTGATTGTGAAATTTATATGCTCTCAAAGAAACGTGCTTGAATTTTGTTTATGGCTTTTGTTTTCTTTTCATCTTTTATTTTTTTTGTTCACTTGAACCATGACAAAACAAAAGTTTCCCTCCAATTTGTCAATACGGCTAATCGTAAACTGGAAAACTGAAATTACAACGTCGAAACTCTGTTTGGCCATATATGATGACACGAGATTAACAGTGACAAATAATCTTCAATAATGTTATAATCTGACAACATGTTTTGATAATCAGACAACACACATTGAAGCTTGAATGGAGAACATTTAGCAATATTTGCATTCGTTACGCCACTAAAACAAATTACTTTTATATAAGAGTTATAAATTAGATTTGATCTTTATTTTCTGTCCGCCATTTACGCGTCTTAACATTTACACTCAGGTGATTGAAAGAGTTCGTAATGGATTAGCCCTATTGTTAATCAATGTTCTCTCTGCCTGTGCACGTGAATATATTGTCTCTATGCATGGCTGATGCACTGTTTATTGTCATACCTACCGTTTGCAGTAGCACTAAGTGAGACAGATACAATTCTGATGACGAAAACTGACGTCACCAAATGAAGTCAAAACATACACCAGAGAATTTGTAAATTCAGGAAACGGTATTGACCGTAAAACATGACAGTTTTTCCAAAACGCAGCCCCGAAACACACATGGGAAACTTAACTGAACACTATTCACGACTGGGCGAAAGGACCGAGTTACGTATGATACATTATTCAATGGTGTAAATTAATGGTCAAGACTAAAATTAAAATGCAACGTCCGAAAAACCTTTTCGATGATGGATAGTTTAATTTTTGGTTTCTTTAACTTTTATTTGGAGATGAATATGTCCTTCACTTTAGAGCAGACATATTTGTACAAGGATATAATTAGCTCCGCCTGCATCGGATGTGTTTGGGGACTGTGTATTCGAAGAAAACGATCGGGTTTTGACGGCCAATTCTGCTTGCTGCATTTACAAATGCTCGGGTATACGTTTTGACTTCACTTGGTGACGTCAGTTTTTGTCATTAAAATTGTATCTGTGTCCTTTGACGCTATTGCAAACGGTAGGTATGACAATAAAAACAGTACATCGGCCATGCATAAACTGAGAAAACAAGTTGCACGTGCACAGGCAGACAGAACACTAATTAACAATAAGGCTAATCCATCAATACATATTTCAATCACCTGAGTCGTTATTCAGACGTGTAATTGGGGGACGGAATAAAAAGATCAAAGCAGATTTGTAAGTCTGTTATATCAAAGTAAGTTAATTTTTGTAGGCGTAACGAATGCAAATACTTATAAATGCTCCCAATTGAAACTTCGGTGCTGTGGATCAAAAAGTGTAGTCAATAATTAAGGTATTGAAGATTATTTATCACCGTTAATCTCGTGTCATCATGTCTCCAAACAAATTTGTAACGTCAATTTTTGGCAATACAATTAGCCGTATACGAACGTATTAAGGTACTGGATTTAAAATTTTCTTATGTTATGGTTAACGTGCACAGAAAAATAACAATAAAATATTTTAAATGTTTAAGGGCGAAATTTGATGTGCACATGCCAGAAAAAGTTATAAGGATATGAGGTAAAATTCCAATGCAGATCTGAGCATCATTTTCCTTACCACATTTAGAATACTAATAAATCACATCCTCCTTCTCTTCCTCCTCCTCCTCCTCCCCTTCATCATCATCATCATCAGCATCATCATCATCAACAACAACAACAACATTTTTAACACCATTCAAAATATCAACCCCCTCCGCAAACACAAAGCAAACAAACCATTAATTGCAAGTAAAAGAAAAATGACCACATTCCTCTTTCCAGCACAGGTCCTTGTTTCTATCGGTAAAATGGGGAAACTAATGATAACATCTTCCATTACCCCCAATTAACACAAGGTAACTAACTCTCGCGGTTCTTAAAATGACCCCTCGATAATTTCGTGCTAATTTCCTTATATCGTCTGCGCATATAGTCACTCATAACTAACACAACCGTAAAGGAGACATTCCAAACCTTTCCCCCATGTACGATTTAAGTACCTTACTGATCTTTTAATGGCCGCTTTTACTCGGAGTTTCTCACTTGTTTCGTGTTTTGTCTACCTGGAGCCAGTGTGGGGGTTTACACTTCCAGTCTACTTCGACGTAAATGCGATAAGATCGTGATTTTGCTTCAGTCATTGGTTCTTTCCATTAGCGAGTCCTTTTGCAAACATCGGTACCAATCGCTACATCTTGGCCTAACCCGGTAAATATAGGATTGGCCAAGATGTAGCGAATTAAAATTGTCCCCCTGTTTTAACCTGTTTTTTCTTATTCTCTCTGTGGTGCTAAACTTTTTGGTAGTTATGATTTCCCACAAAAAAGCTCCTCTCTGAATTTTGGTCTTTTCATGAAAACTGATATTCGGGATATCTCTTCTTCTATGCAAATGTATTAAGGGTCATGACTTCTACGTATACAATATATTAAACGAACATATTAGTTGAAATCTTGTATGAAATATTTTATTTTTCAAATGAACTTGAATTTAATTTTAGTTTGAATTGTTTCCAATTTTTTATTTTTTGGTATTCATAATGAGCCAGTAGTCGCTTTCACTCCGAAGTACACCGGGAGTGTAAGCCTCCACACTGGCCCCAGGTAGACAAGATACGAAGCAACGGAGGAAAAAAAATGACCATTGAAAAATTAGTAAGGTACTTAAATCATACATGGGGGAAAGGTTTAGAATGTATCCTTTAGGTTGGTACAATTTATGAGTGACTAAATGCGCAAATGATACCATGTGTTAATTGGCAGTAGAGGAGGGTGTTACAATTAGTTTCCCCCTTTTTTATTGATAGAAACAAGTGCCTGTGCTTTCCAAGCATTGTTTACTTTATCTTTTTATTTTGTCCCCCAATTACACGTCTCAATAACCACTCGGGTAATTGAAAGACGTATTGATGGATTAGCCTTAATGTTATTTATTGCTTTGCCTGTATGTGTACGTGCAACTTGTTGTCTCTATTTATGCATGGCCAATGTACTGCTTATTATCATATCTACCGTTTGCAATAGCGCTAAAGGACACATGCACAATTTTGATGACAAAAACTGACGTCACCAAGTGAAGTCAAAACGTATACCAGAACATTTGCAAATACAGGAAACGGAATTGGTTCGAAGAAAACGCAGCCCCCAAACACACCCGATCCAGACGGAGCTAATTATGTCTTTGTACAAATATGTCTGCTTCGAAGGAAAGGACAAATTCATCCCCAAATAGAAGATAAAGAAACCAGAAATTGAACTATCCGCTATCGAAAAGGTTTTTCGGACGTAGACTTTTGATTTTAGGCTTGACCTTTAATAATTTACGTCATCGAACAATGTGTAATACGTAACTCGATCCTTTCGTCCAATCGTGAATAGCGTTCAATTAAGTTCTGAAAGCTCTCGAGATTAGATAAGGTTGGTAGTTAAATGAACCGATAAACTTCTGCAAGAGAATGTAAGTTTTGCGTTCATCAATGACGATTCTAAAGACAGCAATTACCATTCTCTACTTAGCGAGAGATATTTTTACCACACAAACAGTATATTTAAAGTGCACTCTCAATGAAGCACATGAAAAAAGTGCACGCCTAATACTGTACTAAAATGGAAGTCCATTTAGTATTACCTTTGTCAATGCCGATTTGTCGTGTGCATCATGTTTCTTTAATTGAACCCTACTATATTTGAATTACATTGACGACGGATTTTGCATATTTTACTGCGAGATCTTCACATTGTCTAACAGCTTTAATCTCCATTCGAGAAGAATTATTAGGCGGTCCAGAAGTACATAACTGCAACTAAGAGATTTTTTAATCACTACTTATGTCTTCACACTAAGCTGTTAAATTTCGATACGTATTTCGTTACTACGTACTTACTTACTTACGTTACTACGTATTTCTGACCTGAAGTTAAGAATTCTTTACCTATCCCACCCCAACCCTCCTCCATTATTGCCAAATCTCCATATTTTTTATTATGTTCTTATTAATTGTTTTTCAAGTATACAGTAACATGTTTCTGATAAATGCTTTTAAGTTACGTTTTGCCATTATTACAATATCGTATGTATATTATCTTTAAATATTGCAGTTGCATGTTTCAATGTTGCAGTCCTATGCCTTCATTACTCACGTCAGCTACATTATTAAAGTAAATATTATTGTTAATGAGGAGAGAGCTAGAAAAAAAGCTTACAGCTGTTATTAAATCCTCTATATCTCTTGTTTGATCGAATATACGTTTCATGTTGACTTCTGCAATTAAAACACTCTGTTTCAATAAATATTGCCAGACGACTTTCCAAGAAGAGGACAACATTAATTTTGAAGACAATCAGATTTCCTATAAGAATTGCAACAAAAAATTTCGGGAAATTAACTATGAAAAGTGCAAGAAAAACCATAGGAGCATCCATAAGATTTTTGTTCTCCAACTATACATTTGAAGAAAGCTTATATTGTTGCTTATGATAAAGGTCCTTGCAATAGATGTGTATCAACGGAATAAAACGTTCTTGAAAGCTCGGACAATAAATTAAACTTGTTTGCTGATGATTGTTCCCCGTATTCAAATTGTGAGCCCTAAAAAGCTTTTCAGCTGCGAGAATCAAACGACACACATTTTTAGAAAACAAATTAAGTATCTATTCATTTGGCACCTCAGAAATGTTAATGAAAGACTTAAAATGCGATGAAACTCTGACTACTTTATGGTCGCCAAAATCGGACAAACCATTTATCATTCAAGAATACCGTTTGCTAAGTGTATATGCTCTCCAAGAAAGGTGCTTGAATTTTGTGTATGGGTGGCTATCTGTCTTTGTGAAACAGGACTAAGATCACTTGTAATGAACTGAGCAGAGTACCATCTCGAGGAAGCGGCAGGATCAATGCGCACCTGTAATACTTTCAAATCGGGTCATTGGTTAGAATATCGGCGTCTTTGTCTTATTTCTAGGCTTCTACGTTTCTTTCATTACATTTATGGATATCTTATATTTGTAATATGTATATCGAAGTCCTGATGGATATGGTTCTAGCATTCAAATACTTTTCACGCTGATTTCATTTTCAATATGTATGATTTACATGTGGTATTTAAATCTCGGAACTATTTAAATATGTTTACGCCTGACATAGTTATATTAAAAAATCTTACTAGTCACGCAGATGACAGTAACACCAAAGGTAAAGAACATTGCGAGGTATAGGGAAGGTGGCCATTCTTCTTCTTCTTGTAATTACTGGTTTGTTTGTTTTTTGTTCGAAGAAGGGGTTGATATTTTAGATGTCGTTAGAGCTGTTGTCGTTCATGATAATGATAATGAGGAAGAGGAGGATGGGGATATGATTGATAAGTATTCTAAATGGGGTATGGAAATTGGCGCTCAAATTTACACTTCAGTTTTAGCTCGTATCCTCAGATCTTTTTATGTTATTAGGACATAAACGTTCGCCCTTCAAGGTTTGAAATATTTTTTTCTTCTATCCACTTGCACCATAACATAATAAGAGTTTCCCACCAATGTCGCAATACCTCCGTATATGGCTAATCGTTAAGCTCAAAATTGACGTTAAAACGTCGACGTACCGTTTATGTATATGATAACACCAGATTAACGGTAATAAATAATCTTTCGTAATTTTATAATTTGCAACATTTTTTGATACAAGGCACTGAAGTTTTAATCGAGAACATTTAGAAATTACGCCACTAAAATAAATTACCTCCTTTTATATAACAGAGTTATAAATCTGCTTTATCTTTTTATTCTGTCCTCCGTTAACACATCTGAATAACAATTCAGGTGATTGAAAGAGGTGTTGATGGATTAGACTTATCAACGTTCTGTCTCCCCGTGCACGTGCAACTTGTTGTTTCTATTTATGCATAGCCGATGTACTGTTTATTGTCATACCTACCGTTTGCAATAGTGCCAAGGGATACAGATACAATTTTGATGACGAAAACTGACGTCACCAAGTAAAGACAAAACGTATACCAGAGCATTTGTAAATGCAGGAAGTGAAATTGTCCGTCAAAACTTGACCGTTTTCTCGGAAACGCATCCCCAAATCACACCCGATGAAGACGGAGCTAATTGTGTCCATGTACATATATGTCTGATTCAAAGAGAAGAATAAATTCATCTCCAAATAGAAGCTTTTTTTAAAAAAAGAAGAGAAAAGGACTATTCGGCACCGAAAATGTGTTTCGGACATAGACTTTAAATTTTAGTCTTGATCTTTATTAATTTACGTCATCAAATAATTGTCATATTTGTCTTTTTTCTTGTACATTGTTTTATTAGTTCGTTTCTTGATTCATTCTGATTCTTGCTCTCTCACTCTGCTTCCAATGGCTGTTTGTTCGTTCAGTTGTTTGTAGATTCTTTTTGTAAAAGCCATATTAACTAAAACGATGATTGCTGAAATCGCAGATATAAGTAACACTGGTCTACAGCCAAAATGCTTCCGCAATAAATGTTGTCAAACGTTACTAATTCTGGGTCACTGAGAACGAAAATGATGCTTAAAATTGTTGATTGGCTCTAGTTTTAACGATATGATACTGGGTCAGTATATACGACCCTTGACTTGGGAATGGCAGACGATAAGTCAGTTATAAAGGGAAGGGATCTCAATTTAAACCAGAAATGACTAAATTACGTCTTTGACTGGATCTATGAATAAATCTATGACTGGGTTTGGACAGTACTTGCTTTTTAGGCAAAACAATGAATGATGCAATCTGAAGCTGGTATTGCGTCATACATGATATGAATTGCATCATGTTATTCCTATAAGTCATGGATGATGTCATGGATGATGCAATCATAACTAAGCTTACATAATTCTGCTGAAGAAATTGCCCTATATATGCTCTACAAATCATACAGTATCGTGCTCTCTTATTTGTCAGTGTTTGATTGTGCAAAGGGACACATTTCTGTTTAGCCAAAGTGAGCAGAGATGCCTCGTACTTGTGTGAACAATGCAGATAATTTCTGCTATGTTTGTAGTGAACTGACGTTGGCATCACAAAAGCGCAGTATAACCACTATGGTTAAGAAAGCCTATCACCTTTATTTTGAGTGCAAAATTGGAGATCAGGACAAGAGGTGGGCCCCACACATATGCTGCAAGACTTGTGCAACAAATCTTCGCCAGTGGTTGAACAGGAAAAGGAAATCTATGCCTTTTGCAGTGCCAATGATTGGGAGGGAGCCAACAGATCATATCAGCAATTGTTACTTCTGCATGGTGCCTCCAGTTCGGAAAGGTGTGTCAAAGAAGAAAAAGTGGACTGTGTATTATCCAAACAATCCATCAGCTATACGCCCAGTACCCCACGGAGAAGGACTGCCGGTTCCTGATGCACCAGAATCATTCTCACTTGAGTCAGACGAGGAAGAGGAAGAGGATGAAACTTTTAGTCCTGAACCACAATGTCACATGACCCATATTTTCTCCCATCCTCCTCCTCTGAACCACACCTCATAAAACAAGGTGAACTGAATGACCTTGTCAGGGTTTTGGAACTACCCAAGAGTAAGGCAGAACTGTTGGGCTCCAGACTACAGCAGTGGAATCTCCTGGCAGGTGATGTTAGGGTTTCCATGTTCCGTGACCGTCAAAAGGATCTTGTCCCATTCTTCTTCATGGAAGGTGATCTTGTAGCCTGCAACAACATCGATGGTGTGATGGCAGCCCTCAACATCGTTCATGATCCAGATGAGTGGAGACTGTTCATTGATTCATCGAAGACGAGTCTTAAAGCTGTTTTGCTGCATAATAGCAATGTTTTGCCATCAATTCCAGTTGGTCATGCAGTCCATATGAAGGAAACCTATGAAAACATGAAACAACTTTTGAGGTGCATAAACTATGACCAACATCAGTGGCAGCTTTGTGGCGATTTCAAGGTTCTTGTTCTTTTGCTTGATCTGCAGACTGGATACACAAAGTACTGCTGTTTTCTCTGCGAATGGGATAGTCGTGCGAGACATTCCCACTACATCAAGAGAGATTGGCCACTCCGACAGTCATTGGAGCCTGGGATGAAAAGTGTTCAGCATCCACCACTTGTTGAATCAAGGAAGATTTTGTTACCACCCTTGCACATCAAGCTGGGTCTGATGAAGAACTTTGTCAAGGCCATGGACAAAACACAAGCAGCTTTCAAGTACCTCCGTGGAAAATGTCCAAGGTTAAGTGAAGCTAAGATAAAGGAAGGTGTCATTGTTGGTCCTCAGATTCGTGAACTTCTTCGAGATGATGCATTTCACCGTGCACTGTGTGGCAAGGAAAAGACGGCATGGAAAGCCTTCCAGTTAGTGGCAACAACTTTTCTCGGAAACAACAAGGCAGACAACTACAGGGAGTTGGTGGAAAACCTCCTCAAGGCATACAAAGGCCTTGGTTGCAACATGTCACTAAAGATACATTTTTTGCACTCTCATCTAGATTTTTTTCCACCGAACTGCGGAGCAGTGAGCGACGAGCACTGCGAGCGATTTCACCAGGACATTGCAACAATGGAGAAACGCTATCAGGGCAAATGGAGCCCAGACTATTGCTGGACAGTGACAAGAGATGCTCCATTAAATGAATACAAGAGACAAGCCAAGAAGCGCCGAGTAGACACTGAATAAGGACTAAACTATGTGCTTATATATACATAATAGTTTTTTTACTTTTGTTTCAATATATTTTTATTTATATAACCCTTTTACTGTTTTTTTTTAAATTGTTACATAAACAGGACAGGTGAAATATTATCATGTAAAGAAACCATAAACACATGAAAAGACCTAGGTTTACAATTTATGATTAAAACTCTACTATGTACACAATATACATAGACGTAAAATGTAAAAACTTAAATATCTTGGAAACAGTAGCCAATCAGTTGTTTTAATTGCCATAGTTGAATTCGGCACATCAAAATCCCTAATAAATAGCACATTTTATCTCTGAAGCAGACGACTTCTAAAAAATTGTGGACCAATTATAATTAGAAATTTAATGGAACTCTAATTTAAAACAACTTAGAACAAATAAATTGTCAATAAAAAGCTTGATGCATGTGGTTATAGTTCAATTGATAGTTCATTCTCTCTCTCTAAAAAAAAAGTGACATAGAAGTTTTTTCAATTTTTGTGACTTAACTAAATCAGAATCGCTTTCCAAAGCTAAAGATTTAGAGCAAAGATTGATAAATTTTTCATGAGGTAGTCATGAACTTTTAATACACACAACGGCTTGACAAATTCATTAATTCATTTTTTGAAAGTGATTAATAAAACAATTATTATGCTCTATATGAAGATTAATATTCTGGTGCGATTTATCGTCACCTGACTGAAAAATCACTTAACTCGTTTACTGAAACTATATAAGCGAAAACATAAAATATCTTTTAAAAATAAAAAAAATATGATAAAGTATCAATTTGATCACAAAGTTGCAGGTTCAAGCACATCATTTTTCGTCAGCTGCGTATACCTTGTGTCTACTTCTTCTTTATCGATTGGGACAATCCAGTGCTAGAAACAGGAAAATGTTGACCCCCGTTATAGCAAAAACAGATCGCAGTAAATGACTGCCTTTTGGGCATCAATGAAATCACACAAGTGCGTGCCGAAAATAAACATAAACTTCCGATTCAGTTGTGTGTAAAGTACTGTGTAAAAACATGTTTTATCAGCTCTATCGTTCGATGAATGAGATCACACTATGAATAAATAAAATATCACAGCTCAAGGTGCTCATATAATATAGATTGTATATACACTGACCTTGACATTTAAAATCATAATGAAAACAAATGACATGGATCCTGATCAGCTGACGCATAATGTAATAACATATCAGGGTATATGCTGTTTGTAGTTAGGTGTGTTTTTACACGAGCGACTATGGTATATTAATATTTTGGCCTTTGCAGAGTAGTCAAAACATGTATGCATTCTAAAGACCTTCATGCAGAATTCGCTATTTGACTCTGAGATAAGCAATATTAAAGCCTAGGTCAAGTCCAAGGTTTGTGCCAAGATAACCTAAAACTGACCTTTGGCGGATTCCACGGCAGCCATATTTTCGATTACTCCCATTTTATAAACTACAATTTGATAGCTTTTGTTTTCATTTTACAGTTTTAGAACTTTACCTTCAGTTGGCATTATATATACACTATTGTGCTGATGTGCCGTAAAACACTACTACATACATTCTCACATAAATCAATATGATGGTTTCTGTTCACAGGTAACAGATGGGTGTTATATATTTTGATTTCCTGTGCCCTGTGCCGTTCAGCTATAAATATTCTGATTCCAAATACACCTTTACACCGACTTTGACTTGTCTCTGAAAAAGAAAAAAGTCATGGACGATTTCACGAACAAACGTTAGTGTAAAGAATCCTAAAATCTTAACTTGCATATCGTTTCTGACATGTTTTTTTGCTGTTGTTGTCAGAAATAGCATATTTAGTAATCACATGACTAAAAGTTAACATTTTCTCAAAGACATTAATACATTAAAATCACACTTCTTATTTAATCCAGAAAATGTTTTGGTCGTTGAACATTTGTTTACAATTATTTTTGTCTCATTAGAGTCAACGAAAACAGAGTGACGATTCTGACCCTTTAAAATACTAATTTGGTCTTTTATTTTTTGTTATTTTTTTTTTATTTTGTGGGTAACATCGTCAATAAATGTCAACCATTCTCTGATTCATGTCTGACACACTTGCAAAGCCGATAGTGTTATGCATTAGCTATGATTTTTTTAGAAATGATAAGTCTGTCCTCACCTGTTTCGATATCAAAAGAATCTTCTCTTCATTTAAACAAGACCTATGCGTGTTGTTTTCCACTATTTCACTTAAATTAAGATAGCAAAAAGGGTTGATTGACAGGTTGGTGAGTAGGTAGATAAGTAGATAATTCCACGTGCCGTAGTTGAAGGTAGGTACTTATAGACACGTATATAGATAGTTTTTGCTTGCAAGGTAGGTAGGTAGTTAAAAAAGGGAGGAAGAAAGTAGGGAAGAATTATGTAAATATTTTTTTATAAATATTTATTTATTATCTTAATCAATTGTTGACTGAAGGCAATAAGTGTGATAACAAACCAAACGAGATATAGTACTGCAAAAGTAGTCTTGAAAACTCTCTGAAATAAAGAATACAAATTTTGGATTCCAGAAATAGTTTACTGAATTATAATTCTTGCTTATCCAAAACAAACCTCATCGCAGAATTTCGAAATTTAAATCAAATAATTAGAAAGAAAAAAAAAGAAAAGATGTCATTGTAAGTTTTAAGAAGTGATAAATTCGTGGATGTACCTGTTGTTGTTTGTCAAACCGACCATATACTGACTCTGCTGTAAATAAAGATGCAAATATTTCGAGAGTATGCATATCAATTACCTGCTCGATAACTATTTTTCAGTCAAATCCAATTACTTAATGCACGTGTTCCAACCCTTTCAATGCCAGAGTGAGTTTAATCACAGTTACAATTTTCGCTGGGTATTTTTGGCACTATTGTTCGAGCCAAAGATCAAGATAAAAGTTCAAATGTGGCAAAGAATCGGGTAAAAATGACTTCGTTAGTACTATGCATGCTACTAACGGGTAATTTGGGAGGATCCTTCATTTGGCTAACATGGAAACTTGGCTTTATCCCTTTGACAGTCATCAAATAAATGACCTTAATATGCACAGAAAACGTAATATGATATGCTGACATTTTGTTTGAGGAGACTACAGAAACGCCTTTGCTGAAAACTTTATCTCGTACGTTTTACAGATTTAGATAGTAAAACAAATTTTGATTCTTAGGTTAGAGTATAGTAGGCGTAACGGAAAAGGCTGAGTCTTTCACCACATTGAACACGGCGATTATCTGGGAAGAAAAAACATCACACAGTGGTGCATTTACATCGCGCCAATCTCAAGCACGACCAAGATCTGTACCCATATTTACAATAAAATCAAAATATGGCTATAAATAAGTCCCAGTAATACAGAGGCACCAATTAGATCTTCATTACTAAATTGTTCTCATAAATGTATTTCTGAACCTTATTGAAAGTCTGTAAGAAATATTATTGCTGGCTCTTTAAGTTTCTTGATGAAGAAATTCCAAATAAATTCCGCCCTTTCTATGTCAAAGTGGCTCTCGATCAAACGTTATAGGAGCTCTTAAACAGTTGGCATCAGATAATAAAGTCCTATGGCGGAATTATTTGGATTATAGCAGATAGGAATAGAGTGCATCTGGTTGGGGTAGGTTGATTCTTGGCTACCAGGCTTATCAAGTGAGGCGTCGAGGAGAAATTAATGGCATTGCGGGAATACTTCAATAGATTCTATCTAAACACAGTTCACATGCATATGTTTGATGTCACTATTGAATCATTGTATCTACTTTAATACAAGTTCTGGACCCAATTTAGTCAACTAGTCTTTAAGTTTGATTCAGAACTTACGACATTCATTGATCAAACTTATGTGAGGCTTAAATTCGATCTAGTCAGGCATCATTCTTACAAATACACCATGCGTTTAAGTCTGGAATTTGATTGGTCAAACACACGTCATACTTAAAGTTCATCCAATCAGGTCCAGATTTCACCAACATGTCATAAATTTGAAGTCTACACTTAAGACATCTGCTCGGCCAGACTGAAATTTCATCCCCTCACATTGTTGGATTTTAGACTTAAGCATAAGCCTAGACTCAAGTTCTATTGGTGAAGTCAGAACAAGATTGTTGGATTCTGCACTTAAGTCCAGACTTAAGTTCTGTTGGTGAGGTCCGAGCTCTATGGCCTATAAATGCATAACAGAAAGAAAGTGAATCCAACAAAATCAAGTAAAATCAACAAGCAATTTATTTCTAGACAATTAAAGTGAAAATTCAAAAGACACTTACAAATAACGTGAATTAAAGTCCAAATAATCCTAAGTGTCCTAATCACAAGTCCAAAAATACAGAGTGTTCCGAATGAATTCCAATAGCCTTGAATATCCTGATGTATCAAAGTCTTGAATGTCCTGATGTACCACAATGTTTGAAATCCGGAATGTTTTGAATAAATTCAGATAAATCCCAAAAAGTTCTAAAATCTATGAGCAATTAATATATTTCCAATTAATATTTTCAATAAATAATTCCTCTCTCTGAATTATATCTGGTTTTCACAACTGTAACATTTGATTTCAACAACACAACTAAAATAAAGTCCTTACAGACTGATCTTTTATAACCGAAATTTTAGAATAGGAATGAATTTGTTGACCAAAATCTATACATAAATACCCATGCCTACATGACCTATGTCACATCAATCTAATTGCGAAATGCCTATGAAAATGCTAGCCTACCTGACAATTCTCACATCAGAATAAGAGTAATTTTTATGGAAAATTACTTTGTGTACATGACTTTTCTCACAAGACATGGAAATAACAGTCCAGCTGCTAAAAAAAAAGGCCTTGAACTCAAATGCTATGTAAACATGTTGTTTACAAAATGACTATAATCTGACTAAAGTACAACCTACAATCATGGACACATATTATAAATTCAATATACATAACACATTACAAACAGCTTACACGAAGTTATTCGGATAAAGCAGCTGTCAAACTGAAGCTTCGTCACCTCGTTGAAAAGTCAAGTATAAATCCCAATAATAGAGTAATTTTCGATCTTTAAAATCACCAATCCTTGTAGATTAATGTACAAGAAGAAATCACACACATACGCATGCACGTTACAGACATATCAGCAAAAAATACTCGAAATCGGATGACAAACTACCAGTACAGAGCCACTCGAGCCTGTCACACGAAGACCGTCTAAACATAAGAGGCACAAGTATATCGCACACCGGGCTTACTTAAAGGTTGACCATTTCACTAAGCAGGCTTATGTAGAACACAATACTGTGTAAAATATCTCCCAATGTTTATATCATGTCGATTTTACCTTTTTTACTATAGTCCGACAAACATACTCTCCAATGACAACAGCATATTTAATATGCGTAGATCTGGCTCACATTCGAAATCGTCCAAAATCCTCGTTTTATAAACCTATTTAACAAATTTTATCTAAATATTATAACAAATGTTGTCCCTGGAGATGTAAACAAGCTCAACCAATCAGACGCAAGATCACGTCATTATTATGCGTACATCTCATGTATTATACAATCTGTCTAAGATCATCGTGATATAATCTTATTTACCACGTTTGAGCAAAGTCTGACCAGAATATGTCCTCCAAAGCCATAACAAGCTCAGCCATTCAGGGACAAAGATTACCTCATTAATATGCATAGATCGCGCTCATTATCGAATTTGTCCGAGATCTTCATGATATAAACTCAATAATCTAAGTTTGATAGTTTGAAATCCGATCAGAAACATGGCCTCCACAGTGGTAACAGACTAATCTATTCAGGTGCAAGATCACCTCCTTAATATATGTGGATCTCGCTCATTATCGAACTCATCCGAGATCTTGATGATATAATCCCATATTCCAAGTTTGATCAAAATTGGATCTGAAATATGGCCTCCAAGGTGGTAACAGGCTCAGTTAATCAGATCACCTAATTTATATTCATAGATCTCGCTCATTATTAAACTCATCCTTAGATCTTGATGATATAAGCTTATATTCCAAGTTTGCTAAAAATCGGATCAGAAGTGTGGCCTCCAGAATGGTAACAAGCGATTGTTGACGGCCAGACGATGTGCTACCCTCGACAGATGTAGGGCCGTACCATGAACTCACTTGACCCTACAGCCAGATGAGCTTAATAATAATAATAATAATAATAATAATAATAATAATAATAATAATAGTGTCTCAGATGGCCATTTTGCATGAAACCAATAACCTTTGTGCAGGATCTTATTTATCCAAATGTAGGCTGCAGTTATTGATTGGATCCTTCAGATTCCAGACGTACTCTGACTTCAGTCATCGAGAAATCATTGATTTCTTTTTATGCGTGTTATCTTAGACTCCACATATTGATAGTCTGGTAGAGATATAATGTGCACACTGGGATTCAAAACAATATTGCAACCCGACCAGAGGTACTTTCATGCACGAAGTGGTAAAGTTCCACAGCTAAACGAACAATGAAAATAAGGAGATGTGGGACTAGCTATAGGTTGTACAGTAACTGGTAGGTTATTATTTCGATTGATTAATGCGAAATAATGTCAAGACTATCATGATTTTGATATATCACACATTACCCCTAACATCTAAACCACCTCCTCTTCATCCTTCTCAACTCATTTTCGTAATTTGTTTCCTAATCCAAGGTATATTATATTCATATTTCCTAATCCAAGGTATATTACATTCATATTTCCTAATCCAAGGTATATTACATTCATATTTCTTTTCATTTACAGGCTCACAGTCAGAGTCTTTGATGTCACTAATCCAAGTCGGCGAATGACGTCAGAGACTGGAACCACGATGGTCAGTGTAAATGTATGACTTAATAATTGTTAAACTTTAGGGCATTACATTTAAGAAAGCATCAATATTGTTGTTTGGTTTTTTTTTCTCTCCATGTCAACAGCATAATTGCAACTAGAGATTTTTTTAACAGCCCCCCCCCCCCCTCTCTCTCTCTCTCTCTCTCTCTCTCTCTCTCTCTCTCTCTCTCTCTCTCTCATTATCATTCAACAACAAGCAGTTACTTCTTTTTTGTAAAGCGCACGCATTGAAAACTCTAATTGGTATGACCTTTGCTTTGCTGTTTCGAGTTTCGTGGGTAGTAAGCATGTTCTCCATACTCGGCTGCAAATATTTGGCAGTTAGCCATGTCTTTAAACAGTTGAGACATAATATTTCATAATTTATCAATTTCGATATTTTGTATCTCGTCAAGAAAAGAAAAGAAATCTAGAAATCCACAAGAATCAAATGTATGCACTAGTACATTTGTATCTGCAATAGTTTAATCTGGAAAGTCTTACGGACACCCCGTCAGTAAATGTGTTTTAAATTAATTTAAAATTGCAAACGGAGTTTATACACCGTATGTGGCGTGATATAACGATGTATATAATCGTTTTCATCATTAAGAAGCCCACCACCAAGCAAGAAACATAATCACCTCGCGAGTTGTCAGCCCATAGATGACACTGCAACTCTTAGCCTTTTAAGTCGTTCGTGGACCGCATTTTATTAATTTTTTTATGGGGGGGGGGGAGGAGGGAGTTCCAGAAGGATTTGTATTTCAGGTAATAAGATTTTATTTTCACTGCCTCGATGTTGACCCTGACCTTGTACTATAAATAATTGAATTGATTAGGTAATTTTAATTAACGCGAAACAAAGAAATTAGTGTTATCGTCATCAGGTAAATGTCTTAAAGAAAGTCTTTAATTTAATTCAACACAATGCAATTCATATTACATGACACTGATTTGTAGGTACAAATAAATTTTATTGTTTTCATAATTTATTTCTTCAAAGTCCACTTTCAATTTTTTGTTACGATATTCTAAATTAGACAAATGAACCTATTGTGTTCTTCCTTCTCGTTAGCATAGGATATTTTAAATAAACGATTTTCCCTTTAAACAATGACACTGTATAAAGTAATTCAAATTTTGACTCGTACTGGCAATGTTATGAAAATCGGATGAAAATTGTGAAGTTATTACTATTTGAATTTATATAAATTACATAGTGACAATGGCCTAGGTATCTGAGTATCAGACATGCAGTGAAGCTGCACTTACGTAATGACTCGCAACTTGCCAGTGATACTGTTGGTCAGCGGCCCACTTGGATCACCGATAAGAAGTAATTAATTAACAGTTGGTGAAAGGTAAACTCTGTGATCATCTTATTTTTTAGAAAAATAGTACAAACAATTAAAGTAATCATTCAAAAGACACTTCACTTACAATTTGTGAGTTAAATTCCAAATAATCCTAAATATCCTAATCACAGAGCCAAAATAAAAGAATGTTATGAATGAATGTCCTGATGTACAACAAAGATGTAATACATAATGTATTTGAATGAGTTCACATACATCCCAAAATCATGTATTGATTTAAAAGTCAATAAGCACTTTACTAATTCCAATGAATATTTGAAATAAATAATTCCTCTCAAATTATATCTGATTTCAACAGCACAACTATAAATCTGATCTACAGAACAGGAATTTTAGAACAAGAATTAAATTATTTACCAAATTCTGTGTATATATATATATATATATATATATATATATATATATATATATATATATATATATATATATATATATTGTTACGGAATTATGTATCATTTCTTTTAAATAATGTTAAAGTTTTACATAGTTTATAACCTCTGCATTATAGTCTAATAGGTGTCGTTTTGCAGAGTACACATATACGGTAATTTCAATGTGACCCAGTACATTGGTCCTGGGAAAATCAATATTACCGTTTGAAGCATTAGTCATGTCACGTGAATTAGCGCGTGGGGTTTGCACTTCTGACCTGACCTGGGTTTCGTAATTCAGTAATGATTCATTTTGTTGACCAGAGGTTAGATAGTAAGATCGTAACACTGAGTTATTATTCTGAGACGGAATAAGAAATGGGTTTTATTTGTATTTAAAATAAGATGTAATCGCAGCGTTCGTCATTCTACATAGTTTCGTCAGCTTGAGAGGTCTTTAACGAAATTGGTTCTTTGTATGTGATATTGTGCTTCAGAGATATTATTATAAGTACATTTTGGATTTAGTATTGCTACTTCAGAAATATTTTCCTAGACAGAACATTTTTGGGATTAACTACTGATATTTAAGAATTATTCAGCTCCGCTGGAATTAACGGAAACATCTCTAGAACTTGTGTGATATTCTATATTCACAAGGACTACTTGGAATTAATAACACTTGTATATAACTGATTCTTGTTGGCACGCCAACACTTTGGTGGTTTCATTCGAAATATTTGGATTAACTTCCGGATCAGTGAACATTAGAACAATTTAGGATTTTCATGCCATGCTTCTCAAGAAGATACCCAAATCTCATATGTCACCTATTCCTGCATTTGATGAATCATTTGGTGGAATGATGGTAGACTGTATCGGCCCTTTACATAAGACCAAGTTAGGCAACCAATACTTGTTGACAATAATGTGTGCGTCCACAAGATTTCCAGAAGATATTCCTTTGCGGAATATCAAAGCTAAGACCATAGTAAAAGCTTTGGTCAAGTTGTTCCCACTATTTGGTCTCCCTAAGTTTGTACATTATCAGACATTAGAACGTATGATTAAAACATATTATTGTGAGATAGAGTATAATTGGGGCTTGTTGTTATAGAACAGAAAGGGAGTGGGATGAAGGTGTGCAATTGCTTGTTGTCAACTGCGGGGGGGGGGGGGTCAGAACGGGAGTCTCTAGGATTCAGTCCATTAAAATTATTGAAAGAAAGACTTCTTTCTACTGAAGAGTCAGAATTAAATCTTCTGGACCATCTCTCTAAATTTAAAAATAGATTGGCAAAGGCTTGCGAGATGGCAAGAACTAATCTAAAATATTCATTCGGAATATTTGGATTAACTTCCGGATCAGTGAACATTAGAACAATTTAGGACTTTTAAGGATATTCTATACCATAAGTTATTTTTAATTCTTTCACTTTGATTGTTTGTTGAAATATTATTATATTTTAGGAAATTAACTGTTTATGTTTTTAATCTTGAAAGCTTGTTTAAGTCTTTTCTTTTGTTACATTACCCCATGTCGTAACAATATGCACATGCCTACATGACCGATGTCACAACAGAATATGAATAATTCTAATGGAAAACAAACTTGCCCACCTGACCTATGTCACAACAGGACATGTTGCGAAATACTATATAAACAACTGGACAAAAGTTAAGTTTGTATTTTCAAATAACTATGCAACTTACAATCATAGACAAAAGTTAATTATATAAACATCATACAAAACACCTCCCCTCATTAAGAAAAGGAAAGATTTAAGCTTTAAAGCTTTCTGTTAAAGATGTATCTGATACTGTAATAATCAAAATTACATAGGAAAATGTCTTATGAATGACACTCAACTGAATTACACAAAATATACACAAATAAAGCAATATGGTACTTCTTTACATGGGATAGTGTTTCTGTAATCAGATTATCTTTTCCCATTATGTGTCTAATGTATATGTTGTATTCTTGCAGCATTAAACTCCATCTCTACAATCTCCGATCTTTATCTTTCATTTTTTGCTAATGAAAGTAAAGGGATTGTGATCACTGAATACAGTAACCGGAGAAAGAGCCCAGGTAACATACACTTCAAAATGTCGTAAAGCCAATACCAAAGCCAAACATTCCTTCTCAATTGTGGAATAATTTTTCTGGTGCTTGTTTAGTTCCTTAGAAAAATAACACACAGGGTGATCCACACCATTTTTGTCTTCTTGAATCAATACTCCACCAACCCCTACATCACTTGCATCAACAGTCATTTTAAATAATTGGCTGAAATTTATCAAAGGATTCCGTACACTGGTGAGACCAATGAAACTTGGATTTCTTCCTCAACAAATTTGTCAAAGGTTTGGCAATTATGGAAAAATTTTAACAAAATTTCCGATAATATCCAGCCATACCTAAAAATCGCATCAGTTGCTTTTTACAAACAGGCACAGGGAATTCAGAGACAGCATTAACCTTAGCTTCTACACGTTAAACTTGACCTTGTCCCACAATATGTCCTAAATATGTGACACAAGCATGGCAAAAATTACTCGTCATATTTGCATCACTGAGTCGTTTGAAGAATTTCCGGATGGTTTCCAAGTGATTTTCCCAAGTGTCGCTGTAGATGATGACGCCATCGATGGACGCGTTAGAGTTATCTAGACCAGATGTTATCATGTTCATAAGACGCTGGAGTGTTGCCGGTGATTTTTTCATTCCAAAAGGCATTACTTTATATTAATAAAACCCATCTGGAATTGCAAATGCTGAAATTTCTTTTGCTCTTTCCGTGAGTGGAACTTGCCAGAATCCTTTTAAAAGGTCAAACTTGGTGGCATTTTTCGCATTTCCAATTTTATCAATGCAATCGTCTATTCTTGGCATTGGAAATGAATCCGTTTTACTGACACTGTAGACTTTTCTATAGTCAATGCACATGCGGAATGTATTTTCTGGCTTAGGCACAAGAATACATGGTGAACTCTAATTACTTATCAATCAAGTTACTATTGAATTCTCCAGTAAATATTGAATTTCTTTTCTCAAATATTCTTGTTTGAGAGGATTCATCCAGTAAGGATGCTGTTTCACAGGTGTAGAATCTTCAATGTCAACGTCGTGATAGATTTTATTTGTTCGTGTTGGAACATCAGGAAACAAGTGTTGGTATTCATGTAATAACTGTTTTAGTTCATTCCTTTCCTGTTGTTGTAGATGTGAACGTTTCTGGTCCAGAGTGTTTAATATTTCTGAATTCTGAACTTTGGTTCAACCAGAGTCACTACGGTCAGAATGCATTCCATCGTTGACATCCTCACTGTGTGGGACAGGTACAACTAGATTGATTGAATAATTAACTGGGCTATCTCTGTCAAAATAATCCTTTAACATATTTATGTGACAAAGTTGTTTCTGTTTCCGCCTCCCAGGAGTGTTAATGATATAATTTAAATCATTTACTTTCTTTGCAACTGTATAAAGACCATAACATATAGCCCTAAGGGGATTTTGAGGTCTGGGCAAGAGAGTCAGAACTTTACCACCAGGCTGAAAACTCCTTTCCTCTGTATTTCTGTCATACCTTAATTTCATTTTTGAATAGTAGAGTTAAGATTTGTCCTTGCTACTGACAACTAACATTTTAAATCAGAGACATAGTCAAAAAGATTAATATCTGAATCTTTATTTGAAAGAAGTTTCTATTTCAATAACCTCAATAATTTCAATGGTCCACGGACAGTATGTCCAAAAACAAGTTCAAAAGAACTAAAACCCAATGGTTCTTGAACTGATTCCCTAACAGCAAACAACAGCAAATGAACACTCTCATCCCAATCCTTTCCTGTATCAAAGCAATATGACCGAATCATATTCTTCCAAAGCCACTTGACTTTCAGGGTGATAGGCAGAAGATTTAAACTGTTGGATGCCTAATTCATGCACAACTTGTTGGAAAATTCCAGACATAAAATTGGACCCTTGATTAGACTGGACAAATTTGGGAAGGCCAACAAGTGTAAAAAAACAAACTTCTCCAAAGCATTTACACATTAATATTTCTCAAAGAATTGCCTCTGGAAATCTTGTGGACGCACACATTATTGTCAACAAGTATTGGTCTTAGATAAGGGACCGACACAGTCTACCATTATTCTATTAAATAGTTCGTCAAATGCAGGAATAGGTTGCAGACGAGCCTTCTGAATGGGTTTCCTACCATTTGACAAGTGTGACAAGATCTGCAGTATTTAAAACATCACTTTTTTGTGTCAGCCAATACAAATGATTCAATATCTTGTGATAAGTCTTATTGACTCCTAAATGACCAGCCAAGGGAGTTTCATGGCCTAGACAAAGAATTTCCTGTCAATATGACTTAGGAGCGACAATTTGATAGCTCACTGACCACACGTCACCAGCGGGTACCTCTGGTAGTCTCCATTTTCTCGTAAGGACCCCATTTTTCACAAAGTAGCAATCTGTGACTTGTGTGGCTTCAGTTTCACTAATATCGAGTGATTGTCTTTTGTCACCCTGATTACAATAGAGAGAATGAGTTGTAAAAAGAGAATCACTGTGATCAATACCTTTTGATTAATCAATATCAGGAGAGAAAGTGACCTCATCAAAGACTGACCAATAAATGTGGCATCTAAAGGAATAATTTCCTGATCAAAATCATTCTCAAGAGCTCATTTTGCCGTAGCTCTGGTAATTGCACAAGCAGGATACAAATAAGGGATTTCAATCTCATTAGGATCAACATTTTGATCCAAACAAGGCTTGTGAGTTACAAGTGCATTAAGCACGACCTTTTCCCCAAATGGATACCTCCTATAGCTAAAGAAGTCACTGTCCCAACAGTCACAGGTCCAGAAACTAAGTCTGATGCCATATTGACACAAAAAGATGTACAGCATCGTTACACCAAAACAGGCACGAAACCCAGCATGAGGACCACAACAACAAAAACAAAGGGGGTTAGAATTTTGTAAGGAAAACAATGAAAAATGTATGCGGGCAGGGAGCTGCATATATTGGCGACGGAATACATGGCGTGGATTGGAACGGGTAAGGAAAGACCCCACAAACACTCTACGTACCCTGAGTCGAAGAAAATTAAGATATAAACGGAAAAATAGAATCCACTATCTCGTTGGGGGTGGGTGGGTGATACATTTGGAGGAAAACGAAGTCGGGAATACATCCGCAGCTATTGGAAATATGATATAAACGGTGGATACGAGCACCCGGCAGCCCATGGTAAGTTACTTCCAAATTAGGAGGCCAGTGCCTCCTAGAAACTTCAATAAACCGACAAAACCCAGAGAGCAGACTGTGTCCACACACATAGAGTAGTATTGTGAGAATGAGGGTGCCGACTGACTGACTGAATTTGAATTATTCTCATTTTCGGACATTCGGCCATGTACGAGTAGTTAATGGGCGAACAGCGCCCCACTTAATTAATACACACCGCTCCCTCGCGGCATGTTTTCCCCACTTTGAGGGTTGATTGGAGACGCGATATGGTAGGGTGTGTAATTTAAGTACTGAAACGCCACCAACGTACATGATAAAATTCTGCCCAGTTAGCTAATCGGGCTGTCCCTAAAACCAATTATGTGTTAACCACATGTTTAATTATGACAATCAGTTCCAAATTTCTGTAAATTTCTGTATATATTAATTCCATTCAGGTATAAATTTTGCGTACATAGTGTACATTATTTTTCCAAAAATAATACCAGTCCGTGAGTACAAGTTACTCATTTCAATTTAGTGTCACGCACATATTACTTAACTCAAGGTTATATTTTCGACGGTGGTTTCAAAACGGTCAGATTTTTGTTGAAAAAAAGCATAATCAAAAGGGGTTTTCAAATTTCCAAACAGCAATTTTTGTCAGTCTTCTCGGGTGGGAGAGTCATGTCGAGCTGGAGGAGGGAGGGGCTCGGAGTACTCGGTCTGCGTCATAGCTCGCTCCCAAGTACCTGCTTTTTCCATCCCTGTCCCGGTAGTCTGCTCGCTCACTCCTTTCTTCTACCTTCTTCTGCCGGCTTGCACTCCAGGCATAACACTCGCTGTGTCGGCGTACTTCCGGATGGTTCCCCCATCGTTGGTCCCATCCTGCTCTACTCAGATTCGGCTTCGGCTTTGGTGGTGGATGTAGGTTGGTCATCATCTGTGTCATTCTGCAACGTATTTGCAGGTATGCCCCTGACTTCCTGTATTCAGTAGTAGGTTGGTCATTACCTGCTCGTGGTAGTCCGTGGATCCACAGGTGGCCCCCTTCCCTTCATCCTACCACAGCAGGTGCGGGCGATGTTTCTTCCTTGACGGCTGGCTCCTGACTGATGACGGAGATCGACTGACTAACTGATCTTACATTATAGGCGTGTTCGGCCCTACGGCCATGTACGACTTATTAAAATATTTTACCATTATGATTGTAACTCCGGCGAGGCAGTTGAGGCAAAGAGCTAGGCAAGGGGTGTGCCGTCATCCCTGGGAGTTAAGCTGGGTCCAGTGTATATTAATTGTAATTGGTGTGCCTAAAGGTATAACAAAAATGTGTCGTCTTACACTATATCTTTTTAAATTTGACATATCGCTGTACTGATGGCTTAAGTAGTAATGTTAAAGATAGTTATTAGAGCGACAGAGATTTTAGAGTGGTATTTGTTGGTATAGCGAGTTTCCTTATTATTTGTGTATCTATGTAACTATTGCGGTTAGTCTGTAACTGCATTGTGCAGTGGGCCCTGATGGTCTGGGCTTAGGACCATCGCATATTGGTTAACGTGTGGGGCCTGTCTTTAGTTCAGGGGTGTTTTTTTCCTTCCAATGATTGCCGCCTTGTGCAGCTGGCCCTGATGGTCTGGATTTAGGACCACCTCATATAGATAGGTGTGGGGCAGTTATGAGTTTCTGAAATGAATGTTTCTACCTTGTGCGGCCGGCCCTGATAGTCTGGGCTTAGGACCACCTTATATTTCTTAATTTTATGGGATGTAGAGGTAAAGGTCGCCTGTCAGGATTCCAACTCCTTATGTTAATTTGAGAATTCCTGTAGTAGGAGGAGTTTACATGCAATTCGTTAGTGGCTTCATCGGACTGGGATGCGTTAGAGGTTGGGAAAGTGATAATGGGAGATAAGTACGCATGCTCCAGGACATATCTTTATGTGGTGGGGGAATTATGCAATTTTTCAATAAATTTTGTAAGTAAATTGATTTAGGGAGTTGTGTTAAGAGGGTATCATTACTTATTCATTTGGTTGTATTTTAATAATTGTTATTTCTCATGACTTGTCTTTATTTAAAGGAGCAGAGATTCTCTCGCCTCTGAGGTCGGGGAAAGGCCGCTCGTTACGAACTGGGCCCAGCATACTATCCTTCGCTCTTTGGTGGACATATTTATTTGGTTCTGTTTGTTGTTGTTTTGCAGCGAAATTTCCCCGCCATTGGTTTGTGTTTTGGGACTAATTTTTTTCCGTTATTTTTTTTTTCGTTGTGTTTTTGCCTTTGACCCCAGGCTGTATTGTAGCCTTTCCCGAATTTTGAATATTGGCTATTCCTTTGACAAGTCACTTCCCCCTGCCTTGTTTGACTGGGCTTTCCTGTGGCTTACTTGAAAGGAGACCGAAACACATGGTGTTCCTATATAGGTTTAGTTTGGTGTCTTCTTTGAGGTCCGTGTCGAAAAAAACACACAAAAAAAAGCGTAGGATCTAGAATAGGACACGATAATATTTGAATTAACACAAAAAATAGAATGGCACCGTCTGTCGGATGCGGAGAGACAGGAATCGCTGGCCTTTTTCTCTTGCCGCCTGAGAAGGACAGAGCCACCCAAAACGCAGATCATGCAAACATACACACCAACAAAAGCCACCTTTCTTTTCCAAGTTTTTATTTTTATTTTTGTTACCATAGTTTAAATTTACCAAGTCCTCGTCACCTTTTTGTACTTCTATTTAATGGAATCAAAAGAAAACGAGAAATTACAAAAAATAAAGGAATAGCTATTAGAATATCTCCGCAATTAGAAAAATATATGAAAAAGAAGATCGATTCTATCTTCGAGATATATGGTACCAACTATATAAAGTTACTATTTTTTGTATAAAAATAAATAAAAACCCACATAAAATTTGATCTATTATTGCCGTCGAAAAAACCACAAGATAATAGCATAACACAACACAATATAGCATTTATACATATAGCACACACTGGACAAAAACAATCCCTGGCAAGGATTTTTTAAAAAAAATGGGGATAAAAATGACATGGAAACCAGCCACAATATGAAATGCTTGAGGAGGGGAGTACATGCCATAATAATTTCTTTTTAGGCCAAGGGCAGAACGAATGGGAACCCGGAAACAGGAACCTAAACAAGTATGCCTCATCCAAAAATAACAAGAACCCTAATCCAAAATAATATAAATTAAATACATTTTTGTATCCAAATTCTTTTTGGGTTTTTTTTTAATACCCACAAGAACAGACCCTAGGGGGACACAAACAGATATAAAAAAAACTTTAGATATTTTATGAACAAAAGGGGGTCACTTTAAAAGCTTTTTAACTTATATAGGTAGGGGTTCGAGAGGGGTCCACAAATAAAATGTATTGAATGAGTGGTTTTGCTCTGTATGTCGATACAAGTTGAGTTGTAATCATTCTTGCGCGATACTGATACTCTACAAAAAGTACCAGTAATGTTTGTTTCTGGAATAAACCGTTTGACAGGGTGAACATTTTAATATTATGTCGTGCGAAAGAGTAGCGGTTCGAATCTCGTAATCTCAATTATATTTTTGTAGCGTAATATTTTTTCATTGCCTATATCTTTACCTGCAACTATTCTGTTTGTCATACATCAAATACTGTTTGCTCATCAAACTGATTGTTCATAAGTCAGTTTAATACCTATTTTAGGTAATGCATTACGTAGTGGTTGCCTTTGTAGGCCTTCCATAAGATGGCCGCTATCGCTTAACAGGCTTGAGGCAGCTGCTCCAGATTTTTGTGCCGTTTTTCATGATGTATGTGCTTGTTGTCTGTCTTCGTCTACGTTATTGTGTTCATCATGCATTGGTTGATCTGTTGGAATGTGTTTGGTCATCTTCTTGTTTTGGAAACGAGAACTATTAGACTTTTTCTCAGCCGTCTTGCTCCAATGCTACAACTACCTTTGTTATTCGACATACCGCCATCACGTGATACTCGCCAGTCCACCCGTTTATGCTATGATGGATCCTCATTAATTGCTTTAAATGACCACTCCTTGGCTCTCCACACAACATTGTGCACTAGACTAAACGACCTGGGACTACATTCATCATTACTTAAATGTAAACGTAAGCGAAAAACAAAAACGTTGTTTCAAAGCTGGCCGGTGTAGAACAGGAAGAAGAATTCCAGTTATCTCCCTTTCGCCATTTCCGGCACGACAATTTGAAAACTCTACCGTTAATTTCAATAACTTAATTCAAATTCCTCTGAAATCGTCAACCTTTGTGTCAACTATCCAAGAGATACCACTGCGCATCCAATTATTCAATCCCCAATCAGTAAGACCACCGGAAAAGCGCACAGAAATAATTAATTTTATCAACAATCATAATATCGACATCTTTTTCATGAAAGAAACATGGCTAAAAACATCAGGCGATGAGCCCAAGTGCGCGGATCTAACACCCCCCGGTTACTCCATCAAGTCGTTCCCCCGCCATTCCCGCGGAGGTGGAATTGCTGTCATCGCAAAGAACTCCATGATCAACCGTCTTAATTACACTACAACCTTCAATTTCTACCACACATCGTTTGAACTAGTCCAAACCACTCTCACACTGGAACAAAGGTCAGTCCATTTATTTCTGCCTCTACCGCCCTCCTCCTAGTAGAAAAAAACAAGCTGACTGAATCTCTCTTTTTGGAGCAGTTTCCGAATCTCTTGGAGTATGGAAATTCGATAGGTGACAACCTGATTATTCTTGGAGATTTCAATTTTAACTTTGACTGTCCTGGAAACCCATACACATCAAAACTCCTAGATTCCATTCACGTTTTCAACCTCAAACAGTCAGTTAGCCAACCCACCCATAAACATGGTCACATTTTAGACTGGATTCTTCATAGACCTGATGATAATATTCTACAGTCCTCCCTGGTGTCCCACGAACTTGCATCAGATCACTTCTGCATTATATGCCATCTTGATGTATCAGTCCCTAACCCTCCACCTTTATTTGCTACTAAGAGAAACCTCCGTATGATAAATAGAACCCAACTAATGCATGACATCAAAGCAATCCTAACAACTTTGTTACCTCCTGCAGCAGAACAACTTGATAACTGGCTGCGTTCATTGCTTGACAAACATGCCCCAGCAACCAAGTGTAGAGTATCAATTCAAAAGTGTTCTCCGTGGTATAGCAGTGTTAGGGACCAGCTTCGCACTGCTAAAAGAAACCGCCGTAAGGCTGAGAGGCTTTGCCTTTACACCAGACTCACTATTCATAAGCAAGTCTATGAAGCCGCTAAGAAGAATGTTACAAACATAGTCCATGCAGCGAAATCAGCCCACTACAGTACTAAGATCACTGAAAGTTCCAGCTGCAAAGAGATCTTCGAGATTACTAACAAGCTAATGTCAGGGAACAAATGTACACCACTTCCAGCTACCTTCTCTCTAGTCGACCTTCCGGACCAGTTTGCAGATTTCTTCCGTGACAAAGTGCAAACCATTAGAGATAAACTTGACAACACAATTTCAATTGACTCGTCGTCGCCATACAGTTGCGATACAGAATTTCAGCGGCAACCGTTAGCATCATTTGAACCTGTCTCTATGGATTTAGTACATACAATCATGATGAAGAGTGCCCCAAAGTCATGTGAACTTGATCCGATTCCGACATCACTGCTGCTTGAGTGCTTAGATCCAATATTGCCTTCACTGACTGATGTTATTAATACTTCTCTCTCATCCGGTGAATTCCCATCGTTTTTCAAAACTGCCATTGTAAAGCCTCTGCTGAAGAAACCAACACTTAACCATAACGACTTAAAGAACTACCGCCCAGTTTCTAACCTCCCATTCATGTCAAAAATCTTAGAAAAAGTTGTTCTATCCCAACTTGTATCTCATCTGAATTCAAGCAGTCTTTTTAGCAATGTACAGTCTGCATATCGCCCTCGCCACAGTACCGAAACTACCCTTCTGAAAGTAGTTAACGACCTTCTCTCTGCTTTGGATAGTGGAAAGATTACAGTCCTCACCCTCCTTGACTTGTCTGCAGCATTTGACACAATACAGCCTTACTATGGTTCAAGTCCTACTTGGTCAACCGGACACACATTGTGTCCGCAAATGGAAAACACTCCAGCCCAGTTGATCTGTGTTTTGGTGTTCCACAGGGTTCTGTTCTTGGACCTGTTCTCTTCATTCTATACACTCAGCCGCTCTCAAGTGTCATAGATCGTGATCCAGTGTCGCACCAATTGTACGCTGATGACACCCAAATATACAAATCGAGCCACCCAACTGAAGTTGATGCTACCATCCAATGTGTAGAGAGGTGCATTTCCGATGTGAAATCATGGATGACATGTAACAAGCTGTAGATGAATGATGATAAAACTGAAGCCATTCTGATTACAACACAAAAACTTTCTCATTCACATCCTTTACCTCAAACAATAAATATCAGCAACGCCAACATTAAATTCACACAGTCAGCACGAAACCTAGGTGTTACTCTAGACAGTACACTCTCATTGCACCAACATGTCATGAACATATGCAAGGCTGCATATCTTGAGCTGAGACGCATCAGCTCCATACGCAATTATCTTTCAGTTGATGCCACTAAAACACTTGTGTGTTCCTTAGTACTTTCAAGACTCGACTATTGTAACTCAATTCTGTCTGGTTCGTCTCAGTATCTACTCCAGAAACTTCAAAAAGTTCAAAACGTAGCTGCTCGGATCATTCTTAGAGTACCACGAACATAGCACACCTCCCCCCTGCTCTGTACCCTACAGTGGCTACCCATTCGATCCAGAATCAAACACAAAATTCGTTCTCTGTGCTACGTTTCATTGACTGGCTCTAGTCCAACCTACCTCTCTCACCTCACCCATGTGTACACACCAGCAAGATACTTACGCTCCTCTTCCGACACTCGTATCCTCATTATTCCCACTATCAAAATGAAGTCATACGGAGAACGTTCTTTTGCATACCAGGGCCCAGCAACGTGGAACGAATTGCCCACTGAACTTAGACACAAAGACACAGTGATCTCATTCAAGAGTGCTCTTAAAACTCACCTATTTCGACTGCAAGAATAGACCTATAGACTTAATAATGTTTCCTTACCTTAACTATTTCAGCATGTTTTTGTTTTCTAATATCATGGTGTTTATTTTTTGGGGGTTTTTTTTCGTAATCATATCATTATATATGTTTTAGGTGTTATCTAATGTTGTAAAGCGCTTAGAGCTTCTAAAGATTAGGCGCTATACAAAGTCATCATTATTATTATTATAATTTGCCAGATTTACAATTAGCATACGCCAGAGATACGGGGATTTGAAACTCCACAGTGCTGCAATATTACAACTGTTCCTATTGTATATATAAATGAATATCCCTGTGCTCAACTCATCAGTACAGTTATACTCGCTTATAGGTCGGGTCCAACTGCAAACAACATAGATCGTGTTCTGCTCTCGCATAATGCGTCTGCAGATCAGGTCTATGTTGTTTGTTCTACTGATTTATTCTAACAAATGATTAATCCTAGCAAACTGCATAAACTGCAAACAACATAGACCATGTTCTGCTCTCGCATAATGCACCGGCAGATCTGGGTCTATGCAGTTTGCAGTTGGATCAAACTTGTAAGCGAGTATATAAGGTACTTATCACCAGACATCAAAGGAGCAGGGATGAACATATATTTAGGTTACAAACCTACCTATGTTAATCTCGGTTATAATGAGAGAAATTTATAATGGTTTCTACACTCTCTACTTTAGTCTAAGAGGAGCTGAATTAATTTGGCTTACATGAAAGTACTACATAAAATAAAAAAATAATTTATATACGTTGAGACCTAAATGAAAGACTGGCTTTTATTGTCAATGGTATAACCTGTTTTTAAAAAATCTATATATAAAACAAATAATTTAAAAATAAATTTGAATCGCTCCCCTCTGTTCTCATATTTTTATTGTGCAATTTTATAATGGAAACTGATAACAATATTGTAAAGAAAAAGACCGCTCATGTCTACTCAGATATGAAGCGTGAGTGTTAATTTCAAAATACAAATGCAAAAAAAGAAATAATTTCTCAAGCCAAAATTTTTCACGATGGTTTTGAATAGGAGTAAATTTAATGGCATGAGGACAATCTTAGGCGCACATACTTTTAGGAGGAAAGTTAACAGTGCAGGTTATTCTTTACAAGTTTAAACGGCCGTCTCTCAATAACAAAATATACTATCTGAGATAAATATTTTGTTTCGTCATTTTTGATAAACATGCTTTTAACATAACACGATTTCAAATTGGATTGGAAGATATCCATAAACGTTTATCAAGGAGTCGAGTACTTAGATATGGCAATACTACTACTACTATTACTACTACTACTACTACTACTAATACTACTACTACTAATAATAATAATAATAATAATAAAGTCTTATTTGATAACGGTGACACAATAAAGTACAATAAGTAATCTTCCTTGTGACCCTCAGTTATTTATATTGGCACAAACAAATATACGACATGCAGTTTGGAAACAAGTATGCATGATTGCAAACTTTATCTTTTACACACACACACACACACAGAGGTAAACATCCAAAGACACTTTTATATAACATATACATATACAAATATACAACAAAGTTTGCCATGATCTGTTTTAAATATCATCTGGATTACAGCCATTGCAAAGGAAGCCGTTTATTATGCTTGTCTAGGTAGACAGTTCCAAATTATTGGACCAGACAAATTCAAAGGAAGAAGAAAGTTATTAGATGACACAGAGCGTATCAATAGTAGACTAGTAACTGTATTAGTATTATGTGTACTTTTACATAACATATCATTGATATAGTTGCGCATAGATCCCTCATAAACTTTAAACATAAATTTAGCTTTTCTTAAATATATTCTTTAATAGATAGGTATGATTTTCAAACCAATCATATAGGCATAATTTTCAAACCGATCACATAAGCATGATTTTCAAACCGATTATATGGGCATGATTTTCAAAAATCGTTCATACCTTGGTAGACATTATCAACATTGTTGTAAAGGTTAACTGTGACGGCATATTTTTCGAGTCTTTCCACTTTTAAAATATTTGTTTTTGAAGCATTACCCCATATGATGTTGCAGTAGTCAAGATGAGGTTGAATATAACTTTTAAAAAACATTAGCCTGTGCTCAATAGTTATGTATTCTTTAATTCTTGATAGTAACCAGATAGTTGGACATATTTTTGGTAACATTACTGGTATGATCAGCCCATAGCACATTGTTATCAACTTGAATTCCTAAAAGTTTATCATGCTTAACATTTTTCAGTTCAAAATTACAAAAAATGTATGGGTAAAATATTATCTTCAAGACCTACGTCTTTGATGTGCAGATATCAACATCACTTCAGTTTATTCTAAATTAATGACCATTCCATTATGTTTACACCATTTGAAGAGTTCGACGATACTTTCTGTATGCCTATTTTAGATCTCTTAGAAACATAATAAATAGTAGCGGCCATAGAATTGCTCCTTGGTGTACTCCACAAGTCACATAATTTTCTTCAGACAAGACATTGTTTATGGCAACTGTTTTGTTTGCTTCCTTTCAAATATAACTTAAACTAATATAAAGAGTTGTTATTAAGCTTATAAAGTTTCAACTTTTAACATAAAATATCATGAGCAGCTAAGTCATAAGCTTTCCTAAAATCAACCAAAACAACTCCCACTAGATCTCCTTTATCAAAAGTTGTGAGCCATTTGACAATCATATTATCAAGAGCAGTTTCATTTGAATGATTTGGCCGAAAGCCTGAAAAGTGGCGTTGCCCAAGAACACACCACGATAGCCGACCCGGGCTGATCAGATGGTAGGATTCGAAGCCGCACTATTTCGGTCGAGACTCCTACAGGCTATCCACTGAGCAACCTTGGCCCTATTTATCGCCTCTTACAAGAGAGGGAATCGGCCCTATTCTGCAGGGAGGTAGACTATGCAGGGAACAGATCAAACTATTTGCCCTGAGGCGCTGTGGACAAGCAGATGTTCGGTTGCCCACGGCCGGCCAATATGACAACTGGTTGTCCACAGCAACGAAGGGCAAATAGTTTGGTTAATTCTCTATACGGCAAAAAAATTAAAAAAAATAAACGTTTTATTATCTAATTTAACCTAAGCTCACAGAAAGAAAACAAAAACAAGAATTGTACTTTGTTTGTAAATAGATCTGTTTCACTGGGACGCTTGCAATCTAGGTCGTTCGATTAACGAATTGTTCTAGATCGAAAATCCCGAGAATAAGAAATAAATGGTTCACTACAAATAAAACAGCAATTAGGTAATAAATACAAGTTATTATATGTGTATATGCGCCAACAAAAAACAAAACAAAACAACAACAACAAAAAAAACACCTTAACAAATATAAGATTAACTCATGCAAACAACGTAATCATAAATTGTTTTTGACGAGAAGTCACGTATTTCACGGCTTATAGAACACTTTGCTTATTTCGTCTCATACTTATGAACACATAACTCTTACATGGATATCGGTCTTAATAATGTAAAGAAACAAAGTAACCTTAAAGGAGTTTACAACATGATTCGAAAATCGATACACACTAAAACGTCTAGGGGCGGATCCAGAAATATCGTTTAGTATCGTTTGGGGGGGGGGGGGGGAGGAGACGTAAAAAAGTAGACGAGGGATCCGTGAGACGGAAGCTCTTGCATTTTAAGCGTTTCCAGGGCATAATTTTAACCATCTAACTGTACAGTAAACTTGATCTAGGAAACATTATGTGTATTTGTGGTGGTGAGAGGGAGGGGGCGCACTTCTTTTGCCCGCTTCCTCGATTACTCCAAACAGTCGAAACATGTAACAAAAGTTTGGGCCCACAACTCTTCGAGTTTTAGCAATGTGTGTGTGTGTGTGTGTGTGTGTGTGTGTGTGTGTGTGTGTGTGTCTGAGAGAGAGAGAGAGGTTTTATTATTTGCTTTTTGTTTACTAATAAACGACACAAAACTAATGGACATTCGAGGGTATTTAAAAGTTCTGAATATTATTGCGCTGTCCACCAAAGTTCTTTATTAGTGATAAATTTGTAATATTAGTGATTTATTGGTGCATCCCCTCTCCACATCCACCTCTACACACTTCCGTAGTCTGATTATCCAATTATTAAATGCCATTTTGTATTCGCTTTTTGATATGTTGTTCATACATTGGAAAATTGCACTTCCAACCACATGCCGGCTTTCAAATGTTCTGTCCCTTACCGAATCTTTGATAATGGGATTCAGCCAAAAATCACTCAGAGCTTAATCAGGAATGTATTGAGGATATAGTAAAGTTTGCATGCTATGCTCCTTCATGAAGTTTGTCAACATGGTGGATTTATGCGGCGGTGCGTAGTCATGGTGTAAATGGATGCCTCGGGTACCGGTGCGCAGACGGGTGGTTTGGTAATATTCCAAACGTTTTGGCAACATTTTGGAGGCCCAAACATGTCCAATGACAATAGCAGAGTCAGGCACTGGTAGCTGGAAGACCGGGCCTTTTGCATCGAAAAATAATGCGTATAAAACTATCTTGACAGTCCGACTACCTCGAGTGATTTGTTGTCTCTGCTCGTTTTCTCCCATCCAAACTTTATTATTTTCTCCTGAGTCGGATTCAAAAAAGTAAATCAATATTTTATTACCTGTGAAAATCTCATTCACACGTCTCTGGTCACTCTTTTCATATTTGACTAGTAGCTGTTTGGCAATTTCAACCCGAGTCTTTTATGATCGACCGTCAACAAATGCGGGACCCATCTTGCACAAACCTTTCTGAGCTTCAAATTAGTTTTCGGTATTTTAAAAACAGCTGACGAATTAATTCCCGTAATAATAGAAATATATTCCACTGTGTATCGAACATCTTCATTAATTGCCCCCTTCACAACAGCCACTTCCCACTCTCCAATCGCAAACAAAGGTCTTCCAGAACGTGGGTCATCTTCCATAGAACGATGAAACCACTTCAAAATTGCAGGCTACGACAGAGAATTACATCCGTAAACTTTATCCAAGTCGGCCTGGATATCAGTCAGAGAGTACCTTAAGAGCGCCCGGATTTCACAGCATGCTCTTTGCTCAATAGTATAATTGTTTCTCCTTCTCCGACATTTTTACGTCACTGTCATTTACCTAACTTACGTCACACGCAGATATCTGCAGGTGCCCGACGTGCTATACGTGCAGCTGCAGCTCATTTTATAGAACATTATCGTGTCTATCGATCGGCATTATATTTATTGACAGGTTAAAAGAAACGGAAATGTTATAGCAAAATATTCAGAACTTTGTTAATACCCCTCGTACTTTACTATTTTCGCTTGGGTTCGATTTTCGGGTGTCACTCGTACTTTTGAACTGTTTGCGAACGGCCCTTTAACATAAGATTTGAAATTATTTTTCCCGCTGGGGAACTTCAGTTTTATTCGATTATATATTAGTATGAAGAATACTTATTCTAAATCCAATACAGCTATAAAAATATATATATGGAACATCGTAGAAAATATTACAAGTCACTATTTTTCTCTTATGCATAAAACAATACGATATTTAGCGGTTGTATAACTCTTATGTTATTCTATATAAAGACTTCTTTTCGACATCAACTTTCTTTCACATATCGCAAGCCATTGGAATCGTATAGTTTCCATTTTAATCACGACTTGGGTATTTACACTCATTTTGTAATCAATCCTTCTAACCTGCTGTTTTCAGTGTTACAAAGCACAATGACAATAATATTCTAACCTGCTGTTGTCAATGTTACAAAGCAAAATGGCAATACTATTCTAACTTGCTTTTGTCAATGTTACAAAGCACAATGACAATAATATTCTAACCTTCTGTTTTCAATGTTGCAAAGCACAATGACAATAATATTCGAATCTGCTGTCTTCAGTGTTACAAAGCAGTATGACAATAATTTTGTATTATTTTGTATGAATTATAACTATTTCGACACAACCGTTTTGAACGTCAATCTTTAGAAAGAGTGATCCAATAAAGAATTCATTAAAAGTATAATGTATGTATCATATCTTGTATGAATATTAAATGTCTTGTGTGACGCACATTCCTTGCATTCTCAGATACAAGTTTCTCTCATTTTATCAGTGCAACAAATCCTTAGTTAAATATGATAAAGTTCAGGTCATTGACGTGGGAGTATATCAAAAGGACAGGTGGTCTTAGGAAACTATTTCACAAAACATCATCTCCTCATTTCTTTGACCCTTTCTATCTTGTCTGGGCTGCCTAAACACAGTATATACAGTTTATAGAAAACAAATAAACAAGGAACGTTTACCAACAAAATCTCTCAGTTTATTTGAAAAGACTAACCCAACATGTAAAGGAAACAAATTATTATTTCTCAAAAAAAAAAAAAAAAAAAAAAAAAAAAAAAACACAACAACAACAAACAATTAGGGAAAAACTCGCTAGCGAAACTCTTATACCAAGGTATATGCTATTTAGACGAGTCGGCAGTATATATGTTCAAACGCCCTCATAGCGATGCGTGTAGGTGGTTAATTTTTATATTATCTACATGCACAAAATGTTAAGCCCCCCCCCCCCAAAAAAAAAAATGGATAGTCTACTCTTATCAGTATCTGTAAAATCTTTACCGGCTTGTCATCTATCTAACATAAACAACAAAGCATATTGCAACAACCATTTTATGCACCTCACTCGCTGATAACCTGTGGGCCGTCACCATGGAACCGCGTGAGGATGCGCGCGCGCAGTGGGCGGTGCATATTCTGTATATGGTGTCGACTCGTGCGCGGGCTTGGCTCGTGACCGTCGGCCTCATCCTGATGCACAAGTTACAAATATGGCAAGCGGTAGAGGAAGATAGGGTTTCCTGTGGAACTGGGATTTTTTGCGTTCCTGTAATAGCTCCACTCTTCTGCCTTATGGCTGCCAGTCGGATCTAAGCCAGGCTCGCACACACACTACCGGTCTCGTGTTTTTGGATCGTTTTGTTTGGAACTGGGTTTCACTCTATGGCAATATAGTTCCGGGAAGACAGGTAAGTTTTGAGATCCGTTAAAAATAATCATAATAACCATTCTTTTTATGATTGCATGAAATGTGAAGATTAATGAGCCATGTCCCTGGAGAATTCAATTATACCAAGGTCAAGATTCACTTTATGTACTTGATTATCTATCAGGTTATAGCTCTATATGAATGAGGCCCTAACTATAGGACATGGCGAATAGATGTTGGTGTTTCTTTAATGTGATTGTACTCTTGTATTGGAGCATATAAATTAATCCTTTCGATCTTCTAATGTGTAAAATGTACAACAAACAAAATATTTAAATATTAATGAACGACGCCTACATTTCGGATTATCGGTTGCATTATATGTATTCGAGTAATTATTGTTTTCTTTTTTCCGATTGACTCTCATTGATCTTGCACCTGTAGAATGTCGACGTCAAATAAGTTTCATTGGAATCACATTATGTATTTTTATATATATTTTTTTTTTTATATGAAACAAAGAGGCGCAAAATTTTGGACAGGAAGAAGAGGTCTTTAGTCTAGACGGGTGACTATTTGTCTTTTTCATTCCTAAATGGAAAAAAAAAGAAACTGGATATTTTGATTAATACATGTGGCCTCTGGAACAGTCTTACGTATATTGCTTTTCGAGATTTTCAAATTATAATTTTTTGGGTACTATTAGTTCTCCATTTTGCGACTGTCTTTGACGAAATTACATAATTTTTTCACTATTATAAATATCCTTGAATGAAAAGTACGTAAATACTGCACCAAATGGTCTTTTACTTCAAACTGTAAGGAGCAGTTTATCAAACCTGAAACATTCTGCCGTCTTGTTAAGAGTGTTTCAATCTTGAAGAGTTTGCAGTACTGCTTTTCATCATTACTCCCCCCCCCCCCCCCCGCGGCTCTTCAGATATATATTAGACCCCAAAAAATTGCTGATAAAATAGACCGGAATGTTTTTTTTTTTTTTTAATAACATCAGTTATCAAATAGTGAGGATATCGGTAGGCACGCACAGACTGCTTCACCTGTTCCCTGTATGTCTAGCCGAGTTACCATTTAATACCCTCACACTCTAATCATAAACACAGTCAGACCGTTTTATAATTCGCTGTATTCAGAATCAGTATATCAGGATGAAAATATTATACATTCTTCTGTTGTATAAAATGGAGAGATTCATGAAACATTTAATGACAATATCGAATTTATATGCAGTGTGACGAACGTGAATCGCAGAACAAAATTAAAGTTACTAAACTTTGGATCACAAAATTGATAGTCTGTGTTTTATTTGGGAATTTTGTTGAAAATTGTTTTTTAAATTTACAATCAATACTTTTGGGTACATCGCAGAGATGCTCATTGGGTGTAAAGCAGTAACTCGCCCCAGTGGTGTACTGGCCATTGGGCATACCGGGACAAATCCCGGTGGGCCGCCGCAAAAAAAATCCTTTTTTACCGGTGTTTTACTGGTGTGAGCAAAACCCCGGGCCTGTCCCGGCAGATAAGTCCAGGGCCGAGTTGCTTACCCAGTACACTCCTGACTCGCCCCCTTCTGAAGATTCAGTGGCCCAAGTTAAGATGAATTTGCTCTTGTACAGTGTAACACTGCACACCGGTAGAATAGCTACTACAATAACATACATTGAAAACTAGTTTTGTCTGAACCTAGCAAAATGATAGCAGTACATTTCAGTGGATAAGGAAAAATGACACAGCATTACTCATGCATAAAAGCAGCAGCAGCAACAACAACAAAAAATTAATTATTGCATACAACTGTAAGAAGAGTTTACCGATGCATTTGCCATTAAAATCTACCTGGTAGGGGTGGGTGGACATTTTTGAAAATAAAAGATTTCGAATGATCTTCTGCAGCCTAGAACAACCTCGAACAGCATGCAACTTGTTTTAAAGCCACGAGTGTAAAATCTTAGCCATTAAAAACAAACAAACAAACAAACACCACCACCACCACCACTCCAAAAGAAAATAAAATCTCCCGCGTGTATCCGTTGATCACTATATTGATAATCAACTGTTAAATACTACAAATGGTAGGGATATCAGTATAAACAGACTGCTTTACCATCTCTATTTGTACTGTACTGGCAGGAGTACATTTTATAAATCCATGTTTGATCAACAACATTGAGCATATCACAAAATCGTATCGACAACACTGTCATAACTCCGTAGTTACACCGACCATCGATTTATACAACAACCTACATAGCCATAATTATCACAAAGTACATTATAACATTACCACAAAAATGAAGAGACTAAGTACAAAAAATATTCCTGACAGTCTATTCTCGTCTCAATAATTTCTGCACCCCAACTTTATAAACTCTTTCCCATTTTCAAACTGATTCTCAGCTCAAATGTTTTACGTCTGATTGGCTAGCCTAATGCCTGAGAACTGACCAGTCAGACGTTAGAACTTTGAATTGTGCATTGGACAGTTGTTTATTATCACTACTCATACTAATCTACCAGGGGGATTTCCGTAGAATTTTACACAGACATTAATTCCGGGGTCTAATTATCCTAAGTGAAGACAGTGCCTCGCGGACATCCGATATGGCCGCCACAGCAGTCATCTTTGACATCTTGTTATCACTACTGTTCCTGAACGGATGGTCGAATCGACATGGGGTTTTCACTAAAGACTTCTTATGATCTCATGAAAATTACGCCGATTTGACACCCGATATGACTGCCATGGCGTCAATCTTGAAACTTCCCTTACATGGATAGTAGTACTGACATGGGCTTTTCACCAAAAGACTTTGTATGACATGTAGTTGGTTCTAAATGAAAATGGTGTCGATCAGACCTCCAAATTGTCCACCAGGAAATTCTGAAAATCCTGTTATCGATATTTCTCCTCAAGGGATGGTCGTAGCGACATTGGGTTTTCACCGAAAGACTTCTTATGACGTCTAGTTGGTCTTAAATGAAAATAGTGCTTATTTGACATCCAACTTAAACACTTTTTACTGTATGTAATTGGTCATAAATAGAAGAAAAAGAAGAAAAGAAAAAAAACACTCCCAAAATGGCCACCGCAGCGGCCATTGTGAATAATCCCGTTACAGCTACTTCTCCTGAACGGTTGGTTCTACATACATGTTGTTGTTTATTAAAATGCAATACGTAGTTGTTCTGTATTAAAATTATGCTGATTCAACTAATAATGGCTGCCTTAAGTCATCTTGAAAATGTCTATATGGTTAAATTTCCTGTATCGGCGTTGATTTAAAAAAAAAACTTTCTTTCTGAATGAGAATGGTGCTCTTCTGACCTCCAACATGGAAATTATTGTGGCCATTTAAAAAAGTCTTGTTATCACTCCTCTTGAATGAATAAAAGCATTGACATGGGTTTTTGACTAAAACACGTATTGCAATATGTAATTGGTTCTAAATGAAAATGGTATATATTCGCACTTTTGCGAATAAGTTTAAAAACCAAACCTAATTGACCTTGGGGTCAAGTCAGAGGTCATTGTTTTAATTTTTGTACTTCATTGCACTTATGAACACAGTGAATTATACATATACAAATACATTCTTAACATACTTTGAATTTAGTTGCATTCCAATAAACAAGTTGATAGTCAGCACTCTAACATTGATTTAAGGTCAAAGGTTGACTTGTGAGCATGATAACACAAACAGGTACTTTTGATGGATTTTTATCAAACCCAGTTTGGAGAAACATCTGAAGAATACCCTGAATGATGCCAGTTCAAGACAGTTTTTTATTTGTTGTTGTTGTTGTTGTTTTTGTTTTTTTGGTTATGTTTTGTTCTGCTTTGTTTTGTTCTTCTTTCCTTTTTTTGGGGGGGGGAGGGGGGCAAATAATATTAATTATAGATTTAAACAAACTTAGCATGTGGGTATATCTTGACATTGTCTGAGGCAAGTTTAGTGATATTCTATCCATGACACAGAATTGTATACTGTACCTACTGGTATCTTGTGAACATGTTAACTCAAACACAAAATAAACTATTTTATGTTACCAAATATGGTATGTTGGAGTTTCTCAAGAAATCTGTGATGGTTTCAATACTCAGCAGATCAAATAGAAAAAAGAAAAAAATGACAGAAGAAAACAGACTTATCTTGGATTCGCGGAATTTTTGTTCGGCGAGTAGAGCGTCGATCACTTTGATGGACTTTTGTTATAAAATTGGGACCAAGTACATTGTTAATTGTAAGAAGAAACGGTTGCATTTCCAAGTTCCAGCAGATCAGTACATTCTATCAAAGCACTCCATAATGTATGTCTTCCGCAAAGAATACATCGCCGATGCGCTAAATTGATTTTATATCGATGATCATACCAGACTCAATAGTCTGTAGCAATCACTCAAATAGTCTGAAGAAACCACACTGTAGTCAGAAACAATCACTCAACCGTTGTCTGAAGAAATCACTCTTTAGTCTGAAGAAATCATACAGTAGTCTGAAGCAATCACTCAACAGACTGATGCAATCACCTCAGTTGGTAAAAACATGGTTAAGTGAAAGGATAGGCTTGTGGTGCCGTCAGTTGACCGGCGAAAGCAAAATAATTTATCCTAGTTGGCGACTATCGTTGCAGTTAACCAGCTTCCGGTGGCTAGACACTGTGATAAAAGTAATGGAAAACAACACTGAAATTCATCTGTAAACATAGACTCTATACCTTCAATCGATACACACAATCAGTCTGTCTAATTGATTATACAAATAGGGATTATATTATCCACAGGTGTTCCTTTCCTCCTTATCTCCAAAGTTTGTGAACGATTTTCTACATCGGATAACTGATAAATCATAAACATATCCATTTACATCGTTCCTAGGATTGGCTCTAATTATTCTCGGTATGGAAAGGTTTGATTTGGTTTATGGTGTTTTACGGCACACAGCAATATATGAAGGTTATTTCGGCAAGTGGAGTAAGGGACTGACCATTTATTCTTCTGGGAGTGGCCTGGGATTTTCTTTCCAACCAGGAAATTTTTGTTTTCTTCTATCTCAAGATAATCTTTTTATAAACTATGATGGATAGAATTTTTTTTTTTTTTTTTTTTTTACAAATCAGAGGAAGAGTATATTTATTCAAGTTATTTGGGGGCCGGAATTTTCCCCAAAGTTCCAGCTACCCCCCCCCCCGGAAAATTAAACGTCTCAGGGCATACCATAGCAGTCGACCCGGTCTGGTCCAGTAGTAGATATTGGACCTTCACCCTTCTCGTTGCGAGTCCGCCACGCGAACCACTAAGCCACAGGAAGGAAGAACATCGAAGTTATGTTATTGTTTTGTTTTGCTTTTTTTAAGTCCTGGAGCCTGAAGTGGCTCTTAAAATGTATTAGTAAATTTTGCAATGCAAATATGACTGTTCCTCCCACCCCCACCCCCACACACAAACACACCTTCTTTTCAACTGAGCTGTCGCAAATATGAACAAAATCCGTTCGAGCTGTAGCTCTTTTGACACAATATTTGACACTTTTCTCTGCTCACAAAGATGACCCCATCATATTTATTACCTGTCCAGACTAAAAATTAAGGATGAGGGAAGCGAAAATTTTCTTCAACGTGGAGAAACCGCGATAACGTCAGCATTTTTCTAGAATTAAACAACTTCGAGCACAACCGTTTGTGAAACGTTAACTAATGCAAGTCACTCGCCTCGTTTTTTATCGTGAGATTCGTCTAATTAAGGATGTTTGTCAGAGCTATCCGCTGAGACTTTATGCTTTGTTTATGGTGACCGCCCCACACACGGGTTTCTATGCCAAGGCTTATAACGGCTCGTTAACTCGTGCATGCCGTATACCACATTTTTCAGTCTAGATCTCCAATTGGGCATTTCCTTTGACCTAAATTCTTGTCTAATCGCGATTAAGCATTTGCTATTGTTTTAGAGCTAACAGACACCGAAAAACTTTGCCGAATTAATCAAGAGTGTGAACCAAGCGAGTTCATATAAACCCTCAAAACAATGGAGAAACATAAAAAAAACACAGTTCGAATATTCATTTGATGACTTTTTCCCTCAATTAAAAAGAAAAACATTCTTCCTTGAAAGCTGCATTCCTTTGAAACCCAGGTTCGAGCTGAAATGATAGCCGTGTTAATTGTTGTTCAAAACTATCGTTCATGGGAAGCCTATCTCCAGTTTCCACTTAGACTGTCCAACCCGAGAATTCCTTGTAAACAGGAAGTCCGTGCAGAATTAAAACATAGAAATCGAAGTCATATTGGAGTTTTCCACCAGCGGGCTAGACCTTGACGTATATTTGCCGTCCATCCCCCCACTGCCTCGATTTGCCACTATATTTCTCTATGTTTGGTCGAATGTCTTGTACAAATAATAGGTTGATCTGGTATTTTCATACTTTGAGGGGACATTTTTATTAAAGTATTCCACTGTTGTAAAATCAGCGCTTACTGCGCAACTCGAAATGACGTGTTGATTACATTATGACGGCATCAATATGACGTCACTTTTTTATCTAGTTGTATCGTAGCGCTATGGACTATGGGAGAGATTGGACGTAAAAGAACATTGTTGCGACTTATGTCTCTTATTACATAATGAAAAATAACATTTCTTATACAATTTTAATAAGCACAGCTAGTGTTATGTGAAAGAAAATAATACAGACAACACGAAAAGTATACTGGGAAATCTTTAGTGATTTACGACCTGCCGTAAATCGGCAGCGCAGGCTTTCTGTTGCGGAAAATCAATGTGATTTCAATGAATGTCATACTGAAATCATTATGTGACAAAACATACCCATTTCTTTGAGCATTTAATAAGAGGAGTCTGTGATATTCAGCTTGTGTAAATTTGATGATGAATTTGTAAATACTCATTCAGCTATCATGTTATGGGCAATTAGTGACATGGTATTTTTTCGCATACTTTTCTATATAATGACCCTTGCTTAAAGAAAGATATTCAGCTAAAAGTGGCGCACAAACCACCACCACCACCTGGACCCTTAGCTATGTAAAATTATATATTTTACAAAATACGCAAAAGTTTCCCAATATACAATATTACATACAGCTTCATGCAGTTTTCAAGTGTACGGGAACGTGTTATAGCAAATAAAGGAAGTATACTTGTCTTTAATGATGCTGTCTGTTTCCAGTTTTTCTGTCATCAATTCAGGATGACCTGTCACTCTTTTGCTTTGTCTGGTGTGTTTTTTAAAACAACCCCGTAGTTTCAACAGATGGAAGTAACAGATTTAAGCTGAAGTCCTGTTTAGTCAAGGGGAAGTATAAAAAAAAATTCAACATTCGGCACCAGAGCAAATGTCTTGTATTATATTTCCTTAAGAAGATTAAAGAAAATTTAGATCTTTGCCGCACAAAAAGACATAAAGGTTGAACATATATCAACTTTAATACTGAAATTCTGACACCCACAGCCAACGTTGTTAAATAATGATAAGGTAATAAGGCATCGCACCCATGCATTCTGACCCATGTTTTATACAATTCCTGCGAATCTTTTTACCGACAGAAACTTTAGACAGAAACAGAAGTTGATTGAATGTCTGATATAAACATACCATACGCTTCGTTGATCGACACTATCGTATCATTTCATAATTTGTACAAGTCACTTATTGACGTCACATGCTGACATAAATTATGACATGCTTTATTTCACTGATAAGCGTCTATGCGACCTAGACCGGGGGGGGGGGGATTATCAAGGAGCATTTGGAGGATCCTATCGCCATGTTGCTGTTAAAATATTGTTTAAAGCCTGCTGTTTACGACCTTCTACCTGACTCCAGGGCATATATTTCATACCGGGCAAATGTACACGTGCCCGATTATTGAGTTAATGTGTTGATTCCACACACGGATAAGTTGTTAAAGCAACCGTTACATACGGAAAACCTAAGCGGATTTTTTTCCTAATGAAAGACATCCATTTTTGATACCCAGTTACTCCATCTTGCAACCTCTTGCACGATTTGAAAAAAATCAATATTTAGCTCATTTCGTTCTCCAAATTTCAAAAGTTTAAAACTGTTCAATATAAGACGCCTTTGCAGGACCAAGACGATGAACTGGATACATTTTTCTCGCGCAACAGATCGTTTGAGAAAATGGCGGAAAAAAAACTTCCTTTCGATGTTAAAGTTAAACTATTACTTTATTTAACTATGTATATGACATTATTCGTTGGTCAAAGTCCTTTTATTAGCATAACTAAAACTATACACCTGGGGCTATGGTGATCAAACTGTAGTATTTAATATTTTTGTATCGGTCGGAGAGACAGACAAATAGACAGACATACAAACAAAGAGAGATGGGGGTATTCCCTCGTAAAAAGAAAGGAAAGATACATTGTATAATATGTGGGTCTGAGCTTTACATTAAGCATTAGGCAGTTTTATAAGAATGAACAAAATTACTCTTAAATAATTGTTAATAATTGCATTTATCTAATCATTGACGTATAATTCCAATTAGGACTAAGTGGTTAACAGCCCACTCGCCACCCCTTCATTGGCTTACCGAAAAGCTTCCCAACATAATCGCATTTTCCCCATTATTCCGGTAGTCACGCTAGGTAATGCAATAGTACTGCATTCTTTTTTTCTGCTGTAGAGAGGAATTGTACGTACATTAACTTTCTTGATGGGAAGAGAAAAGGGCAAGTCCCTCAGTAAATTATTACGTTTATCAATGCCCCTTGACAAATCTTCTTCAAAGAAGCCTCTAAAATGCTTACTTTCCAGTAAATGTTTCGTCACTGTACACTGCTTTCGATAATATCACGAAGGCATTTCTGTCTCTTTTTATTTGTTTCTTTTTTAAAATTATTTTTGCAAAAATGCTCTCTGATTCGATGGGTTTTCACGTATCATAAAGCTTCATTATGGATAAATGTACACATTGTCTGAAACTGCTCAAGACCTTTAACTTTCTGGACATACAAGTTTGAAAAATGATCCCCACTAGTTTCTCATCCTCAGATACGTGTATTAGGGATTTCAGTGGTCAGGGATAATTTATTATTTATTTATAAAGGAGGTGCAAATAGGGTCAATACCTTTTATGCAAACGATGCTCATTACATCGTATGTAAATGATATGATAACAGAGTCGGAAATATTTCCGAGTCAGACAGAAGCACAGGTGGGCTGCCAAGAAAATAACCTGGTTACCCTGCTTTAATTCAGTAGCCAAGAGAAATATGAAGCTATTAGCCTTCAGACGTCCCATGTTGCTTTTTTATGGGTGATTAAATATTACTCTTTTTTTATAAATTATCTTCCGAATTTACAACACACAAAAACCAACAAACAATAAAATGTACAACAGGCCATTATATCATGTCGTAGCCCGCTGGGCTACCTTAATTCAATATATGGTAGCCCACGTCCAGCATTCTGATAGCCCCTTGGTCTGGGCCTTATGTTTGTCAGAGCGTTCTAATATTCCCTTAATTGCAAATTACAATACGGTTTGATGGGCATGGAACGTTTTTTATCGCAGCATTTGACAAATGCTGGATACATAAAACATTATTGATAGTGGTAAATAAGCATTTTTTTTACATGAAGTCTAACTGTAGTGGTCAAAGAATTCATCACCTGCTTCTTCTAGATCAGAAAAGGCTGCAAAATGGGCATATAAAGATATCTATCATATTGTTCTATTTTATGTCTAACAGCAATCACTCAAAAAGTGATAACTGCATTCATTAGATTGCACAGAACCATGTCTGGCTTGGAGTTGTATCATACTAGATAAGATGCCTTGGTAGAGCCATATATAACGATATTAGGGATCTTTTTTGTAGACACGCTGACCAGTAGCACAAACAATCGGCCGATCGAAGCAATGCTGTTGTGTCGGCGACACACATTTCCGCCTTTTATATGGGGAAGAAAAACGAATATTTGTGAATGAGGTTGCCGTCAGTCTGCAATATACCACCGAGTAACAAAAAATTGTATTCATTTGCAAATAGCTGTTCATCGTTACGCTACATCAAGACATTCATGGCATAGTGGATACAATTAGAACCATACTAATTGTAAAATCATGATCTCTAAATACAGAATACACAAGAACAACATTGGTACTTTAGAAAAATACCAAGAGAGGACGCGAGTGAAATATTGCATGAAACAGAGTTGTTATTGTGTTTCCATTTCATAAAATCAATCCAAATTACACATTTTTCTCTTCTTTCACGCTTATAACTGGATACAAAAATTTGATTTTTTGTACTAAGAATGAAACAACAGGAAATTCTGTAGAATGATGTGTCTCACCGGCGTCACTTGTATATAATCCAAAAACATGCCAGTTTTGCACGAAAAGTAGGTCATTACGACCACAATTTACTTTTTATGGGTGCAAGCAAAAATGAAAAAGCTGAATGCACACATCAAATTTCACGACCATACATGAACAGTGTCTAGGAAACAGAACTCCAATGTAAATGCAGAGAATATATTTGAAAACTCTGTTGTTCTCACTATAGCTCTTAATATTTGCTGATAATATTAATAATAAAAAATTCCACAAATCTGTTTTTCAGTTTGAATGACATCGGGCCCCCTCTCCCCTCCGTCCAGTCAAACCTATAAAGTGTTTGATGCATATGCGCAGACACTATGTGCTGTTTTGCACGATTCCGTCAATCACCGCCCCCTCCCTTTCCCCACACAGACCGTTTAGCTATGTATGCGCAGGAATCGGAATGGGGACATGATAGCATTGATTAAAACAGATTATTGTCGTGTAAGTATTTTATGTACATCATGCGTACCGTGTGCACCATTCTACTATTATAGTCAAGTTTTCTATTGATAGAAGGTGTGGAAGACAGTCGAATATATTAAGGTATAGTGTTCTACTTACATCGGGTACAACATTCTTCCATCATGGTAAACCTTTCTTGTATGGTGCTGAGAAAGACAGTCCAAAAAGGAAGTACTCTTTTATTTCAAGAAATAAAAACAACCAAAAAAAAAAAAACGAATATAACAAGCCAAGTTTAATAAAGAGGACGTTGTGTCAAACAATGAGATACTCAGGCTATTATCACACAAAATATTCTGCCAGCCGATATATTAGTAGCCCGATACTGAAGTCTATATTACTGATGTTAAACTTTTTGCTAAAGTTGACCCAAACTAATTATTATATAATATTCTCAGCCAGCCATCTGTATCGGAACGTAAGCAGCCTTTAGCAGGCAAACTTGGAAATCCCTTAATTCAGTCCAAAGCCTGATTCCAGTCTGCACTGCGTTTACTGGGCCGTTGATTCTGCCCAAAGGAGTTACAGATCATCTGCTTAAAGAGGCCCGATGGCATTCAACGAAGTCGACAATCAATTGTATCCCCTGTTTCCCGGTTTTTTTTTTGTTTTTTTTTTTACTTTGAAATCCTGAGAAAAGATGATCTAAAACAAAAAAGAGGTTGACTAAGGTTAAGTGCAAAGTAATGAAAACAATATTTTATGGTAAACAGAAGTAGAAATTCACCCCTGAAATATTTTTTGAGCAATTAACATTTAATTAGTCTGATGTATAATGTCATGGATAATAACTTTTTCCCTTGAGATCAAAACGATGTGCAATTGGTAACATTTAGGCGAAGACCCTGGATTCTCAAGGGTACAAGGATGCAATATCGGTGGTCCGAATTAAATAACTTAGCAACAACAACGGTGATATCGAACTAGAGTCGACTACAAGTTGCACCAAACTGCAAATATAACCACTTAAAGGACATAGTCGATAATGATGCAAGTTAACACTTCATAACTTTGAAGAAGATTTTAAGGTCTATGTGCCCTTTTTGGTCATTACACCATGTATTTTGCCCATGTGACTTCCACTGAACATAGCAGAAACTATACATTGTAATGAATTTTAACTGACAGGAGTACGTAGACTACATTATTTTTGTAATTACAAATAGGTAACAATATTTAATCAACTGCCACTTAAACAAGCAATATTTTTTTTATTTTTTTTTTATTTTTTTTTTTGGGGGGGGGGGGAGTTTCTAAAACTTCGCCAGAAAATGACCAAGTCGAAAACATTTCAAAACAATTTGGACACAACCCGTATTAATGTACACCAGAGCACATGCACATGTGTCTTCACACCACAGTTCTCATCCTATTTAAACTATAGTGGTCACTGATGTTACGGATGGGTAAGCGCAACTTTACAACTTCATGTTTAGGGGGTTAATTCAAAACAAAATCTACATCGTTTGTACTTTTTTGGTGAAGTTTTAAAAGTAAAATAAAATTAAATTGCTTGTTCTTGTGGCAGTTGATTAACTATTTATACCTATTTGTAATTACAACCATGTAATCTAGGCACTCCTATCAGTTAAAATTAAGTACAATGTATAGTTTCTTAAAGGTGTCTGACTCAAATTCATAAAACCCAGCAAAAATATGTCTTTCGAAGCAATTATTTTATAATAAAAATCTTCACATCGCCTTAACGTATATCTGCACACAAATGTAATGCTAACAACAAAATCCAGAAGTTTCTCCAATTCCCAATTGTAAGCAGTTTTCTACCATTATCCTCATATCGCTTTAAAATGTGCTCTGCACACAAATATAAATTCTATAAGAAAGAACAAAATCCTAATCTCCTGTTTACATCGATTAAACCAGCTGTTAAACATACTACAATAATTCTTTGTTCCCCTCCGTTGTCCCGCTGTTCTCAACCACAATGTCTATCTAACATAGACTTTGTAGCAGTCTTTTATCATTATGATGCATTTAATGAATAAGAATATATAAAAAATTGTGCAACATTTCAATCATTGTAACAGTGTAACTATATCAACCATTATTTCACTGGCTGTAATTATTATAATTAAGTGGGAAAATAAACCCACTTTAAGCTGTTATTCATACTGTAACGTTATCACATTTGACAAGGGATGTACGAGTTTGTTATCTGTAATTACAGGAGTTATCTTACCTTCTCTTCGTTTTATTGTAACTTGATAATTTCTAAGTCAATCTCAATTAAATATTCACCAAGAAAACCCCAACTTTCTTCTTTTTCTATTCAGATTGTATAGATTTACTAGAATATGATAAGATCTCTTGTTTTTTTGTTTTTTTTTGCTGAGGTACTTTGCGTTTCTCTTAATAACTGTAAGCAAAGGGTTGCAATAATTTCTAATCAATGGAAATTTAGCCTGCCGTAAAACAACGTTTACGTAATTAAAGAAACTAAGTATGATTTTTTTTTTCTGGTTGTAATTAACTTCTACCTAATAGTGATAGATAGCTTAAGATATGCTATGACATGTTGATGACAATACACAATGTTGGTAGAAAATCATGGGCTGTTTATATTATTATCAATCTCTTATGTATGTATGGATTTCATTATGTGTGACTTTATAAAAAATATAGGCGATATTGATAGTTTTGTATGTTTATTTGTTCAGAAAGAGTTAAAGATGTATGTACTTAAGACAGGAATTCTTCTATTCCAGCATATTCTAAACTTGATTTTTACTGAACAGTCAAAAGTTTATTAAAACCACAAAAAATATCTTTTAAATGTTAGCAATAAATACAAATTAATAGTTTTTAAGTAAAGTAATATTATCTAGTCATAATCGGGAGATTGAAAATAGGAGGACTGGAAGGGAGATAGAACAATCCAATTATGTACATGTAATTTTAATAGGAGTATTATAAAAGATGAAATCCATTTCTTATTATTTTGTCCATGTTGCAATAAAATAAGACTCCGGTGTAACTTAGAAACACTTTTTGTGTCCGAGATATCTGTAATTAGACTTATCAGAAGTAATTATATTAATGTTATTAAGAATATATGCAAATTTACTTATTTAGCCTTTAGGAGGAACGAAAATTTCCTGAAAGATGTAGACATTACTTTATGATAGATACGATACAAATGTCTGATAGATGGACGAATGTAAATGCCAGTATATTTTCTTACCACCGTGCATAACTCTCTGTTATATGCAAATTGTTCTTTAAGATTTAATTGTAATATGGGCCAGAGACCTCAAATACTCTAAGAAATAAATCAGTCGCTCTAACTTCTGCCTTAAAGGCATGGTAATGTCAATGTTTGTCTTCTTTTATTTCTTATTTGGCAATGTTACAGGATTTCTGTTCCAATCCAACTGCTTACAACTGGAATGCACACACACCCCCAACTTGAAATATTTTTATCAGGACGTTCATTTTCTTAGTGAAAAGTGGGACATACTGCATTGAAATCTTATACATCAAAACAAAAGTTTAATTTATCATCGGATTAAAAGGCCTCTGAATCGACACATGTACCTGGAGATCTGACATTCATTTGAAGTTACTTGTATTTTTTAACAGAACAGTTTACCCAAAACTTTGTTATGGACAAATAATATATTAATAACAGGAGTATAGAAAACCGTTAGGATTAACTATCAGGTTTAGTTGTGTTCTGCACAGGACAAATTGTATTTCAAGAGAACAAAGTCTCAGAAAATGAAACAATAACACTAAAAAGTCACCCAGGTAAAGAAATTTTAATTGAAATGAAACTGATTATGTGCGCACTATTTTGGGAAATGACAAAGGGTCAACTAAGGGAGAAACATAGAAAGGTTGTTTGGACACAAATTTATGTTGTTAACACAACGTGTGACGGTGAGCAAGTCGGCCTTGACACTGGCTATTTCAGCAAACAGATTTATATCATGTCAAAAAAACATATGCCAATATCAGCGAAGGTTTCACATTTGCAACGATTTTTCTTCATAAGAATTGATAAGAAGAGAGGAAAGACAGAAGTGTCCATAAGTTAAATCATTTTGCAGCTTTATGGTCAACACACGTATATGGGTTCCCGATAAGCTCGCGCAACAGTTCACGCAGTACGATTTTGCTTTAAACAAGATTCAAATCCTATTTCGCAGACATTTCAACACATACAGTATTTACGACATCAAGAATGTTCTTTGCGTCCTGAATAAAGTGAGAAAAAAGTTAAATAAAGCTTTATGGGTGAAAAGATAGAGATCGTGTAAACTCCACGTCAGTTGACTTGCATAGCCAAGCCTGAAGTCCAGTATAAAGACATCACAGGTCTCTAAAGAAAAAGGAAATCTGAACTTTTAAGATTTGTGTAACCTCTTTCAATAATTCAGAATCAACAGAGTGTCCTTATGGGATAAAGGTCAAGAATGAGATTAATTGTCGACAAAGAAGTATATATTGGTCCCATTATATTCTCAAAGAAGAATTCGATACAGTTTGGTCTAACATCGATGGCGAAGATGTCGCGTGATCTGTAATCTCATTGTACACAATTCAAAATCGCCAGTTACTCAAAAATGTGACTGAAGGAACATTGCTTTATAGATAAGCAAATAAATCATCCTAAGCTAGTATAAGTTAATCAATCTAAATTCTAAGAAATCCAGAATATATGTACAACATTTGTCTCGGAGAAAATGAAGACTAAATGGTCAGAAAGGTACAACATCTTCAAGATATTGGGCTTGGTAGATGCATATTAGAATTTTAGAAGAAGAAAAAAAAGAGAACAAATTAATGAATTATGAATTTTGCACAAAGACTTCATCAGTCAGGAAAGGCGCTGGTGGAAACAAACGCTTTACGCCAACGTACATTGGCTTGCACCTGATAAAGTCCCTGACACCAAAACATTCATCCTTCTTCAGACCAAATGCGTTCATCTGTAAATTTCTTTCTTACTTTCGCGTTTCGATGGGTTTTGTTCGGTAAACAAGCAGGCCTGTCTGAATTAGCATTGATCCAGAGGCACCTAAATAAAAGCTGTTGCCCTTTTAATCAAATATGACGTGCGAGCAACAGTAGAAACCAATCATCCTGGTGCCAATAATTGGTTTACGCTGAGCATTGTCTTACTAAATTATCTCTTGAAGACTTTGTGGTGGCATAAATATTGCAAACGTTCACTTACTCGTAGTTTACATTTTTCTCTGATATATATATATATATATATATATATATATATATATATATATATATATATATATATATATATATATATATATATATATATATATATATACTGGTGTGTATGTCAACTTGTACTTTGTCACATTTGCTCAGTATCCAGTCTGAAAGGTGAAATTACGAGACAACCTTTATGATCACTTCTTGTCTCCTTAGGTTTCACGAGGAAAGCTTAACATGGCACTTTCGATGAGCAGTAGTCCTGCAAAACTGGAGAAAAAAAAAACAACAACATATTTTCTTGCATCACACCTGACGAGCGGGCAACAGACGGAAAACAACCATACGCATGCCTGAACATAATGTGATAAAATAAAACAGAGCAAAAGTCCACTGATTTCAAGTGGATTGTAAACTTTTGATATGCAGCATCCATTCCTATTTTTAGAAAACTCTCTATATATTTAACTTTACTATTTCACATTCGTTAAGCAACTACAATGAGTGATGGACGTGTATGACAAGATGTACAACCAATTATTTTCTCGTTAGATTCCTTTAGGTTAGTCCGACAATTAAGTTCCATGTAAAGTTGTCAATATTTTAATCACACATGACTTGAGGGCAAGGGAAACGACCTTATCGATGTCAGAAATGCCTTTGCGTCGAGTTTTGCCTTTGCCAAGGCTTCTATTTATTCTCAAGTATTTTCTTTTTAGGTTATCATTAACACTTTCTTTCCTAATCCTATTTAGCTGACTTATATCTACTATGAATGAACCCACCAGCGAGTGTTGGGAGATCATAGGCCCGATGTAGTCTTTTGCCTGCCATCTAAAGAACCGTAGCAATCGTGCCAAGCATATTCATTAACTTTGCAAATTTGCTTAAACATACGAATTTTTTGATAGTGCAGAGAACTGTGATGGCTCAGTGGTTAGCGTGCTGGACTCTCGACCGAAAGGGTGCGGGTTTGAATGATACAATTGAATCAGCCAGGGTCGGCAACCGTGTTGTTTCCTTGGACAAGGCAGTTTACTCCAATTGCCTCGACAATAAACAATCTACTTGTGTTGCTGTGCCGTTAAACACCAAAATCAACAACAACTGATAACGCATCTTAGTTTGTCAAGGTAGTCGATCCACTTTGCGTTCCATATCGACTCTTTGCATATGTAGCTATCCAAAAGAGTATCTACAGTTCCGCTATCTGATTAGATGTGGCTGAAAAGAAGCTGACACAATCAGATTTATTGTTCTAGTTACATAGGTGGACAGTTGGGAATAACCATGGCGGTCTCTGCAGACAAAAGTCACATGCCGCATGTCAGTTTCTCCGGTTCAAACCGTTCATATCCAAATTTTCTTCCGAATCAAGAGAATGAAGACATCCTGGGAGTTGTCATATTGAACACTCAACATGTGTAAAGAACTCTCGCAGTGGTAAGTTGATTTAACTTGCTATAAGCAACAAGTCTTTTCATCCGCAAAAAGGCACGTATTCAAAAAGACTGTTTGGACTAGCTACATATGGCAAGAGTCGATGTGGAACTAAGTGCATCGATGACTCTAGGTTGCCGAGTATGATGATTGCGTCGAGTCGCGCAAATGTCCAAGATATAGTATATGATCGCTAGGGAGATGTAATTTCCATGTCATTTTGCCGTGTAGTGAAGGTTTTGCTAAAATTGTAATTTTACTTATGTAGAAAGTAACCATCATAACTGTGTAGTTATGCGACAGTTTTTTTGTGAAAAAAAATATTAAAAAAATTAAACACTCGTATTACCTTAAAGTTTCGCTTGCTAGATCTAAACCTTCCTCTCTAATAAAAGAGATACCCCGGTGATCAAAACTATGTTAAATTTTAAATGATATATAGCTTGGGGGAAATGACGGGAACTAACCGTCCTAATATCAGCTGATATAATTGGGATTTAAAATTTGCAATATCCACTGACATACGCCTGATATCTAACCTTCGGAGATAAACACCCAATTTTCAGTTATTTGCAAATAAGCCACTTGACCTTTGCGCATTTTACAAAATGAAATAGTGACAGAACAAAGTATATAGGAACATTAATATGTAACAATATATGTATCAATATTGTACATTACAGTGAAGTGCAAAATATAGCACATATCCGTGTATGAGTTGTAAATATTGAGTTACATGTTCTAACCTTTTCTAAATGAATCGTAACAATTGTCACAATTTTTAACTCTCTGATATAAACAAAGTTATGCTTTGTCTGACATAAAAATATGCTTTTATAACTTTGTTATAACGCATTATAAAAAGGACATTACAGACGACAATTATACTTCTCCCCTTTATTACCACAAATAGGACACAGTCGTTCATTAACAGGCATCTGGACTCTACCCATCACGTTTTTTCTACAGTGAAACATTGTGAGGAGGTTCTCAGTTCTCAGTCATGTAAACGAATCTCTGCATTTCTCCGTTCTCACTTTTACAAGACGATTTTGCAGGCCAATTTCTACATTGATGTTTCGGCTTTAGATATATCTGGCACCAGAAGATTCTTAAATATATGAGCGCCAATTTTGTACATTAAGTGGTCGGTCCCTTTCTGTTCTTCATTATATTAATAGTCATACCTTCTAAACGAGGTATCTGATCGGTTTTACGACCAGTTCGAGTCTCGTTAGGTTTCGTTATGTGAGCCTTCTATGCCTCTTCGAATTATCAAAAGTTCTGCTGTACAGATAAATGATGTAACCATATAAATGAGACTTGACGTACGGGAAATATAAAAAGGAAAGTATACTGACGCCAGATATGTGATTGTGCTATTCACAACTCATTCCAGTTTTCAATGTTTGAATCATGTTGATATCATGCAGGATTATTTAACAGTTCAGGTGCAGTAAAAATGGACCTTTCCGACATTTTTTCTAGGCCCCCGCCCACGTTCATTTTAGTATGAAAAAAAAAATTATAATGCACAAAAAATATAAAATTGTCAGACTTATCACTGACACTAAAAGAAAGTAATCTGTAAAATATGAGCAAATGCAAAGCAGTAGTTTGATACATTTTGGCTCAAATTTACTTTACATTTCCTTTATTTTTAGTCCAGACTGTGGGAACTTTTCTTACGTGCTGTGTCCCACATTATGTAGCATGATGCAGCTGCTCACATCAGGTCTAAGCTGATAGCCTTACACTGACCATAAGTAATTAAATAATTAGCTACTAAACGTGGTTGATTTGACATGTAATAAAGGTCTATTAACGCTATTCTAGTTTTTTTATTTTCTGAAGAATGCCTCGGCATGTAATCCGTAGATTTCACCTCTTTCTTTTCTTAAGGATACCAAGTTTAAACGTGTGTCTATCTTTGGCCAACGATAAATCAAACTGCGATTTTCGAGATTGAAGACTATATCTGCTCATCTTCGGAAAGCACGAGTTTAAAGGACTTCGCTCTGTTAACGTTTGGCTTGAAGGTATTTGTTATAAGCCACGATTTATTAACCAACCAATATGCAATAATATAGTTTATTTTGAATTTTTATACCTCATTTCGAACCTTTGCCTTTTTAAAAACCTTCTAAATAATAATAATAATAATAATAATATTAATAAGATGGGTTGTCTATTTCTTACGAATGGAATGGTGTTTTGTTTTTATCCGATATCTAATCTGCTACTCTTGTTTTGTTCCTTTGTCTTGAAGTTTCCAGTTTGAAACTTCGGTAGGTTGTAGGATTTTCGTTTCTATCAGCTTCATTTCCGATGAGGGTTTCGGTTGCGGATGTTCATGTATCCTAGGTCGAAATTCATAACCAGCTCTTCTAAGCAATACATATATAAATATATACATGTATACCTCGGTAACAATTAGGCTTTTGTAAATATACTAAAGACTAAGCAAGTCAACCGGGTTGATATGCAGCTGATTCATAGAGTAGAAGAACCTTCCCAGTCGCTAGGGATTGTTCTGGAGCGCCAATCTCCAGGTACATGTGTGTTCTGCCAGTTTTCATTACCTATCCTAGTACATTGTCTGGCACAGAGTCAAAATGGTTTCTCACAAAACATTGCTATCTGATTCGTCTTCTAATGCCTTGACCTTTGGTAGCCACGGCATGTCCTTTGGTAACTACGTGGTAGCCAAGTCATGGTTTTTGATAGCCAAGTTATCACATTTTTGTTGTTGAGTTTCTTGTCTGGTATAATGTTACGAGCGAACATGAGCAATTGGACGATGCAGAAGAATGTGTGTTTATTGCTTCCACGTAAGAGGCTATTTGAAATTCCTTAATATACATGTACCTGTGCATTTAAAATTTAATTTCTTGGACTAGCTCTTTAGATTGTTAACATTTGGTCTGAAGCATCGAAAACAGTGTATGAAGGAAACCAAATTAATGTGTATTTTTATAGAAACCTTTATATTTTTATTTGCCATTGTACTCTACTAAAGCCAACTTTATTGTGCGCACAGTCACTTGAGCGCATATTTAATCTAAATAGGTTACATGCAAAATGTCTGCATCTTTTTCGTTTTCCCACAACTTTCCTGCACTTCACAGCTCGTCTATATCTCTCCATAAAGAAGCATGCAAATGTATAAGTGTGATTTTGTTCAAATATCAGTTGGTATTTGCACTCTGAGGAGAATTCCGTTTGATGTAGGCCATCTGATAAATGTGCAGACCAAGTCTATTCGGTTCCATTTTTGTGTTTATATGAATAAGGTCACCCACGCATCTCAAAATTTGAAAATAATAGAGTTTGATGCAGTTCTTTGATCACCACGAAGGAGCGTCAGAACAGAGTATTCTGACCAGTCATGTAGTGAGGGGAAAAACACCGCTTGCATCCGCAGAGGAACTAGGAATAGTAAATGTACCTATTTCTGTCTCATTTTTAAAATTCTTTTCCATTTATCCCCTGCAGGCCCTCGCCGGGAATATGTAGAATATGCATGTCGTAAGAGACGACTAATGGAGGCAACTTTTTTGACTGGGATCCATCCCATGATGATGTTCACGTTGAGAAGGTCTTTGGACTTTTTAAAAAATCTGACTTTGTATTTCAGAGATTTAAACTTTGTTGTCTTTATCTTTTTTGTATGCCTTTTAGGGGGTTCCTAAACTTACTCGGCACAATATAGTCAGGAATGTGCTGGTGTATCGTTCAACCCTGTACATAGATATACATCCTCTCCATTTAATGTAGGGACATCGTCGCAAGCCAAGGGTCGTCGATCCACAACGACCCTTGGTTTATATAGCAATTGGAAATTGTGTTTTGAACAAGTGTCCTATTGTTGATGAAAGAGTTACTGTGCGTAGCAAGCGAAAATCAGTGACCAATGAGAAAGTTCCTGAGGTCTGTTAGGTATTAAATATGGCGACCTCCACACTTTCCACATGCCTTGACTTGAAGGAAAAACTTGTATGAACGATTTGAACTGGAGAAATTGGCTGCATATAGACTCAGTTCTCGTATGTCAATGTGTTCCTGATACACGATTAATGCTCCACGTTCGCAATTTACTTTCTGTTCAAATGTAACGAGCAATTTGATTAGATCGGTTTCTTTCAACCTAAATGCAATGAGATAGCGGAGTAGTAGATACTCTTTCGGCTAGCGACACGTGCCAGGATCAATGTGGAGCAAAGTGGGCCGACAACTCTTGACCAGGGAATATGATGTGGGGAGGGCTTAAGATATAAATACTTTAAAAATAATACTGTACATGCTTAATAGGAACTTGAAGCAATGCAAGACTGTGATCCATTTTCAAAAGAATTCATTCCATGTCCTTGTCATATGTAAATATGTAAGCTTTTTATAAAACAAAAATAAGAGATGAGGTTATATTGTGTCGCGTCACGCATAGTACACACATAACTGATCCATGCATACCTTCTGAAGGGTGAACATCGACCGAAACACGTACTTTGCCTGAGTCCACTGACAGTGGAGCATATTCTTGTCGAGTGTATCGGCTTTCAAACTGGGAGACAGAAATTTTAATCTGTCAACACGATCAAGCAGCTTTTGATGATGTTCCGCCAGAAACAATCTTTGACTTTCTAAAATAATGCGGTTTACATTAAAAAAATGTTGACCCAATATTTGAAGGACTTTACCCTATTAATATTTTCGTTTTCTTTATATACTTTTTTAAGGAACCGAAAAATTTGCCATAATTTACCTATTATCTTTTACCTTGTACGAGAAAATATTTGTTTTTATTTGGAAGGAGTTATCTTGCTGAAGATTTTCACAATTGTTAACTTTTTAGTTTTTACAATCATTTTTAGACCTTTGTCTTGTACATTGAAGGACTACATATGTACATTTATTTGGAAGCGTTTATGTTCCTAAAGTTTATCTCAGTTTTTCCCTTTATTTTTAGAACTTAACTTTAATCGGTACTATATAGCCAGGATTGTGCTAAGGTTCCGTTAAATACTATACCTACCTACCTACCTACCTACACACATACATAACAAATATGGTAAAATACCAGAGGAAGCTTTAGTGATGCCATTGATTTTTACTTTCGAATTTATTCCAGCAAAGATTTATTTATTCATTTCCAGCATAATAAGTACCAAGTCGTCCAATGCAGGAATATTTAGCTCGCCTATAAGCCACGTGAGAACTATGAATGACAGGTCATTTGTTTCCAGCGTATGTTTGCACCATTGTTGGCGAAACAGCGGTGCTGACAAGATTACATCAACTATTATGAATACAGACCTATTCCTAGGATATCATAAAATGTGCATCGCAAAAGGTGATACATGATTTCTGTGAACAATGATCTGAAGCTAACGTAACGTGTACTGATTTGGCTTGCGCCTAAAATATGTTTGCGAAACAGTAATATGATATGGAAACAGTCAAGGCTGAAGGTCCATTTTCAGCCATTTTCTATTTACTGTTGATACACAATATGATTGATTGTAATTGTCGTCTGCAACGAGAGACCCTAAAGCAATCACCCGACTGTCTGATGCATTACCATCTACCGCAATTTCAATGCTATATGGCAACAATATGGTGATCTCGTTATCTGAATGATAAAGTGAGGCGCACATTCCAGCTCATAAAATGCTGTTGTATCTGGATGCGCACGCAGACGTGTACTTTGCTGAGATAACCTTGTCTGTGATTGCTTGGTACTGACTTCTTTGGATTTTCGACAGAAACGTACAGGATCTAGTGCATGAAAGTTCTCAAAATCTAGTCCTAAATCTACTTATCAAACCAACCGGCATATCGTACTCTTTAATAAAATTACGAGTGCTATCATTCTGTTCAATTGCAGCGAGGACTGGAGTTGGCCTCCGGTTTGTACATTTGTGGATTGATGAGACTCTGTTCTAAAACAAAAAGCGAAGTAATCCCTCAAAATTCAGAACATAAACAAATTACCATTTGGACCAATTTTCAAACACATTGACTTGAATGAAACAGTATTGTATGCTGCATGTCCATATTGAATGTGATCGCTGGAAAGAAAAAACGACCCCCACCCCCCACCCACAAACAAACTAACAATGAAAGATATTTTAAACTCTAAATCTGAGTAGAATATTTTAAGCGCTTTTATTAGACACGTGTCGTGCGCATCCATATACATTGTAAGTACTTAATCCAAGAAGCTGATGTTGGCTAACTATTAACATTCCCTCAGCCAATTCTTATTATGGGTGCTTTTGAGAAGAATACGTATATTAGTCGCTTATATTGGATTTACGTCTTTGTACACTTTACGGGAATAAGCAACACAAAATACTTTGCAACAACGAAGGCTTTGCTGTTACGATCTTCCTTACAGCACGAAAGTATAATGCTATTCATTCCGCTGTAACTGTGTTTCATACATCTTAGGATATAACACTCCAGCACAGTGGCGTCGACATGTCATTAACCCTCTCGCATTTCTACGGAGATTTCGTATTAAGTATGAATGAATTAAATCGGAGTGTAACAAGTGCTCCTTATGAAATAAATAAATTTAATAAATTGATGTTTGCTAATTTGTAGGTAATTTACAAACTTGGAACATTTTTAACTATTTGTTGTGATGCATAGTTCTTAGTGGGTGATAGCTCTTTTGCTGGACGCTATGAACACTGACATTGGTGTAAAGTAGAAAAGCATAATTTGATGATGAGAACATCATCGATGTAAGTTGGTGTGGGGTGGGGGCGGGAGGAACAGTAAAGCTTAAAGTGCTACAATCATGTAGCTGCATTAAACTCTCGGAATTGCGACGTGTGGTCATCCGTCGTGGTTGAGGACTGTGTATTGTCTGGTATGATACGATATTATATGATAACTTACAGCTCCCAAAGAGTTTCGTGGGATTTATCAATAAACGGGTTACCAGCTTTGGTCAGTGCGTGGAGTGTGTCGTTTTGAAGGGTTAACACAGACCTTAAACTACCGGTTTATCGTAGTTACACAAGACATGCTCCAACACGGTTCTGGATGCTTTTTCTAAATAAGTGTACATCATGTTCTGTCAATGTCATTTCCCGCACAGTCAAGGTCGGCGAGATCTTTGTACCAAGCATAATAAGCGCTTTTCATTATATCCTTCGTTTTGATTGATGTCTAACATATGAGAGTAGTTTGACTGTTGCTAGGCGCTTGATGAAGATAGGAAATGGTTATTGTTTAGTGTTACGAGGATAGATTTGTTTTGCATGTACCTGTAGAATACATGCCAAGACCTGCTTTAAGTTGGAATTTGTTTTTAAAAATCTTACTTTAATGTCTTGTTGACTTTATTGCTATTATCTAGCAGAAATATGCTTTGTCCATGAACATTGTTCCTTTCTCTTATACAAACAGAATATTAAATTTGTGCATTGGGTAGAATCATATCTTAAGCAGGGCCGGCGCAATGGTATTTGGCGCACTAGGCGAACCTACAGCCTTGCAACCCCCTCCCCCCCCCCCTCTTCCCCACAATTAGCTTTCGAAAATCAATATTTTAATAGTGTATATTTATTCTTTCTTTCTGTTTTTCTCTTTCTATTTTAGACGCTTGTTATCTTCTATTCTACGCTATTTCTCTTTTTTTTGTTTTTGTTTTTATTCATTCAGTTTTTTGCCCCCCCCCCCCCCTAAAAAAAAAAAAATTGCCGCCCTTAGCGACCGCTTTGTTTGCCTAGCGGTTAAACCGGCCCTGATCTTAAGTATATGGTTTTCAAATATGTCAATAACACCTGTGGAAGCTTCTAGGCTGCCACTTTGCTACGCCAACGTGTGGAGATATGTATACCTAATTCTCTGGCATTATTTTGTATTGTGGTGATATGCTAGATAACATTAATACAAGCCATTGCCTGACTTTTTCTTCTATATAAGATTCACTCGATTGGACTATACCTTTGTTTTGTACCAGCAAGACTAAATTTAAGTATGATTGTTTACTCAAGTCATAACACGAGATTTGGGGAAAATCCGCAATTCTGGCTATTTCAGGGGGAAGCCGCTTCTAACTGAAGTCATGAGTAACATTTTATAAAAACCTAATTAGTAGCAAAATATGTTGAAATTTACCTTTTTCTTTTTTTTTTAAAATGTAAATTTGAGTGTTAAGAGATTAAGTGTGTTGGAGAAAAAAGATGAGGTTGCGGGATAAACAATACTGACATTCTTCAAAACAGTAAAACATACTTTGGTCAATTATGTCTACATAGAATAAAAAAATTGTAAAGACCTAGTCTTCGCCCAAAATTCCGTAAAATCACCAAGGTTTATGTTCTTATAATAATGGAGTCGGGAACTCTCCATATATTGAGACTTTTGTTTTCTAATCCAAATACCGTTATAATCCAATTTGTGACAATACAATATGTTTGAAGTAAGCTATATTACACTGGAAATGCAGCCATAATTCCACAACTCGCGGAAACATCTACAAGTGTCGTTGGCTTGCTTGAGATGCAAGACTGACATAATGTATCTGTAAGTTTTACAACCAGATACATTGAGTAGCTTGTTTCCTATTAAAAAAAGACTCAGGTTAGGGCGTGCCAACGTTGGTAATTGCTAGTTCTATTTCCAATCTTAGACCAGTCACTTCAAAGTAGCACCAAGATGGGCGCTTCCACCATTATACAAAAACTTTACACTGGTAGCCAAACATTTCAATGTCACATACCGGAAATGGGTGCATGTTCGGCTAGTTATGATATATGTTTTTACATCCTGTTTTCGATTTACCTTACTGCTGGATATTAGTCTTTCGTGGAAGTGGTGGGTGAGTATTTGCATATTTCATATTTTTCATGAAAGGTGATAAAGTTCCGATCACTTTATTTTCCAAATCATTCTTTAGCTATTCATTTAGTCTGTCGAGTGAGGAAAGAATGCAAATCACTGATGCAACTTTGCGAGATACGGAGTTAACTGCGCTTTTTGCTTAATTATGCCTAATTTAATTAGGCATAATTTCATATGCAAATTTATTGGGCTATCTGAACTCTGTGTCTAAAATGAACAACGGGAAGGTTCTTTTTCTATTTCGCATCGATAGTTTTGTCATTATGTAATCAATTGTTCGCAAGCACTCAAATGTGTGTGCATTGGCAAAGGTAATTTACTTGGAATTTATTCGTATAGATCCTTTTAATTTAATGATACTTGTTTATCCTTAAATAGAACGTGATACTTTGTGTTTATCCCTAAATATAATGTGGTACTTTGTGCTTATCCTTAAATACAATGCGAAACTTTGTGTTTATCTTTAAATGCAACGTGATACTTTGTGTTTAGACGAAAATGATCGTAAATAGTATTTATATTTGCTTCCAAGATTTCTGCTTCTTACTTGGAGAAATGTAATGACCAGAACAATCGATAATGTTTAGACTTGACGGAGGACAAGAAACAAGAAAACCTAAATTTGTGCCTAAAACTTGACTCCTGTATATAACAACCGTGGATTATAAGTGAAATCTTTGCATCTAAGTATATAAGACGAGAAAACATGCACTCTTGTTATTTCCACCGTAAGTAAGCGTACTGATAGATCGTAATATACATGTTTCAAGCAAAGCAGAAGATAATGGGATAATTGGCACATAAAGTATTTTCAACCTTGGAATATACATTAGGACTTGGGAAACACACGTGTTGGTCCTTTCATAAACTCATAAACTCTTCTGTTGTACCCTCAGTAACATATGCTCATGAGAAATGTCTTATCCTCCCGTAGGTTGTACACTCTTTAGATTAAATGTAATGTGATTCTTAATATATTCTTTACCAAAGTTATTATTCAGGTTAGTGCAACTACCAGTACACTGTAGCTCTCCTAAAATATCTTCTAACGCGCCCAAGAAAGCAATCGTGTAGACATGAGATAGTTACCATTATAAATAGATTATTTTATATAAAGGTCAAAATACACAAATTAGGGAATTGATTGGATTCAGCTGATTTCCGTGTTCTGATGAACAAGTAGCTATAATAGCTTTGATTTTTCTTACCAAGCAGGCATATTTTCTTTTCTAATTTTCAATTATTCTGTTATGGGATTTGGGAGAGGTGGGGTGGTAAAAACTATTTGCCATAGATCCACATAGCAATATTCTGCCAAGTAGTCGTGTTCTTTGACTCACTATTTTTCTAGACATTTACGGCATACACCTCGTCTTGAATGTTCCTCAAAGAGAAACATACGGGCGGTAATATATGCGTACTCTTCTATAAATCTGAGGTATCCTGCTACGCCGACACATGTCTTCAGTTACTGGCGCATGTATACGAATCAGTCCAAAGTGCAACTCTATAATTTTTCCCTTGTGAGCAGCTTCAATTACCTGCGAAGGTAGAGGATGGACATATATGATCTGTCTCTCCGATGAGCATAATATCCTTCGTCTTTGCTCAGGAATATAAGTTAAACCGGTATAGGTAACAATCTCTCATAAATATAATAACTGTAATTATAATAAAATTTTCAACCGTAAATAACATTCATGGGTTGAACACACCTACCTAAGGTAGATCCAACATATGTGATCGCCTCTCAAAATATCCCTAGATTAGTCGATGTATGGGTGGAAAACAGTCTCTTTAAGAAAATAAAACTCACAAATAAAAGTGTCTCTATTTATAATCTTTCTCCCAGATTGCATGAGTTTTCACAGTTAACAATTTTGCAATTTAAGAGGCACTTGTATACACTTTTGGTCGCAACCACAGCTCCGTTCAAGTATTTCTGCATATTTTTAAATTTGCATTCTTTTTATATTTATCTTAGTTTATTTTATAGACGAAGCACAATTTTCAACGAATATTGTCTTCATTTTCACGGAGTTGCTAATCTGTAATCAATTCCAGGAAATGCCACTAGTTTTTTTTCTTTTGCTCTTCATCAGTACCATATAGCCTGTATTGTGCAGACCTGCCGTTAAACCCTATGTATCCATCCACCCATACATAAATACATCCATCGATTCATCCATCCATCCATCCATAATACTTCTTTTATTCTTCATTGATTGGTATTCAAAGGTAGAAGACATTTTAAAACGGCGGTTTTTACGCTCTAGCCCTTGAGCAACGTCCTACGATATCTGACCGGGATATACACAAATTATTAAGATCAAATAATTCAAAATCACTGTTGTGTATTTTATTTTGTACATGAATACTGTGTTATTAAGAATGATATACACATGTAAAGATCTATATGCAAGACTTAGAATAAGACTTAATGCCGTAATAACCTAGGCATCCAAATATATTTCAGAGTCATTTCACTGCACATCGCTTTCGTCAAATAAAATCAGTATTTATTATCATGTAATAAACCAACTCTTACGTTTGTTCTTATTCGAAATTAAATTTATCAAGCCCGTCGACAAATTTCAATCTATTGCTCGCCAAGGGTCGCAAAACATAGCAATTGATCAACTTGTTTCATAAATTTCGATCGGAATGAATTCACATGTAAACGCCTTTATCTATTAAAGAGGAGACATTTTGTTTCTATTTATTCGATGGTCATTTCTTTGGCTGTTTTTATAATCTATACTGGCTTCATTTACCCCAAAGATAACGATGTTTCGTCCTCTTAATGTGCTGATAAATAAATTCCCAGAGCATGAGTCTTCATTTCTGCTTCAAAGCTTGTTCAAGGGAAACAAATTTTCCAGGAATACTCTAGAACATTGGTGTTTTCACTCTGACCACGCGTCTACAAAATCAAGCGGAAGTATTGGATTCTGTGGCACGAGACCAGCATCTCCGAGCTTGGATACCTTGATCCAATATTTAGCTTCCTATCCTCTTACATGTTAGAAGTAAAGGCTTTTCAGTAAGGAGTCTTTATTCAGTCATAACGATTCCTCTTTATCCATCCACATATATTTCTATCGCTGACAAGTTTACATAATCCCTTCAAAGGAAAGCAAGTCCATGTCTTCATACTAATGCAAATATTGTGAATACAATCTCAGTGATACGCAAACAAGATTCGTGTTAAAATTTACCGCCATAACGAAAAGTAGATTTTCTGCGAAAGTTTTTTCTGCAAGATGAAATCTCACACCAATACCGAAACAGGAGTGAAGAAGAACACGTGACAGCACATGCATAACGGTAAAGTTATGATTTTTTGGGGGGTGTAAATCCTGGCAACTAGGGCGATTTAAATTGAGAACATCCTTGAACATGTTTTACTCTTTATGTGAACATTTGAAAACAGGTCGCCTCAAAGACGACCTGTCTATATTTGGTTATATCCATGTTGACTATTGCCTTCTCTTTAGATACGCTTAAGGATAATTACATTTTATTCTTAGGTATGATTGTAGTATATTCTTAGACAGCATATGAAAATGGATTAAATAAGAACACTAAGAGAAAACCAATGACTTCTGGACTAGGGGATCGATCCTTTTCACATCATGGCTGATTTGATCGAATTCGTGACCAAAGAGCTGTGAGTCCCGTTATCACAAAAGAAAACTTTAACACAGGCTCAGAATTCTAAATGTCTGCTTTTTTATTTTGTAAGGAGCAATGGTAGATTTACTAAAACTTCAGAATCACATGCATACTGTTTGGTTGAGATATTTGCACTTCTTGGCAGCAAAGGCAGATTTACTAAAACTTAAAAGTCACATATATACTGTCTGGTCGACATATTTGCACAATTTCACTGATTTCATAAAAGATGTAGTATAGTTTATACATTGGTGTCTTGAGGAATTTAGTGTCTGGAATAATTTGGTGCATAGGATCTGAATTTTGTGTTCAGACCGTTCTGTAACTGTAGAGCTTTACAGTAATTATTCTTTTATTAGAATTTAGTTAAAAAAAACCTTTTACGATTTTCTTAATTTGAGTCTATCTCATAGACTTCTAAGTTTCACTGACCTAAATTAATTCCAAGTATCATACCTGCCAATAGCATACAGTATAATATAAGGTACAACAATAATCCTCCTTAATAGTGAATCATAGCTATCTAGGAGGTAGACCAGTTGTTAGTAATAACATAACATCTCCAAGACGGAATTACCAAGGGTAAACCAGTCTATGCGCTTTAGATGTCATTAATGCATAGAAGATATCGCAATCATTGCATTAATCTTCGTATCATAGCCAAAGAAAGCTTTTTCATCGTTGCTTGTCACTGGAGTTCGTGAGTGCACAACGTGATTGCAATCTATGATGCAAAAGATGCATTTTTGCCTTTTCATCGCATTAAGGTATCACTACACAGCATAGTTTGCTCGTATGTTTTATTTATCTTTCTTCATCTTGTGAGTTCTGGGTTTTAGAGTTGAACATTCTTCGGAACCAAGACCACCTATATTCTGTTGAGCAATGATTGGTACACAACATATCAAAACTCAAGCATGAGAAAAGTGGCTTTGTCTGGAAATATTCACATTTCGATGAGTAAAATCTCAGTAACGATTTAAAGAACTACCGCCCAGTTTCTAACCTACCATTCATGTCAAAAATCTTAGAAAAAGTTGTTCTATCCCAACTTGTATCTCATCTGAATTCAAACAGTCTTTTTAGCAATGTACAGTCTGCGTATCGCCCTCGCCACAGTACTGAAACTACCCTTCTGAAAGTGGTTAACGACCTTCACTCTGCTTTGGATAGTAGAAAGATTACAGTCCTCACCCTCCGTGACTTGTCTGCAGCATTTGACACAATAGACCATGATATATTACTTCACCGTCTCCATCGTGTATTTGGCATTCACGATACAGCCTTACTATGGTTCAAGTCCTACTTGGTCAACCGGACACACATTGTGTCCGCAAATGGAAAACACTCCAACCCAGTTGATCTATGTGTTGGTGTTCTACAGGGTTCTGTTCTTGGACCTGTTCTCTTCATTCTATACACTCAGCCGCTCTCAAGTGTCATAGATCGTCATCCAGTGTCTCACCAATTGTACGCTGATGACACCCAAATATACAAATCGAGCCACCCAACTGAAGTTGATGCTATCATCCAAGGTGTAGAGAGGTGTATTTCCTATGTGAAATCATGGATGACATGTAACAAGCTGCAGATGAATGATGATAAAACTGAAGCCATTCTGATTACAACACAAAGACTTTCTCATTCACATCCTTTACCTCAAACAATAAATATCAGCAACACCAACATTAAATTCACACAGTCAGTACGAAACCTAGGTGTTACTCTAGAGAGTACTCTCTCATTGCACCAATGAACGTATGTAAGGCTGCATATCTTGAGCTGAGACGCATCAACTCCATTCGCAATTATCTTTCAGTTGATGCCACTAAAACACTTGTGTGTTCCTTAGTACTTTCAAGACTCGACTATTGTAACTCAATTCTATCTGGTTCGTCTCAGTATCTACTCCAGAAACTTCAAAAAGTTCAAAACAGAGTGCCACGAACAGAGCACACCTCCCCCCTGCTCTGTACCCTACAGTGGCTACCCATTCGATCCAGAATCAAACACAAAATTCGTTCTCTGTGCTACGTTTCATTGACTGGCACCAGGGCAACATACCTATCTCACCTCACCCATGTATACACACCAGCAAGATACTTACGCTCCTCTTCCGACACTCGTATTCTCATTATTCCTACTATCAAAATGAAGTCTTACGGACAACGTTCTTTTGCATACCAAGGCCCAGCAACGTGGAACGAATTGCCCACTGAACTTAGACACAAAGACACAGTGATCTCATTCAAGAGTGCTCTTAAAACTCACCTATTTCGACTGCAGGAATAGACTTAAAGACTTAATAATGTTTCCTTACCGTAACTATTTTCAGCATGATTTTGTTTTCTAATTTCACGGTGTTTGTTTTTCGTAATCATATCATTATATATGTTTTTTTTAGGTGTTATCTAATGTTGTAAAGCGTTTAGAGCTTCTAAAGATTAGGCGCTATACAAAGTCCTAATTATTATTATTATTATTATTATTATTATTATTATTATTATTATTATTCAGTAAGAACCGACCGATTCACAACTGTGAGCTTTCTCATCCTACGCAAAGGCAAAGAAGCTTAAATCAATCAAAACTTTAATTAGCACGTTTCTGCAAAGCAATCGTGAAACAAATAATAACCATGTTTTTGGAAACTACAATAAATATAATGGTATCTATATTTTTTGTTTCATTTAGTTGTGTTATACCTTAAGAGTGACTCGTCTGCGCTTTTTTCTTTTACGGTTTTCATCTGCATTGTCAGTCATCCAAGACACAAGAAACCCCCCCCCAAAAAAAATAAAATAAAAAAAAAAAAAAAAAAAAGGCATAAAAAAACTCAAACAATGATCATTCGCCAAATACATTGATTTCTGCATTGTTTTATACCTTTTCTAATTCAAATAATCTCACCTCTACACTTCATTTGATGTTTGATGCTTTAAAATACTGAAATCAGTTAAGGATTGAGGTTATTCAGGAAGGAATAGAAAATCCTCGAATAATAGTAGTATTTTATTTATAGAAAACTAACAACTTTAAAGGAACCTGGCCTTGATCCACTGATTATGCTTTGTTAAAACCATTATTTTATTGTTTTTACAGTATAAAAAAAAATCAATCGCACTGGCTAATTACTGAAAGAAATCATCGTACTAAGTATCTCATTATCGTCCCAAAACATGTAGCAAACAGGACGGCGCGTAGATCTGCATTCATTAGGGTGTTGAGAGAAGGACGTACGATTTGCGCTACATACAACTAAAACATGTTATCGTCAAGCCAAATAGTTGTTGCTAATTTATCTGTGAGTTTTATCTTGGAAGGATGGACGGGGGTCCAAGAATAACAAAACCATTTTTGTATAGACATTGTAGAGATACCGACTGACTGATATGCTCACTTTTGATCTCACGGGGCAGCCCATATCGCGAGCTTCAAGTGCAGTTTGGCGCCACGTGGGTATCTATGATTTTACCACTACGTCATCACTGCCATTCCACGAATCAGAGACCGTTATTTGGATTCGGTTGTTCATTTGAAGAAGTAACTGACTTAGTGTTTATCACATTAGATCTTGTGACTGTGATGTTCAATTAAACCATTTTGCAAATTTCGCTTAAGGGAAAGAAATATTATCTTAAAAAGCATGCAATATTTTATTGAAAAGATTTTAACATATTAAATTTAAAAATTACATCATTGTAATATTAAAGAATTTTAAGCCAGAAGAAAGGATAGGACATGAGTAAATCGGATGTTTCCACACACGGGAAACAGGGTTTTAGCCTGTATGTTAAAATCACAGATCACATACTTTTAATGCTTGGAACAGCTTCCATTCACATTGGATAGTTCGCCTGTACGTAAAGTCCGCTATTAGAAAAGTCGTAAATCATCTATGTCGAAATGCCAAAGTGTTCCATATTGACGTTTAGAAACAACGATATTGCCAGCATAAATCATTTGACCCCGGCGTCAGCCTTGTTTGGAATTGTCATTAAAGTCATTTATGACTTGAATTTTGGCTAAAGAAGTGGTAACTTAAAAAAAAAAAAGTGCTAGATCTGCTGATTCAAGCGTTAAAATTTCAATATTTTCGGTTACATTACTGCGGATTCCTTGGAAAATGAGGTATAAACAAGAACAGGCGTTTCTGCAAGATTATTGCAGAAACCAACTTGTGGAAGTCATGACGTTTTGAGAAAAGTGATTTCAAACGCCATGTGGGGAGCAGTTTGGTCTAAATGCTACTCTAAAGAAGTATCTTTTAGGGACTTTAAACAGCACATTTAGAGTAAGGTTGTGCTTATTAGTGACTTTAAACAGCACATTTAGAGTAAGGTTGTGTTTATTAGGGACTTTAAACAGCACATTTAGAGTAAGGTTGTGTTTATTAGGGACTTTAAACAGCACATTTAGAGTAAGGTTGTGTTTATTAGGGACTTTAAACAGCACATTTAGAGTAAGGTTGTGTTTATTAGAGACTTTAAACAGCACATTTAGAGTAAGGTTGTGTTTATTAGTCAGTGTTAGGACTTTAAACAGCACATTTAGAGTAAGGTTGTGTTTATTAGTCGGTATTAGGACTTTAAACAGCACATTGTGAGTAAAGTTGTGTTTATTAGTCAGTATTAGGGCTTTAAACAGCACATTTAGAGTAAGGTTGTGTTTATTAGTCAGTATTAGGACTTTAAACAGTACATTTAGAGTAAGGTTGTGTTTATTAGTCGGTATTAGGACTTTAAACAGCACATTGTGAGTAAGGTTGTGCTTATTATTCAGTATTAGGACCTTAAACAGCACATTAAACAGCACATTGGGAGTAAGGTTGTGTTTATTAGTCATTATTAGTACTTTAAACAGCACATTGTGAGTAAGGTTGTGTTTATTAGTCAGTATTTGGACTTTAAACAGTACATTTAGAGTAAGGTTGTGTTTATTAGTCGGTATTAGGACTTTAAACAGCACATTGGGAGTAAGGTTGTGTTTATTAGTCGGTATTATATTTTTAAACAGCACATTTAGAGTAAGGTTGTGTTTATTAGTCGGTATTAGGACTTTAAACAGCACATTGGGAGTAAGGTTGTGTTTATTAGTCGGTATTAGGACTTTAAACAGCACATTGGGAGTAAGGTTATGTTTATTAGTCGGTATTAGGACTTTAAACAGTACATTTAGAGTAAGGTTGTGCTTATTAGTCGGTATTAGGACTTTAAACCGCACATTTAGAGTAAATTTGTGTTTATTAGTCGGTATCAAGGAGGGATTGGGCGTTGAGGGTTTTATATGAATACTTACTTGCTGTATATCTTTTATTATAGTGGTTGATTCATTTTTGTCATTGAATCAGTTTTTTTACACAAGAGTTATTTAGATATATCTTCAGCCCTTTTATATAAAAAGGGAAAGAATTTAAGGATTGCAGATTAAAGTTTGTTTCGTTGACATCTGTAATACGAGAGGTAACACTATATCTCGTTGAAATAGAAAGGTGATTTATGGGTTTCTCTATGCCACACGTCTTTCTCAACATGAAAAAAAAAATCTGCATAGTATAGAGACAACCTGTAGTATGTGCGAAGTTCAAAATTTCGTGAACAAATTGCATCAGGGTCTAATTATTAGTTTTAAATATCATCCAGAATGCCTATTACCACTGTATTAAGTGTTGACGAATTTATATCCATTCTTTATGCAGAAATTAAATCTAAAAATCCCATATGCTCTTGTAGAACTCTCCAAATGGTGTAAACATAATGGAATGGTCATTAATTTAGACAAAACTAAAATGATGCTGATAACCACTAGTCAGAGACGTAACAGAATTAGAGATAATATTCTTCACATTAATTTTCATGATGTGGAACTGAAAAATGGTACGCAAGAGAAACTTTTAGGAGTTCAAGTTGATAACAATATGTTATGGTCAGAGCATATCAGTATCGTTACCAAAAAGATGTCTAAGAATATCTGGTTACTATCACAAATCAAAGAATTCCTAACCTTAAACCACAGAATAATGTTTTATAAAAGTTATATTCAACATCATCTGGACTACTGCAACATTATATGGGGTAATGCTTCTAAAACAAATTTGTTAAAAGTGGAAAGACTTCAAGAACGAGCCATTAGAATTATCCTTGACAATAATGTTGAAAATGTCAAAGAATGTATGAATGATTTGAAGATCATGACTACCTATGAAAGAATGTGTGTGTGTGTGTGTGTGTGTGTGTGTGTGTAAAAGATATCGTTTCAATTATGCATGTTTGTGCGCTAAATCCATAAACAGATTATGGCCAACATTGTTGTAAATTTGTAATGTATATATTATATAAAATGTCCCTGGGTGGTTATATATATATATATATATATGTGTGTGTGTGTGTGTGTGTATGTGTGTGTGTGTGTGTAAACGATATCGTTTCAATAATGCATGTTTGTGTGCTAAATCCATACTCTGTTGCTCTTGTGTACACTACTCCACAATACCTTGTTTGTATCATGTTTGTTTCCCAGCTGTATTTTATATATTTGCCTGTACATATGTAAATAATTGAGGGCCACAAGGGAGATTAGTTTTTGTACTAATTGTGTTACCCTCAGAAAATAAAGACATTATTATTATTTTTATTATATAATTAATGGCAAAAATTAAATAATTAATTTAGAAAAAAAATCATTAAAACCTCTCATCATCATTAATAACGCATTGCAAATATCTTAATTTGGATGGTAATGAACTATACATATTTACTTTAAGGTCATGAACTTATTATTAGGAGTAACTATCAATTTTATATACTAATTACATGTGCAGTTTATTTTTCAAAGTTTAAGCTTCTTTCGACCTTATTACTTATGAATATTCCATTATTTTTTATTAAAACAAACTAATTGCTGGATGCAATTTTATTACCTTCCTCTCGTCTAAATTAACTGTAATATTGTGGTCGCTTATCCACAGTTAATAGATTCTATAAAGACAAAACTCAGCATCCTTTAGAAGGTACTCATTATCGTCTGTAAACGCCCAACACATTTCTCCACATGATAGATTCCATTATGCCTCTGTGGTAATAAGACACATATTTCGGCTTCTCTTTACAATTATTGATACGTATCTTTGATACTGCTGAAAGTGAGCCCTTATAAGACACACGGTACTAATTATATCAACAAATGGGAACCATGATTGGTTGATAATAAAAAGTAAAACTTCAGTAAAAGAATCTTTGGATAGCTTATCTTATTTGTAAATGAAAAGAAAAATAGAGACAATGTTTTTTTAGATGAAATTTCAGTCTTTTTACAGACTTCACTTTCGAAAACTCATTACTGAAATTAGCACCTGATTCTTTAGTTAGAGAATTTCAAACACGCGTTTCAAACACATGTAGATAAAAAAAAAAATATCCCGGCTCATATGGTTTTCTGTTCACAGAAGCTTGCATCAAGGATATTTCTATACAGAAAAATATATGTTTGATCATGAGCATTCAGAAATTTAAAGTTATTGAATTTTTAACATCATGGTGTTTACATAGGTTTAATATGGGAGCCGAATTAGTACCGTGAGTCCTGTAATCCCATCCTCTGTACAAGAGGACATGAAGGCAATTTGTCATCTTTACATTATTGTATTACTTCATGATTACATTTTCTGTACTAAAATGTATGAAGGCGAATGTCATGTGCACCATGCTTCGGTCGAAATGACCTGAACTCCTACCTTTCTATCTCAAAGACAATAAACACGATTTTCCATTGTGGACTTGTACTAGGCTGATTTTCTTCCTCATGTTAAGATTTTAAAATTTGTCCACACACACACACACACACACACACACACACACACACACACACACACACACACACACACACACACACACACACACACAGAGGATTGAAAAAGGTCTTTACATCACGAATTGTTCTTAAAAGAAGAGTAATGTAAATTCTTTGATGACAGTTTTATGGCATTTTAGAATGTTAGGAATTATCCCAATCCCCTCTTTTTTTGTTTTATTTTTGAATTAAAAGACTCGATGATGCACACTATAAAGGTAACAGGATTTGTACCCATGCTCATTGTTATCCCGAACTAACCAAATTTCCACTATTGTCGAGAGTATCATGTTAAAATATAATATAAGGTCTCACTTTATGGAAATATTACGAATTGTTTTGATGTCTAAAATACGTCATCAACGACCCAATGAAATAAAGCGATAATAATAATAATTATAATAATAATAATAATAACTTTATTTTCTGAGGATAATACATTTGGTTCTGAATCAATCAACCAATCTTACATGTAGTCCTCAATAGTAGAATATTAAAACTATAAATGCAAAGTATATATACAAATATAACTCTTCTTACTACAGTGTCTGACACACACACATGTAATCAAATATACATACATACATACATACATACATACATACATACATACATACATACATACATACATACGATTAAAACATAAGTAAGATATACCTGTAGGTTTGGGAGATATGAAGGTGGTGGGGGTATTAAAGTTAGGTATCTCAGTTTGTTTGAGATTTGACATAATCAGAAAGAAAAAATGTGTGTAGCGCGCTCTTAAAAGAATAGAGTGTTGGTGTTTAATATCATTGGGAATTATATTCCACAACACTGCTGCAGAATATGTAAAAGATGTTTTGTACAGAGTCGTTTTGAATTTAGGCAAATGAAAATTAGAGTGCGAAATAGACCGCAGATTGTGTGAATGGATCTTGGAAGCTGGAGTTAGGAGATCATTGATATATTGTGGAGCGATGCTTTGACCAGATTTATATGTGAAAATAACTTTAAAGTACTTTACTCTATAATTTAAAGGTAACCACAGTAAAGTAACGAATTAATGATAGGATTTATTGTCGTTTCTTGTAATAGTTCTAGCGGCTGGTTTTTGGAGTTTAATTATCTGATTAAGATGAATAACATTGCAATTCTCCCATATGGTGCAACCATAATCAAGGCAATATATATTCATTATAAAACATTGTTAGCATAGATTCTGACACATACAAAGACTGTCTCTTCAATAAGGCTATTCTGGAGGATATTGCAGAACACATCCGCTTTATTTGATTTTCCCACGATAAATGTCTGTCAATAATCACACCTAAAAGTTTTTGATTTTCGATGTTGTTTCATTTAGTTCCCTGAACAAATATATTGATTTCCTCTAATTTGTTTATTCTTTGCCTTAATCCAATTGTCATATAGTATTTTTTTCTGTGTTTAATTGCATTTTGTTGGTTTCGCACAACATTATAACAGCATCAACGTCCTGTTGTAAATTTTGTTCAAGAGAAGGGATTGTATCACTCGCAGCATGTAAGGTTGTGTCATCCGCAAAAAGATCATTTTCAGTGACATTCATATGAAGAGGTAAATCATTAATGAAAAGGAGAAAGAGCAAAGGGCCAAGAATAGAGCCTTGAGGGACTCCACTTTTGGCATATTGTAAAGAAACACACTGTTGTCTTCATGTTAGGTAAGTATTAAACCAAGCAAGCGAATTATCAAAGATTTTCTATGCCTTGAGCATTTTCATAAATATTTCATGGTCTACTAAATCAAACGCTTTTTAAAATCTAAATAAATTACTCCTATTTTTTCCCCGTCATCTGAAACTGCTAGCCATGTATCAACCAGCTTTGTGATGGCAGTTTGGCATGAATGCTTTTCTCTGAAACCTGATTGTGAGTTATGTAGAAGATTATTTTTCTTTAAGACTCATCGAAGATGAAGGGCGATGTGTTTTTCAAGCATTTCAGATAAGGTTGATACAATTAATATAGGTCGATAATTGTTTGCCGACGATCTATCAGCTTGTTTAAAGACTGGGAACACTTTGTAAAATTTCAGATTAGTTGGAAAGATTCCCGTAACAATATTTTTTTTATCGAGCTAGCAATTGAAGGGGCAGCAACTTGTGCTGATAGTTTGAGTATTTTTAGTGAGATTTTATCTAGTCCTGTTGCTGTGATTGTGTTTTGAAGAGAAAATCTGATTTGATCACTCAGAAAGGTCACTTTGGGTCATCCTTTAGATAATATTTTACTCGGGCTCGCAATGATTGGTTAAACGGGTTTATGCATATTCATGTGAAACCAATAAATCTTATCGCGGGCATCCACTTGTGACAAGAGAGAGTGGCGCATTTTCGCCCGTGGCTTGCGACCATGGAATATTTTTTCTGCAACTACTTTGGTTCCACGATTTGTATTAACTAGACAAACAGTTTGCAAGTTTGGTATTTATCATCGAATTCACTTTATACACGCTCATTTCAAAGTCCTTTATGCTAAGATATATTTTAATCTAAACGATAGTATTGTTAACATAGCAAGAATATAATATAGACTAAATTTGAAGTATTAACATTTGTCACAAATTACAATCAATTCTTCACGTGACATGTTACACCATTGAAACTACTATAGGATGAGAGACACCTAAAACAATGTGTTATAGATGTCTCTGAGAGGATGAACTATGTTGAAAGAACCTGGTTCTCAGTTCAAATCCTATATAAACGTACTTTCCTAAATCAAAAATAGTTTTAAAAAACCCACACGCTAGCGGGGGATATTGTGACACCCTCTGTCTCTCCGTCCGTCCGAACTCTGGCTCCTCCTAAACCACATAGTGGAAATTCACCGAACTCTTTACATAGGTTGCCTATGTGATAACAATCTCTAAAAGGGTCTAGGTTTTTGCCCTTCTCATGGTGTCAATGGGATAGGGTTAAAAGTCAAACATATTTTAAAATATTACAGTTACAGTGATTTTTAAAAAAACTAAACTTCAAACATGCAGTCGTAGCACCAGGACATATAATATATGGAACTGATTATGGGCTACGACCCATGGGTCAAGGTCTGGGGTGGGTGGGATATGTTAAAAGAGTGCGGATTTTGGGTCACAACCCCTGGGTCAAGGTATGTAAAAAAAAACGTGCAGATTGTGGGTTACGATACCTGGGTCAAGGTTGGGGGAGATATGTAAAAAGCGTGCGGATTGTGGGTTACGACCCCTGGATCAAGGTCAGGGGATATGTAAAAAGCGCGGTGATTTGCCACAGAAAGCCATGGCAGTAGCTATAATTTCTTAGTTGTATGTAGAAGCTCACAATATTTCAAAGTAGATAGATGTTCACAAGAATATTTTCCAACTGGTGGTTTTGAACTAAAACAAATTGAACTCATGTACAATTACATCATTTTACATCAGTTAATGATTGATCTTGATAGGTAAATCCAGTACAAAATGTCAGATTTAGTAGACACTTTGAACCACCCGGCTCTAAGTCTACATTTTCATATTTATTATCAACGAAGAACTAATAGGTAAACGATGAAGAAACCAGAATAAATGCAGGAAAATTTACTACACAATAGAAATATTAAGGACATCAATTTAAATACATTTCGTTATGCGTTGATGTGGGCTACATCCTTAGTGTTATCTATAATTACGTTTTATTTTGAAGCACATTTATTAGTGCTTAAATTACAATTTGGTTTGTGATGCTGCTGCTGCTGCTGATGATGATGATAATGATGTGGGTAGGAAATTAAATACTTGGGTAACTTTATTTATTTATTTTTTTCCTGCAGCATGGCCGTTATGATCTTATCGAGGAAAAAAAAAACAACATTGTGCACATTTCATCTCAAGTATATTTATATTAGGAGAATAGAAGTCAGTTGAAAATATAAAAACTTCCATGCTCGTCTGTCACGGTACAATTTTAGCTCACCTGGCTGTAAGGTAAAGTAAGCTTATGGTACGACCATGCGTCCGTCGTGCATCGTGTGTCCGTCAACAGTGGCTATTTTCAACTTCTTCTCAAGAAACAGCAGGTCAATTTTTCTGGTTTAAACGCCTTTCAGTTTTGTACGAATGATGCCGATCCGCCATCGAATATGGCCGCTGTTACTAATAATAGAGAAGCCTTTAAATTTCTACTTCTCAAATACCGCTCAACAGAGTTTGACTAAATTTGGTAGAAAGCTTTCTGGCATAAGGGTCTTTCAAATTTACACAAACGATACTGATCCATCATCAAATATAGCCGAGGTTACTAAAAATGAAAAACCCTTTCAACGACATCTTTTTAAAAAAAATCAACAGAATTTGACCAAATTCGATAGGAAACATCCTAGCAGAAAGTGCTTTCAAATTTACATAAATGATACTGATCTGCCATCAAATATGTCCGCCATGAATAAAAAAATATAACAACCTTTAAACGATTTCTCAAAAATAAAATATTTAAGAAAAAGCTAATTTGAATTTGACCAAATTTGACAGAGAACATCCTGGTATAAAGAGCTTTAAATCTGTTTCTACAAATGATGTCGACCTGCCGTCAAATTTGGCCGCTGTTACTATAAATAAAAATAAAACACCTTCAAATGATTTCTTCTCAAAACCGCACAACATAATATGACCAATTTTGACAGAAGGCATCTTGGTAAGAATGTCTTTCAAATTTATACAAATGAAGAAAAAAAAAAAAAAAAAAAACGCTCGATCAACTTTGACCAAATGTGAGAGAAAGCATCCTGACATAGAGGGCTTTTAGTTTTTTTCTTCTTTTCAAAATTATTCGAATCCGTAATCAAATTTGACCGCCGTTACTAAAATTAGAAAAATCTGTAAATGATTTTTCGAAAACCGCTCAGCAGAATTTGACCATCTTTGGGAGAAAGAACACTGGTATAAAGGCTTTTCAATACAGGACAAATGATGCTGATATGGGTGAAGATTCACTAAATAGAGAAATGTTGAAACAAATGTTTTTATAACATATGAAATTAAAAACATCATTGGAAAAAATTTCTACAGAAAGCATCCCTACTGATCCAGAATCCCTGGCCAACTCCTCTTGCGTTTTGCTATTCGGTAGATGTTAGCCAGGTGAGCCTCCTCAGACATGCATAGGTCTCTTGTTTTTATGTTAGCATCATATATATCATGTCGACTGATGCATTCGAATTCCTTCAGGAATTTATGCTAAAGCCATTGTATAAAGCATTCGCGTTGAAAGCTCACGGATTCTTTAACAGTGCACTAAATTTGCTTGCCTTGTCCACCTGTACACACATTTACGTCATATGCTAAGATATAATTGTTTGATTACATTACTGGCGAGAAAAGGTGCGTAGGTTTTGAAGAGCTGATGGTGATAGTATTTCCGAAGGATTTTCATCTGACAACAGGCACAGAGACAAATCATCACCACGCCCAACTTTTGCCTCCAGTGTATCGTATATTTTCGTTTATTCGTGAACGGTTATCTTTAACCATTTTAGCACAGGTGAGTTCATTCAGCTTCAGTAGGGAGAAGTAGGCAACTTTTACTAAAGAAGATATGTTATATGAGCTTAATGCCATACATCCGTGAAACCTGTGGCGTACTAACGGGGGGAGGGGGGGGGGGAGAGGGCGCCTCGTATTCTGGACCTTTGGGCCATCATCGTCGCCCCGGGCGCCATTTACCATTAGTACGCCACTGCGGGAAACTGCTTGGGTTGCCCATGTAGTATTATATGTAGTGTATACAAAGTTCATATATTCGTTCTCATTCAGTAGTTTATCCACGATATATATATATATATATATATATATATATATATATATATATATATATATATATATATATATATATATATATATATATATATATATATATATATATATAGTCACGAAATCAGCAACGTCTAATTTCATATCAATGATTCAGTACTTAATTTCTGAATATTAACAGGTAGTACTATGTATTTATTTCCTCGATTGCCTCCAAAGAAAAAAGGATTGTCGAAGACACTTTTACTTACCCAAATTTCAGTAAGTGTAACCAGGTGAGTCAGAGCAATCAGGCAACACTAGTGAAGTGTATCTTCACTGATAACGATATTTTAAAATAATAAAATATATAATAGTTACTCGCGTCTAATATTTGTTTTATAACATGCTTTTAGTTCAAAACAGAACACAAAATCTGTCTTGAAAATTGTGCGCTTGGAAATAGTATAACTGTTGCTGAGGCATGAACAAATTCTTTTAGATATCACAAAGCAGGAAACGAAGTAAAGTTCCGGCGTAATTTACTTTCACCAATTTATCATCCAGAAAGGAGTCAAATTATACACAGAGAGGAAGGTCAAATTACGTGTTTGGTGAAAGTGGATTCCTGCAGTTTGAGAGGCTGTCGGTTCATTGGCAGATTGTCTTTAGTCTAAGCTGATGGTGAATATCAGTAGTCTATAAACAAGTAACATGTCGGCATTTTATATTTTGTATCTTGTACATCCATATTGATCTGATTTCTAGTATCACCCGTCTTTAACAAGTTTGCATCGGTCCTCCGTTTTTGTTTTTGTTTTCTCCTGTTCTAGGTGTATGCCGTAAGGTACTGTGGTTCAGGGGTTAGCGTTCGGTACTCGCTACTAGGAGTGCGGATTCGAATCCTACCACCGGATCACCCATGGTCGGATTATTGTCGTGTGTCCCTGGTCAAGGATCTTTACTCCAATTGCCTCGGTATAACCTTCATGTGTTGCTGTGCTGTAATCACCAAACCAAACGCGGTAGCTCAGTTGGTTGAGGGTCGGACTCGTAATCCAAGTGTCGCGGGTTAGATACCAGCCCAGGCCAGCCCGAGTAGGCTGCCTCGATGTCATAGGGAAAGACACTTAGCTCCCATTTATTCGGCATGATGTAGCCAATCATGTGTTAAAAGCGCCTTTAAGAGCAACATAAACAAAAACTAGATGGTATATGCGAGGCTGTATTGGCAAATACTAGTATACAATTCAGTGAAGGATAGACTGGCATTGAGAGGTGCTGACTTGGCGTTTCTGCTAAAATCAACCTTGTGTTAAAAATAGACCATGATGTCACTGCCTCCGGCTGCGTTCTTTCCGCCATATTGTTTTTCGGACAAAGCATCCAGCGACGCGTTGATTCTTGTAACATTTTCTCATACCATTTACCGCTTCCTACATCACCTGTAATATCATTGTCTCTCACTGCTTTGATACAATCTTGGACGCGGTTAATAGTAAAAAAAAAAAAAATAAGAAGAAGAAAACGAAGAATAACAATATCAAAAACAGACATCAACATGTATAATAATAACTTGTATTACTTACATATCCATGCAATATTATTACAATAATCCTCGAATTCTTCGCTATAATTATCATCATCATCATCATCATCTTACCACTATTACGATTCTAAATTACCTAAATAGTGCATTGCTGAGTGGTAAAACAACAATTCAATTCAAACGTTATGAATCTATTGAGATCTTGCATCTATACATATTTTCAAATATCAGTACACTTAATGATTAGACACCTTGCTCAACTTCCATTTAAAATTAAAAAAAAAATAAACCTCGAAATTTGTTGAATACTTTCACATGAAACTTGCAGTATATTGCACTACCATCCTAAACATGCTCCCAATATAAACCAATAACAGCATGATAAAATAATTTTAGACAATCATCATTTTCATTTCCAATGGACTGGGATTACTAATAAACAAAACAATTACTGGATAAATGAAAATAACGCATTCCAAGATGTAACTTCGCATACTTATGACGATTGCAGAACTGAAAGGTTTAAAGAAAGATTGATTAATATAATATTTAACCCATAATCAATTCGGTCCCACCAAAACAAGAACGAAATGCACGTTGTGTGAAATGTATGGATGTGCAATAATCACACATCACCTAATGGGTAATGTCACAAATCGTATTTTTCACACTAATTTTACACATATAAATGTGTGCATGATGCCAATTAAATGTTCATAATGCATTTGTTGGATATATCTTTGTAGAACATTCCTAGACATTCAAGGTAGCACTTCTGTAGTTTATAACTTCTGTCGTGTATATAGTCATATTGGAGCATTATTTACCCGACAGTCGGGCACCACGAAATGACAATATACAAGACAGTCTGGTACCTCAAAAGGGCTATATACGTGACACTCGGGCACCTCAGAATGGCTATATACCAGACAGTCTGGTACCTTAAAATGGTTATATACCCGACAGTTGTGTATATAGCCTTGGTCCACCTTTTAAGCAGTATGCTTCTGCTTCCGGTGTTGGACAGGCCTCAACATTCTAACCATCGCTGTTATTTAATATTACAATGCTCATCTACAATCGGATGAACAAGTTTAGCGCCTGGTACAGAATTTTAAGTAAGAACAATAACATAGAAAAGGTCTCTGTCTACCATTATTTTGGTGCCCCTTGTCCAAAATCGAGTTGCTGTCTATTTTTATGAACTGATGTCACTGCTTGTGACGTATCACTGAGGTAAAAAGTACAATCGCTAATATCAGTTTACAACCCTTAGAGTGTGTGTGGCGTTAAGTGGATGGAACCGGTGGTTTTCGGTGCTAGCTTGCAGTTTCTAACAAAATCAAACCTAAACCTTAGCTTCGAATTTATGCATGCGTTGTCTGGATATCTAAGACCTTAACATTTCGAACATATTTCATTTGGGGCCAAGTCAGGAAGTATCTATTACTATATCCTCGGTTGCTCTCCGAAACTGTAGATTCGGGGTCATGAACCACTTCAGGATCTAAAAAAATTAAACCAGGAAATGTACCGAACAACGCTTCCTCAAAGTATAAATCATGCATGTAAACTACAAATTGACAATCTCATACTAATTTGCAAAATGAGCTTTCTAGATAAACACCTGAATCCCGGGCGCACATTGTACCTCTTGCACTTCATAAATGCCATGCTGCATTTTGGTCAAGCGTCTGCTCTAATGATCGCAGCTTTATGGGGTTTTCTTTGCAGAGTGTGTCAGTCTACCTGTATTTCTAGTACGGATCGTCTGAAAAAAGCTGGTTCATTCTGTTTGTTACCATCGCTAATAACAATAACATAAACCCGAATATTGCCATATTGGTAATAATCTACAATCACCACACATATACGGATACCATCGGTTACTTCTATTATAGTTAACTTGGCTTGTGCGAGAGCAGGAAGACACAGTGTTACGACTGTAGGTCTTACAATAATGTAACAGAAAGAGAGTGGAACAAACAATGTAAGTAAAATGAACAAGCAATTTATTTATAGACAATTAAAGTTAAAATTCAAAAGACACTTACAGTAACGTGAATTAAATTCAAAATAATCTAATATTTCTAAGTGTCCTAATCACAAGTCATAAAGATAGAGTATTCCGAATGAATTCAAGTAGCCTTGAATGTCCTGATGTGCCAATAGTCTTGAATGTTCTGATGTGTCACTAGTATTGAATGTATTGATATGCCTGAATGATGTAATCCAGAATATCTTTGAATAAATTTACATAAATCCCAAAGTCAAGTATTACTCAGATGTGAGAATGATCAAGTTTAGTAATTCCAATGAATATTTAAAATTAAAATAGTAATTCCTCTCTCTGAATTTGATCTGATTTTCAAAACTGTAACATCTGATTGTTAAAATTAATTCTTTAATAGTCTGATCTTAATAATATTAAGTTTAGTATAGGAATGAAATCTTGTTTACCACATCTGTTTAAATATAAGGATAAGTCACCTGACAGAATATTCTAGAACATTATTAACTCTAATGGAAATTTCCTGTGCGTACTTGACTTTTCCCACATCAAGATATGGAAAATTCTAATCTAATTGTTAAATGCTAAGTAAACAAGACTGACCTTGAACTAAAATGCAGTAAATATGTTGCTTACAAAATGACCATAATCTGACTAAAGTAGAACTTACAATCATGGACACGTATTATAAATTCAATATACATAACACCTCCCCTCATAAAGAAAAAGAAAGATTATGCAATACAGCTTTCTGTTAAATATCCATAATCAAAATTTCAAAGGAAAATGTCTTATAAATGTCACTCAGTTCAATTACACAAAATAAAGCAATATAGTCTATGCACGTGAAAGTGTCACATTGTCTTTTCCCCTGATGTGTCGAATGTTAATGTTATATTCCTGCAGTATTAAACTCCATCTTAACAATCTCCCATTTTTATCTTTCATTTTGTTGATTAAATTAGGGGATTGTGATCACCGAATACAATAATCGGAGAAAGAGCACAGGTAACATACACTTCAAAATGTTGTAAAGCCAATATCAAAGAAAAGCATTCCTTCTCAATTGTGGAATCATTTTTATGGTGTTTGTTTAGTTTTTTTTATAGAAAAAAAAGCACACTGGATGATCCACACCATTATTGTCTTCCTGAATCAATATTCCACCAACCCCTACATCACTTGTATCAACAGTCATTTTAAATAATTGGCTGAAATTTGGTCCAGAAAGAACTCGTGCATTCTTAAACATGACCTTTAATTTATGAAAGGATTCCTGACACTGGTCAGACCAATGAAACTTGGATTTCTTCCTCAACCAATTTGTCAAAGATTCGGCAATCATGGAAAAATTAGATCAAAATTTCCGATTATATCCAGTCATACCTAAAAATCGCATCAGTTGCTTTTTACAAACAGGCACAGGAAATTCAGAGATAGCCTTGACCTTAGTTTCTACAGGTTTAACTTGACCTTGTCCTACAGTATGTCCTAAAAATGTGACACAAGCATGGCAAAAGTCTTGTTTGCTCAAATTAATCGTGAGATTTGCATCACTGAGTAGATAAAAAGAATTTCCGAATGGTTTCCAAGTGATCTTCCCTGGTGTCATTGTAGATAATGACGTCTTTGATGTACGCGTCACAATTATCTAAACCAGATATTATCATGTTCATAAGACGTATAAACGTTGCCGGAGAAGTTTTCATTCCAAACGGCATGACTTTATATTGATAAAGTCCAACTGGAGTTACAAATCTAAAATTTATTTTGCCCTTTCCGTCAGTGGAATTTGCCAGAATCCTTTTAAAAGGTCAAACTTGGTGGCATGTTTCGCATTTCCAATTTTATCAATGCAATCATCCATTCTTGGCATTGTAAATGAATCCGTTTTGGTGACACTGTTGACTTTTCTATAGTCAGTACACATGCGGAATGTATTATCTGGCTTAGGGACAAGAATACATGGTGAATTCCAGTTACTTTTACTTGGTTCTATAAAACCATTATCCAGTAAATACTGAATTTCTTTCTTCAAATATTCCTGTTTGAGAGGATTCATCCAGTAATGATGCTGTTTCACAGGTATAGAATCTACAATGTCAACATCATAATAGATTTTATTTGTTCGTGTAGGAACATCAGGAAACAAGTGCTCATACTCATGTGATAGCTGTTTTAGTTCGTTTCTCTCCTGTTGTTGTAGACGTGAAAGTGTCTGGTCCAGATTGTTCAATATTTCTGAATTCCGAAGGTTGGTTAAACCAGAGTCACTACAGTACCTCAGGTAGTCTCGATTGTCTCATAAGGACCCCATGTTTCACAACGCAACAATCTGGAACTTGTGTGGCTTCAGTTTCACTAATATTCCTCTGAAACAAACCGGAGATTTCAGGATCTTGTTCCTGTAAGACAACAAGTGATTGTCTTCTGAATAGAATAGATAGAATGAAATGTAAAAAGAGGATCACTGGATTAATACCTTTTGATTGCCCAATATCAGGAGAGAAAGTGGCCTCATCAAAAGACTGACCAATAAATGTGGCAGCTAAAGGAATAATTTCCTGATAAAAATCATTCTTAAGAGCTCTTTTTGCCATAGCTCTGGTAATTGCACAAGCAGGATACAAATCTGGGATTTCAATCTCAATAGGATCGCCAACTTTTTGATCCAAACAAGGCTTATGAGTTACAAGTGTATTGATAACGACCTTATCTCCAGCTAGGTCATTGCCTAGTAACAAATGGATACCTCCTATATCTAAAGAAGTCACTGCCCCAGCAGTCACAGGTCCAGAAACTAAGTCTGATACCAGATTAACACAATGGAGATCAACATTTAAAAAGCCGCACTCTACTCCCTGAATAAGTACACTTTCACAAGAAGAAGACTTCTCAGACAAAGGCTAAGTTCCTGATAACAAAAGACTCTGAGAAGCTCCTGTGTCCATTAATATTTTACTAGTAATAGAGATAGGTTTGGCAGAATCACCAATAAGTGATATAGAATTTTCGGACATGAATTGTTCATAAGTCTCCAAAACAGAATCAGACTAGGGTATGTTTGACCAACAAATGTATTGCTTTCAATACAAGATCGTGACCTTGACCTCTTTGAAATAAGTGCATTTGGAATAGCTCTGTCTTTATTCTGTTGCTTATTCTTCAACTTTAAGCAATCAGAAATGCCGTGCCCTTTCCTTTTACAGTAAGCGCACGTAGGAAGAGATAGCGATTTCTGATCAATCTTAGCAGATGTTTGATTCCTAACAGTTGTGCTGTTTTGAAATTTAGAAATACTCGTTTGAGATTGAAATGGGTTTTTTTTGTTTTTTTTTTACCAGAAAACTGCTGAGAGGAAGGCTTATTGACAAATGAAAACTTGTGAGTCAAGGAATAATCATACGAGCATCATTTTCCAAAGTTTCCGCTTTCTGCTCGTCAAGATAGGTCTTGACATCACCATGGATGCACCTCTTGAACTCTTAAATTAATACGAGCTGTCTGAAGTTATTGGAATCTTGATCAACCTTCTTGTCTGAGCACCACCTGTCAAATAGTTGTTCTTTTTTCCATTGCAAATTCGACATGAGTTTGTCCAGTTTCTTTCTACAATTCCTAAACTTCTGTCGATATGCCTCGGGTACCAACTCATAACCATTCAAGGTGTACTCCTTAACCACATCATAATCAGTGCTTTGCTGTACTGACAGTGAAGTGTAGACGACTTCACGAGCTTTGCCAATAAGTACACTTTGTAATAACAAAGTCCAATGCTCTCTTGGCCATTTCAAGTTTTCAGCATTTTTCTCAAGCGAAGAAAGTATTTATCTACTTGTTTTTCCTGAAAAGGGGGTACTAACCTAATATATCTGGTAGCATCAAAACCTGAACTTGAGTGTAAAGGAGGGGGGGGGGGAATGCTCCGCTTGCCAGTTCTAATTCTTTTAATCTGTATTGCATTTGTCTTTCTTCTCTCAGCATCTGTCTCTCCTTCTCCTCTCTATGTATGTGTATTTTCCTCTCCTCTTTTTCTCTCTCTCGCTGCATCTGCATTTCCCTTTCCTTCATTTCCCTCTCCTATCTGTCACTCTCCGGGTCCCTCTCTCTCTCTCTCTCTCTCTCTCTCTCTCTCTCTCTCTCTCTCTCTCTCTGTGCATCTACATTTATATTTCCCCTTTCCTCTTTCTTAAGCTGAAGCTTTCTTAATTCTAATTCCTTATCTTTTTTTTTAGCTGTAATTCCCTTAATTTCCAATCAAAACCAGATACAGACTTATCAATTAAACCCAAAGCACTATTATCCAAAATTTCCTTTCCCAACAAATATGTAATTAAAATATTCTTTATCTCTTGCTTTGTCAAAGACACTATCGCTTCAGAAAGATCATACTGTCTGGCAAGCTCAAGCAACTCGTCGATTTTCACAGACTCTAACGGTTAGATTGTCACTACTTCCCCTGAATGGATGATGATTATGACATTGAGTTTTCACCAAAAGACTTCTAATGATGTCTACTTTGTCGTAAATGACAATGGTGCCAAACTTATATCCAATATGTGTACCACAGCAGCTAATTTGAAAATCTTGTTATCGCTGAAGAATAGCAGATATGGTTCCAACACTCGACAGTTAAATGGTCTTATCTTGAATTCCTGGTAATTCTTTTCGTCCAGTAGAGCGTCAGTTCCTTCGAGGGACTCTTGTTTAGTGTATGGCTTAACACATGACAACCCTTTTATTCTTGAAAAAAGAGTGAAGGAAATCCTCCAATTTGTGGAAATCCTCGACAAATTCCTCAGAGATATGGCAAGACGTCTGGAAGGTCAATTCTTGATTTTATGAATGTATTTTAAATTCCTGGCGCCTGTTCAATACTCGGTGTAAAAATAGTTGTTGCCAACCAAGCAATAGGAAAGATATTACAAAATCTCGATTGAAGGAAGAAACGTGGAAGATGTTTAGTGAAACTGGGGCCAGGACTCGCCTTACAATTGCTCGAGTGTCCTCGTTTCCTTTTCAAACAGATAAAAGATAAGATCATAATTTAAAACACCCCTGATGAGGGAATGCCATTTGGGAACTGTCTTTAAGGGTACAGCATATTTGAGAGCAAATTGCCAGATGTTTTATGAGGAATAAGGAATTTCTTCTCTTTTTCAGGAATAGCAAGTTAAGATGGGTGTCGGCGACGATCAAGCTCCACGTTTCACCCAAAAACCAAGCCTTAAACAGGAGGACAATGGGAAGAAACTTGTGTTTCAGTGCACTCTGGAGGCATCCCCGCAACCGGAAATCAACTGGTTCCGGGGAACCACCCCCTTAACAGAGTCGGACCGCGTGAAAATGAAAGTAGAACCCGCAGGGAGCAACCAATACAATGTGTTCATGGACATTAATGGCGTCACACAGGCCGATGCAGGGTCATACAAAGTTGTTGCCAAAAACAAACTCGGGGAAGTGTCAGCTTCTATCAACTTAAATTTCGGAGGTTGGTCTCTCTCTCTCTCTCTCTCTCTCTCTCTCTCTCCTTTTTTGCTGAGGCCACTGCATGCTATACTTGTGTCATAACTTTATCTGACGTTAAAACACAGCCAGTATAATAATTATTAAAGTTAAGATTCTGTGCCAGTAGGGCTTCCGTTTAAAAATCAAAATACATGTGTCATACTTAGCATCAAAAAAGCAATTTATACACCCCATTGTTGAACTTTATGTTTAGATCAATATATAACGCTGCCTATTGTAAAACACGTAATAAACATTTTGCACAACGTATATATCATACTATACTCTCTTAAAACGTTAACGTTAGTATGCAGGGTGTGCTATGCGTAAACGCAAAAAATAAAATAAAAAAAAGTGTTAAAAGTGAAACATATACACGTGCAAACTTAAATAAACGTTGTATACAAAATATGACGGCACCATCACCAAAAACAAGAACAGGAAGATTAAAACAACTTTGACTTACCTATGAGCATCTGAAAATATAATTTCTTATTTTGTGACCAAGCAGATTTATTGTCTAATCTTGGGAAAAATATTTAATATTTCACCTTACTAGAACAACGAGGTCCGATTGTACATCTGTGAGTAGCTTTTGATTTTTAGCTGTACTGGTCATAGACAAGAAGAGCTTATGCGATAGGCTTGTTGTCCATCGTCCGTAGTTCGTCCGTTGTCTGTCGTCCTCCGTCCGTTAGCATACGTTTATTATCGCTACTCTTCCTACACTACTTGGAGGATTGCCATGAAACTTTACACACACATTCGTCCCATTGTCTTGATGGTTGTAGATGAAACTGGTGCTGCTCGCCAATCCAAAAATGGCCGCCAAAGCGGCCATCTTGAACATCTTGTTATCACTGTTCCTCCTGAAGGATGGTCATATCAGCATGGGGTTTTCACTAATAGACTTCTTGTGATGTCTAGTTGGTCCTTACTAAAAATGATGCCGATCTGACCTCCAATATGGCCGCATTGACAGCCATCTTGAAAATCTTGTTATCGCTACTACACCTGAATGGATAGTCAAATCAACATAGGGTTTTCACTAGAAGACTTTTGAACATGTCTAGCTGGTCCTAAAAAAAACTGGTTCCAATCTGTAGTCTAATAAAGCCGCCACGGCAGCCATCTTGAAACTCTTTTTATCGTAACTCCTCCTGAACAGAAAGTTATATTGATGTGAGGTTTTCACTAAAAAGACTTCTTATGACGTCTACTTGGTCCTACATGAAAATGGTGCGGATCTAGTGTCTAATATGGGTGCCACAGTGGCCAGCTTGAAAATCTTGTTATCACTACTTCTCCTGAATGAATGGCATTTCATCGTGGGTTTTTCACTAAAAGACTGCTTATAATGTTTTGCTGATCTTAAATTAAAGTGGTGCTGATCTGACGTCCAGTATATGGCCAGTTTGAAAATCTTGTGTTAGTTACTCCTTTTAAAGGGAATGTCATTTTGACACGGGGTTGTAATCAGAAGAGTTCTTATGGTGTCTACTTGGTCGCAAATGAAAATGACTAACCCTCAATATGGCCACAATGGTGGCTATATTGGAAATATTGTTATCTCTACTCCCAAACGGGTTTTCTCTTGAAACATACCAACACGTCAGTCATAGTAAGTATGAATGAACAGTGCTTGGTTATAATTAATAACCGTAAATAATAACTTTACCGCAGTTGCAGACTTTTATACTTTTTGAAATATCATTGAGATTATATCAGTGGCGTAACTTCAAATTTTGGGCCTCCCCCACCCCCACCCCGTAAAAACTTGGGATTTTGGGCCTCCTTGTTGATTGCCCCACCCCCCGGCACTGCAGTTACGCCACTGATTATGGTATTTTATCCGCTTATAAGGGCGCACCCAACTGCGAACACAATAGACTCTAACCTTCTGGTGCATTATACCAGGTTCTTTTGTGTTCGCAATTGGATTCGCTTTATCATGATACGATATATTCAGTAGATGGGGTTGGTACATATTATGTTTATCAGTTTTGTTGATTTAGTCACAGTTTTGGTGCGCTATGGATGTGTGCTCATACAGATCGTATCTTTAAGGCATCGGTAAAGATTCATCCAGCAACCAAAACAGTAATATCTTTCCAAATTCGGTATTACTTGAATAATGAATTAGTAAAATATGTTTCTCTTACTTAAAGTTCATCCAAACGGAAGCCATTTTATATACATGTTTAAATAAAGATTATGTTGAAATATACATATTGAACAACATTAACTGTCAGTCCTTATACATGAAATCAGTCACTAAACTTGAAGAATCGTTTTTCATTTTTCCTTAGAATGATATTTTCCTTGCATAAAGGAGTATGTTACTATCCGGCGAAACGCATATTGAAAATGGTGACCATAATTTATTTATTGTTTTCCACTGAAACTGATTTTGAAACTATTTTCTTAGTTGCAGAATTCTGACATGTGTAGGGTCCAATTTCGTTCTCCGTCTCTTCTCTACATAAATGGATTTTGGCATCATTAGTCAATATTGCAATGAAGCATTTCAAACGTCTGGCAGATGCATCAAATGTTTCCCGTACCTGCATCTTGTGGGATCAAAAAATAATAATAGTTAAAAAAAATTAAAAAAATAAAATAACTGCGAAATAGTTCTTCAGTGTTTGATAGCTGAACCAACATGTTAATATTATACAATATGCGCATGTTGTATGCATCCTATATTAGTAATACTAGGCATTCACATACAGGCAACAGGAGCAGTTTATTATACAAACGTGAATCATAACCTACCTCACACAAGACAGTACATTAATGCATTTGTTTGTACTATTATTTGACGATTTTCAACGCTAAAGCAACACTGGGCCTTTCTCTATAAGGTTGACAAAATATGCAATTTTTTTGTGATTGTAACATTTATTTTTTATATTATTTATATTTTTTTCAAGATTTTTGTCGATATTGAGAAGGAAAAAAAAAGCGCTCGGTGATATATCAGAGGAAACGAAGCCTAGAGTGTAGGTTTATTGCCCGTATAAATAAGTTTAATAGAAGCATACAAAAGATTCTTCTTGAAAAAAACGTGATGCCCACAAGGGTAAAAAGTATCGCCCTTAGTAGCAGATGTGAAAGGACTACACATCTTCAAGGCAGGCTAATGTTATATGCCATCAAAGTCTTATCAGAATTTAGAGCGTAAACTAATTTACTTTTTGGGTAAGAAAAAACAACACAAAAACAAACAAACAGAAACGGGAGTAACACAGCCGTGTCTCAGAATTGATAGATATTATTGATCCATGAAAACGCACAAAGCTAAAATTTAAACAAAAAATGTCTTTCTTGCGTCTGAGGTAGGCATGCTAGAATTAGAACTAAAGATCTGACGTCAATGATACAAAAAATATGGGTTAACAGCTGCAACATTAAGGAGTTCTAAACTTTATTAGCAAGAGATCTTTCGGCCTAGCATTTTTACCTATGAGATAGTTACCATATAATGACTTCCACATTTAGATACTTACTTACTTATTTCCTCAGTTCTAATGTTTTTCATCGGGAAAACAGACATGTGTCACATTTCAAGGTCGGAAGCCAGTATTTGAATTCGTGCACTGTAAGCATTAACCGGCGCGTGTCAGAACATCTGTAATACAGTAGCTGAAACCAAAACACCAGAATGGTTCATGAAGCGGTAAAGTGAAGTAGACAAAACTGAGTTTCAACTGCACAGAAATGACAACGCAGCATTTCGAATGGTAAAATTGTAAATAATAATAATAATAATAATAATAATAATAATAATAATAATAACTGGGTCAGGGTTGCAGGGATTTCGATTTTGCTGCTCAGATCTAAATTAACTTTACCCTTTAAACAATTTGTTTAATTTCATTTCTCTTACAGTCCCTGCTATTACGATGAGAGCGCTTTATCTGCAGTATTGCTAATGAAGAATGATTGTTTTTACAACAGGACACGGAAAAATAAATGTATCAATGTTTGTAATTGCTCATTAGAATATATACCTAGGGTTCTTCTTTTTCTTCTCCTCCTTGTCCTCATCTTTGTGGATCAGATAATAATTTTATTCAGTTAGGCGTGAAATAATTACATTACCAGCGTGTGGTGGATTCAAACCGATAACTTTAAGGTCCATACTTCAATTCTCAGTACGACATGGCTATGGGGACTCGCACTGCCTAAAATACAGTTTCATACTGATAAACTAATCGCAAGTGCTGAGAGAGAGAGAGAGAGAGAGAGAGAGAGAGAGAGAGAGAGAGAGAGAGAGAGAGAGAGAGAGAGAGAGAGAGTTTGGTTGGTGTGTGAGTGGGTTAATCTTAATTAAAATTAAGCAAAAAACGTAATCATTACGTTGACTCTCGTCCGAAAAAGGATTTGCTTTTTTTATAGTGGAAAAATATTTCAGTATAATCAGATTACAACGATGACTGAAAGAGAATTACCAAACATTAAAGACTAACATGGTCTTCTCTCCAATATACGAGTGGACATATGTATGGAGAAGATAGGTTGAAATATAAAATCTAAATAAAGCATGACTCATCCTTTGCGTCAAGAGACCATGTATATAGATTACCAAAAAAAAAAAAAAAAAAAAAACACAAAAAACCCCATTAAAAATGAAGTACTGTATGATCACGCTGTTCTAACTAGATAGACTTTAAGAAAATGATCTAAAATATTGTAATTCCGTGGCATAAGACCTCTCTTAAATTTGCTTAAAGTCCTGCTCACTCTCATTTACATAATATTTTTTCTTGTGTGTAAAAAAAAAAAAAAAAAAAAAAAAAAAAAAAAAATTGTACAGACTTATCTCCTTAATTGAAAATAAGATAATTTGACTCTTTAATACTTGAGCAAAAGATAATAATAGTAGCTTTCTTTTAGTTATTCATGCCCAAGTTATTGTATATTTCCTATTAGGGCTTACATATAAATAACGTCACGGCCCTGCTGCGGAGGACGTTAAAAGATGTGTGATTTTTAATGGGCAGTAATGAATTAAGCTCAGTAATTCACAAAATGAGTACATTTTCACATATCTGTTATCATGTTGTCAAATAAGAATGTTTTATAATTGTTTCTATCCTTTCGAGAATTGGAAAATTGTATTGGTTTTGATCATTTTAAGCAATAATAACATTTGTCCATATTATATCTGTAATTCTGCCATCGTGGGTCGGTTCCGAATGACGACGTAGTGCGTGAAAGTGCTAATATTTTAGTCCATTTTATGGGAAAGATTCCCACATGTTCTCTCACATTTTGCAATTTTACGTAACTACTTACACCGGGCCTCGGTTAATAACCGTCCCAATCATTCTTGGTAATTAAACATGTGGATTCTAAGTAACGTTGATTGACATGTCAGAAAGGTCTGTTGGAAGATACCAGTCTGCAAATGACAAAGTAAAGCAGTCGTAACATCCTTGGCAACCTGACGGAAATGGCCGAGCGACGTTCCCATCGAAAGCAAAGCAGTAGCGGATCCAGAAATATCGTATTATTTTTTCGGGGGGGGGGGAAGGGGGGCAGGTGGAGGAGTCGTAAACAAGTAGGCGAGGGGTCTGTGGGACGAAATTCCTGCGGGGGGATGCTGGGGGGTGGGCAGCGAGTGAAGCCCCCGGAAGCTTCTGCATTCTAAGTGTTTCCACGGCACAATTTTAACCATCTAATTGTAAGGGACCAACCATTAATTTTCGGGGGGCGGGAAAGAGGATTAAAAAAAAATTCTTCTTTAGATTTATTGCACACACACAAAAAAGAAGAAATAAGACGTATTATACCAATTACACTAGTTGGAAAAAAAGTAATCATCTTGAGGTAAAATAAAAAACAAATTCCCTGCTTGGAAGAAAATCTCAGCCCCCCCCCCTCTTTTTTTTAAACAAAATTAAATGATGGTCGGTCCATAAAGAAAACTTCTTCATAGAAGACGTTCCGGCTGTTTGTAGCTCATTTTTCGGGGTTTCTAGTCGGTTAAGGGGAGGCGTGGTTCCCGTTAAATTAACAGGGGAAGCGTGTGTGAAAAATAGCCTTTGCAGGGGCAGATTGGGGGCGGAGGAGGCGGGCGCCCTTCTCCCGTTCACTCCATGATCAGCCGCTGCGAAGTTTATTTTTCGCATACGTTTCCCGTTTTGATTCAACTGGAACCGTGGCTGCGTTCTTTGCTAACCCATATCAGTGATCAACATAGCATCACATATCAGTGATCAACATAGCATCACATATCAGTGATCAACATAGCATCACAGAGAGACTTATTTATTATAACATTCAATTACAAATGCTGGCCAATGATTACACTCGTATGTAGACATTGATAAATCTTATTTTCGGAGCCATGTTTAGTTGGACAGGTAGATAAGGCCGCCTGTACAATGCCAATTTCTCCGTAACTTCCGTATAGGAATCGGTCCAAATTATTGAATACTGTTAGAGTACGCCAGGCATGTACGCTGTCAATAGAATGGTGTGCCCGACAATATTGGACTGCCCTTCGCACCTTAATGCAAGGCAAAGTTATGTTATAATACCAGTATAGTGTACTCGTCTCTCACGAAGTATATCAACAACAATAACAAAAACAGAAGAAAGAGAAGTGTGCATGACCCCCCCCCCAAAAAAAAAAAAAAACTATTTTTATCGATGCACTCTTTTCGCTTTCTGCGCATGCATAGTTGGGGTTAGAGGGTTGGCGGAAACGGAAAAAGCAGCAGTTTTAAAGCAAAATGCATTGCTTTAAACAGATTGATCTTATTTGCTTCATGCACATCATTCTTCGGTCAGATATCGATTTTATAGTGTCTGCGTAAATGTATCGGACACTTTATAGGGGCTCACATTATATTTGTGCAAATTTTAATTAGTAATGTTCGCAGCTAAAAGTATGTGCGACACTTCAATGAACACTGTTTTATAAATTTTCATAAATGTTACTTTGAATTTGTTTTTTTCTGTCACATTCAAAATGTCGGAAAATCGTGAAATTATGATTGTTTAATGAAAAAAGGTCGAAAATCGCGTTGAAAGAAGGACAAGTATATATGGGGTTTCCCCGTCTAAAAATAGAGCATTGCTACGAGTAATATGGTCACATAACGCCTCAATGTGTAGTCTTAGACATGAATAGCAGGTAGACCTCAAGATGTTTTCACGTTAATTTCTGCGGTGTGAGAAGACTATTTACTGCTGTAGCCGATGGGCTGAAATCGTTTTAATGCACAGTAAGGATTCTCCAAGGCGTATATCAGTTTTCATCCTCAATGTTTAGAGCAATAGATAAAGCAAGTCATTTGTTGTGTAATGGAATCGTTGGGGTCATTCAATATATTATCGAGCGAAAGTTTAGGCTTTAACGTTATCTCTGTATCTCTCTCTCATATTGTAGTTAGATATATCCAGCGACCATAATTGCTTTGGCAAAATATGCTAGACACACTTTATCGCTTGTAGTTTAGTTTTCTAGACACTGTTGCATGTATGGTCATGCAAGTTCATGTGTGCATTCACATTTATCACTTATCTTGACAACCATAAAGAGTAAATTGAGGTTTCAATGACCTACTTTTCTTGTTAAACTGGTTATGCCAAGTTTATGGATTATGCACTGCACAGGCGAAGCAGGCAAGACATCATTCAACAGAATTTTTTTACATGTTCATTCTTTGCACAGATTTTCACATTTGTATCCATTTATAAGAGTGAAAGAAGAGAAAAACGTTTCATTTGGTTTGAATTTATGTTTCATGCAGTATTTTACTCGCGTCCTCTTTTTAGAGTACCAATTATATTCTTGTAGTAGAAACCGATCGTCTTTTAGTTATCGTTCCGTCTTGTGTTTTGAGGAACGTTTGTTTTGACTAAGTGTCATAAACGCCCTGAATATTGAACCACGAGGAGAGATTTTTTTTTAGAAACCCTATCATTAATAATTTTGAATTTAAACAAATATACATACCATAACTCCATTTGACTCATGTCTGATGGAGCGAATCAACTTAAACGGAATAACAGACATTCTGTCAGCTTCTGAACATATGATAGCAACGTTACTCACAGTGGACAAGCGAGTGCTTAACACTTTTTAATGGTGTTCGGAGTTGGACAGTTTTATGCGAATATCGTCACCGATGTTCACTGGTGGATCTTTGTTATAACAATTTGTGCATATTTCCAAGAAAATCATACTTTTACCATAGTTTTCATACTTAATTATGTGTCCTCTAATTTTGTCTTTTTTCAATCAAAGAATTACTCTTCTATCAGATGGTAAGTTATCTATGTTTTCTTCTTTCATTTCCTGTCTTAACTAACTGAATCTTGATATTTTGTTCCTTATGTTGACCTATTTAGTTTTCATTATTTGTAGATAGCGGGAAGTATAATAAGAAATTAAAAATCAAACCTTTCACCTGTGACTTCCTGATTTTTGTCTCTGAATATTTGCACTTCAAGTGAATGAATTATGATTATGAAGAACGAAAGTAATTTTTCTCGTTCCAAAACAGTACATTAAAGAGATAGATGTTCTACATTCCCCCATTGTCAATAAATGTTCAAGAACCTAAATCTAAACGTTTTGCCGTTATATCTCTACTTTACAAGTTTCTTTCCTTTATTTTCCCGATAAACTTCCGTTTTCTTTGTGATATTAAGGTTACTTTATCATATATTTTTCCGTGCATTATATGTACAACAGTGCAATGGGTAGGAGTGATTAATGAAAAGTGCTTCAAAACACACGAAATAACACACGACCTTTCTGACAAGGCTCCTCTTGATTGTATGCATAGAAGAGTATGAGAGAAAAAATAATTGACATTTTATTTGCATGCGCTAGTAAAAGAAATTGTGTTTGAAATAAAATAAAATGTGTCGATCTAAATGGATTATCTTTCTTACCAGGTGAAGGTAAGTGCTTGGGTGCGTCAAAACCAATGACTCCAGAATAGTTCCGCGAGTCTTTTCTAGTCCTGATTTGGTATGCACTATTTAAATTGTCGAGTAGTTGACGTGGAAAACATCATAACTCTACGAATCAGCTCAGTTTATGGTAGTAATTTACCTTAAATAGCTTTAAGGAATACATTCCAATGTACTCACAGAATGAACCGACCGAATTGGACTACGGATCTCTGACATGATGTCTTTCGATAAGTACACTGATACGCTAACTGCAGTATCTGAAGTGTAAGCCAGTGGATTACACACATGATATTTATTGTAATATCAGGGAAACAATTTCCAGATCTGATACTCGATTTGGGCACGCTTACAAAATGTACAGTAAACACATGCCCGTGGTGAGATCTACGATCTCTTCTGTTTCACACATCTTTAAAAAAATAATAAAAAACAAAAAAACATTCTTCCCCGTTTACATCTAGCGCGCCGTATGGTTATAACATCATACATGAAAATGAAAAAAGGAAACAACATACATGTACGTTTCTCAGGTTCCGACCTGCATACCTGACTCTCCATACCTTTCGATGAAAAACTGGAAACGCTATTTGTTGCCAAGGAGACGTCTCCTCGTGTGAGAGAGTAATTTAGACTTACATTACCTTGCAAATACATTGCCGAAGCATCCAGAACTAAACTTACATTGCCTTACAAATGCATTGCCAGAAGTATCCAGAACTAAACTTACATTGTTTTACAAATGCATTGCCAGAAGCATCTACCTACTTGTATTAAGTGTAAGTTTCCTTTGGGAAGCCATATATATATATATATATATATATATATATATATATATATATATATATATATATATATATATATATATATATATACACACACACACACACACACACACACACACACACACACATTTTACATTTCATTGTCATCCATCGAGATAATATAACGCTTAAAGCATTGGGTCGATTAGTAATGTTGATATTTTCAACAAACTGTGGCATTTTAGTCACTGTTGGGCATTTATGACGGAATGGAATATTGAAATATTGTTTTCCAGAATTGGATAGAAGTGATGGAAATTTTGTTTTGCCATTCCTCGAAGTAAACTTTTCGTACATCTTTAGGTTTAACAAAACATTTGTTCGTGCATAAATTTAAAACAAAAGAAAAAAGAAATCCCATAGATACCATGCGAATCAGCAAATAAACGAGATAGATTCGAAATAGTCTCCAATGTCTCTTTTAGGTTTTTCGTTGGACAGTTACCAGCAGCAAATCTAGAAAGGGAGAATAGCTGAGGAAAAGATTATGATATTTTAGCATTGGAAAAAGAGGACATCCAAATTTGCTGATGTAAAGTCGGATGTTCACCGGACTAAGTCCACTATTGTTTGTTTGTCTCTAAGCTTTCGAACTGAGGATTTGTTTGTTCGAATATTCTGTCACCACCTTGAATAATGTCCGTAAAAAAAACATTAATCCAATCTAACAGTCTTATAGTATCTTAGTCTCGACATATAACAATCCATCCAACCTAACAGTCTTATGGTATCTTAGTCTCGACATGTAACAATCCATCCAACCTAACAGTCTTATGGTATCTTAGTCTCGACATGTAACAATCCATCCAACCTAACAGTCTTATGGTATCTTAGTCTCGACATGTAACAATCCATCCAACCTAACAGTCTTATGGTATCTTAGTCTCGACATGTAACAATCCATCCAACCTAACAGTCTTATGGTATCTTAGTCTCGACATGTAACAATCCATCCAACCTAACAGTTCCAAAAGGGAGAATATTGGAAACATAGTACCTGTTTAAAAAACATTATCAAAAATGGTGCTATATGTAACTTAAACACGGGGATAAATTGTGCCTATACATGTCTGTTAAAAAATAACAAAGTTGTTCTGTTCTTTTTCTTTGTTTTAAGAATTCTTAAAAAAACAAACATGCTGTCATTCCTAAAATGATTTAGTTCCTAAAAACATTAAAATGATTTCGGTATCTTTCCCTTTTCCCAAATGTAAAGTAGGTTGAATCGGTAAAGTAACGCTGAAAAAAGAAATAACTGTGAAAGGTGACATGAATAATATTAAAAACCGATATTACACTTTTATTATGTTCATAAGACTATGAAATTTAACTGCTTAGAAGCAACCACTCCAAAGAAACATCGTGAAGGTTTTAGTTTTCCTCATCTATGTAATCTCATTTTCACATGGGAGAAATAAGTGTTTAGCTTTGCAGAACTGAAAGTTTTTCACAGTTACCTTCCAGTGTGCATTTTAGCATTGCCGCAGAAGTATGAGATAAGAATAGTCATGCTCCCCATCCCACACAGACGAAACTGAACCCTCTGACTACCAGGGCGCTTTTGATTTTCGAGACTATTGGGGTCTCTGTCAAATCATACAACATTAGTGGGGCCCCTTATAGCGCAACGGTAATGGACTTGTTTTGCTCTGTTGCATGTCAGTGTTTCATCTTCGGCTGCGACAAGGCCAAGTTTTGATTTATCTAGGGTTTATTGTTTTCTCAGGATATCTCTGTTTTGTTCACCTGAACGACAACTTACGCCATCGCTTGAACGGAGCCGTTTTATAGACAGTTAGAACTTGTTGTACAATGTACGTTACATTAATACAGTTTAAACTAATTATGCAGTACTCGCACAATATTGACATTAACTGTAAGAAATATTGACATTTACTCCACTTTATGGAGATCCAGTGAAGCTTTATTTCTTTTCCAAGGAGGTATTAAATTATTTGTATACGTCCGCCATTTTGTGTTATGACTGTCAGTCTGTCTGTTAACTTTTCCTATTTCTCACAATACAATAATCTCAGTTCTACAGCACGTTCCTCCACCAAACTTTGTGGATAACTTGCACTTCGAGTAAGACAGAACCCTGCCAATTTCGGGGTCCAAAGATCAAGGTCACTGACTGAAAGAAGAAAGATGGTTTCCGCACAGTAGCTCGAATTCACTACATCTACAGTTACCAAACTTTGTGGATAGCTTGCACTTGGCGAAAGGTAACCCTATCTATTAGGGTTCAAAAGGTCAAAGGACAAGGTGAATGTGACTGAAATAAGATATAATCACCAAAATGTGTGAATGGCTTACACTTGGAATAAGGTATAACTCAATCGATTTCGGGGTCAAAATATCAAAGATCGAGGTCACTGTGACTGAAAGAGAAACAAAATGGTTTCAGTACAATAACTGGAGTTCTATATCACTGGCCTGGATCAGACTTGGTGCACTTGCACTAAGGAAGAAGCGTATTGATTTTTGGGTCAAAATATCAAAGGTCAAGGTCAATATGTCTGGAAGAAGGAAAATTGTTTTTGCATAATAACTTTGGTTCTAGACGAACCGTGACAAACATTTGTGGAAGGCTTGCACTTAAGACATGGAGAAATCTATTTTTTTTGGAGTCAGAAGGTCAAAGGTCATGGTGATTGTGGCTTAAAGACCAGACGTTGTGGATGGCTTGTACTTAGGGTAATTAAGCAACCTCAAGATTCTGGGTCAGAGGTCATGGAAAGTCTAATAAGAAAATAATGGTTTTTGCACAGACCACATACCCTGACCAAAAGGGCCTGGTCATTGAGACCCATTGGTAAGTAATCTCTAGCGTAAAGTATGCACTACTTGTTCCTACATAGAGGACTATTAAACATGGGGCGGACGTATAATTTGCCGTTAACTGTACTCTTGTTAGTTCTGGCACCCGAGCACTGACGTTATCAGAATTCGATATGAAGAGTGGGGTTTCCTTTCAAAATGTGTTTTAAAAAATAGAAAAAGGTGTTCAAACTCGTCAAACGAAAGTGCGAGAAGTAATAAAGGGAGCGCCTCCCTTTATTACTTCTAGAACCGATCTTATCGTATAGAAATGTGCGAATGTCTTCTTTGGATATCTCACTAATTTTGTTTCGAAACACCAAAATATTTGGAGACAAGAGTACAATTATATTTGCAGATATTCGCTTCTTCGTGTTACTCATCTGAAAACTTTGGAGGAAACATTGGCTGTGCACATGCACATGGAGGCTTAACAATCATGGGTATCTTGTCTGTCTATCAAAGTATCTAGGTCGTCTGCTCTTGTTGAGTATCTGAGTCAATGTATATGTCGCTCCTTTCTTCCCAAATTCAATCAAGAATCTCTCCTATGCTCTTCTGATTCTATTTAACAAGCAGAAAACAAATGGCTTTATACATCGATTTATACATTGATGAGTATTTAGTCAAAATTCCGTTGTTTCTTGACTATGATGATAGTGATTTCGTGATTGAACATTTGTACACTCTGTTTTAAATGAAAGAAAATAGAATTTAACACCAATGTTGTTAATAATTATTGCTAAGAGGTAGAGGATTATTTTTCCTCCTAATATCTTTTCCAGGTTTGAAAGCTTTCTTTTTTTAACTCTCATCTCTTCTTTAGTGCACAGAGTTGCGGAACTTATTAAGATCATTTCTTTTATTTGTCTCATGCCAAGCTTTGCAATCATTACACAACCCTCGCTCATCACTACACTGTAGCTTTTTATAAGTATGAGAAATATGCAATCAGATACTTCCTTTGGTTGGGTAGCCTGTTTAGGTTATCTATACAGTCATTCCGACGACTGGAATCTGGTCAGATGGCAAATCTTTTCAAAACCAAATGAAAACAAAAACTTGTTTGGAAGCATTTCTGCAACTATATGTATATCAAGTCATTAAGACATGGTTTTACGTTTTGAGAAGGATGTTGGCCCAGGTTTCTTTTGTACTTAATATAAACAATTTTTTTCAACAAGTATTTGTATTCATTATTGATGCACAAATATAGCGTCGTTTGAATCTTTTGACGTATCCATCCTAGACCTCAGAATACGTTTTCAGTGTATGGACATTACTGCACGGGATTAAATCACTGGTTATTTTTTTACAATTATTTGCTTAACACTTCTTGGTGTGTTTATTATATGTTGTTATGAGTACACGTCATCCTTGTCTTGGATGAAACCAGAAAACTGAAATGAATAGAATTAATTATATTTTCAACAGGCGCTTCTTCTTAAAATGTTGGTTAACTCTTGAGCACTTTTCTCATAGGCAGCATTATGACTACTAAACGATCGGAGTTCCGAATGAAAAAAATGCACTACAATTTATGTATTGCATTCTCGTAAAGGCCTAGGTGTCATGTTCATGAAGATAATAACGACGCTGAGAATGTAGCACTATAGTGTCATGACCTCTCTATCTTGTGCATATATCAGGGTAGTCTCATGCCAAGGGTCGTCGATCCACTTCGTTCCACATCGACCTTTAGCATATGTAGCTCGTCAAATCGAGTCTTTTGAACAAATGCCCCTCTTGCGGATGAAAGAGTTATTGCCTGTAGTAAGCTAAATCAATTGACCAATAAGAGAGCTCGTTACACAGGTTGGGTGTTCAATATGACGACTTCCATGATATCAATAATCCTTGACTTGCAAGAAAAATTTGCGTGTGAGCGGTTTCAAATGGAGAAACTGACATGCAACATGTGTCGTTGTCTGAAGAGGCCGCGGTGATTATTCTCAACTTATTTCCGAGGTAAATAGAACGAGCAATCTGATTGGATTAGTTTTTTTCCCGATGCATCCCGTTAGATAGCGGAACGGTATATGCTGTTGCGACTAGCTACATATACCAAGGGTCGACCGTCGATGTAGAACAGAGTGGCTAGCGAAGATGCATTAAACCAGACTCTCGCCTGACGACGTAGACTATTCATATATCATTCACGTGCGGAACTCAGTTGTTTGGATACAGACTAGTGACTAACTGAGAAATAATCCAAATATAGATCCCTCGCAACACCGATTAGAACTTGCGAGAGTCCATCTGAACAAGACTAATAGAGCCTTGTTTCCAGTGGTTGAAAATATTTGGTTTTGTTCGGTCCTTATCCATGTTTAGGTAGACGCCTTCCCAAGCCTCACTCTTTATCCATCATCATGATTTACTTGTGAGCCGGATGGAACGTTTGTGCGCCAACTACTGGTCGCTTTATTTCGTCTCCTAGCAACAGTTGAGAAAAATGGATATATCTGCCTCGACCTTGAATGATGCATGATGTCTAGTTGTAAATTCCTATCCTTTCGCCTTTAGATGAAGTTGTATACAGTCCGATTCCGTAATGGTGTCGCCCGCGCTGGAGCAAGGCTAGTTTTATATTTCTTGTGAGGAGATTGGCCTATTTACGCACAGGCCTATGCAAAGTCAGTTGATGTGGACAAGGGAGCATCCACTGATATACTACATGTTCTCTCCCCCTCTCTCTTCGTTCAAAGTGATTTTATCAAGCAAAGTTTCTAGTTTGGTGACATGTAAGAACACCTTGGCAACATATTCGATATTTAAAAACGTTTTTTTATGCATATGCATTTTCTACTTTAAGAAAATATTTGTTAGGATTATTTTGGAATATCTAGAGCTACCGTGCGACTGTAATTACACAGGGATATACCTTTCCTTGTCTGCCTCGCCAGATATCTCTGTCGTGACACCGAGGACTTCCAGGCAGTTGACACGTTGCCTTGCAATACCTGATTTGTACACAGCACTGCATCTTTTTGTTTTTATTTACAAAGGTTACATAAGTATCTTTACATTTGTAAAAGATATGAAAATGTACTAATGTAAATTGTTTTGACTTTTTATGCTAGTTATAATTAACAAGATTGTGATGAAGTGAAACCTTTGAGCGGATAAATAATTTTGCTCATCAATCAACGGTATATACCTTTTCTGTAAACCACTTTGATCCTTTTGTATATGTGACTGAGGAATAAAGCTTATACTGGTATATTCTACATGGATTTCAAAATGTATAAGTGTTACTTGCCTTTGAATTCTTCTTCACTGTATCCATTTTTCCCCATATGAAAAAAAGTAGCAATTCAGATTTGTGGATAATTTTGATAACAATTGACTTCATTTTGTAGATTTGTTTTCAACACAAATTGTTACAAAAATTATCCTAAAATGTATAGAAAAGATTTGGCTTTCTTTTGATGCAGTTTAAAGTGAATTTTAAAATGTTATTGCTGAATAAGAACGAAAAACAAGAATATATCCCCTCTATCACAACACCACATTTCACTGATGAAAACCTCTTCCATTGGTAATAAAGAGCTAGGTAAGAAGCTCGAAGAATAGGTACCCTACTGTCCCTTTGATGGTCATTTGATCTCAGTGACTGGGGACCTCATTTGTATATCTGTAGGGAATGAGATATAGAAAGGGCTTGGATACCAATTCCTGTATAAATTTAGTCCCAGAACTATCAGAGAAAAAAGCGTTAAGTTGACATGTATTATGCTGCATCTCGCGAATCATACAATAAGTCAATATTGACTGTACAAGAAAGAGGTCTTAATTTGTAGAAAATCATGGTTTTAATCCTGTGTTATAAATTACAATATTTTACATTTACATAGCATATTAGTATATTATCTATTAAATATATTTAATTGATGAGAGAATGTTCATCATTTATCTTATACTGGTTTCATGCATTTCATTAACTAAAATGAAAAAAATGTGTTCGTGTAGATCACATTAAGTGTAATCACAGTGTTAAAAAGAAAGAATTGAAGTACGTTCAAGTACCTAAGAAGAAGATGTTATTCTTTTCTAAAATTGTACATTTTATAAGATCAAATAGCAGATATTAAATATTCTGACATCTGACATTACACACAGATTCTTTATTAACATTTAAGTGCTATAGAAAAAGTTTTTTTTTCTTCTAACGTTGAAAGCTTTAAGATTTATTTAAAGACTGAATTATTTTCCAATACTGAGAGATCATTGTTTAATTTAGAAATGGTACAACTATTTCGATGGCGTGTAATTTCTTTCCACTTTCATCTATAACGTTGGTGCAGACTTTGTCAGCGTCATTCATGACATCTTTTGGTTTGGTAAACAAAATGGATGGTTTGGGAGAAAATAAATATTCTATGCTACCCAACAGGCACCCCCTACCTGCCGCGAATAATTTGAAACCTGTGAACATTTGACCCTTCTCTCAGTGCCCTAGGTTGCGGTGCCCAAATTAATATTTCCTCTAGTTCTGCATCGAAACTTCGGAAGGAATATTACCAAATTTTGTATAATTCTGCCAGATGATACACGAGGAGAAGGCCGCGTCAATGTACACACTAGCAAAGAAATAAACAGACAGGCGAACAGAAAGATAGAGTTTTTCACAATACCTTTACAACCATATTATAAAATAGTCAATGAGCATGACAAATAACATAATAATTATTTCTTTTTTCAGAAACGTATTATATTTCTTTTGGGGAAAGTTTCCTATTCTAGATAAAATTGCCTATTTTCTCAAAAGCTTGTTTTCTTGTCTGTGGAACGATACTAGTATGTACATGACGAGTAAATGTCTACATGCTAGCGGCTAAAGCATTAGTCTTCGAGATACGATCAGCTTGTTTAAAAAATATACTCGATCTATGCACCTGATCCAGTCATTATATATACACATGTTGACTTTTTTTATTTGTAACTTACCTATCACAGCGCATTCGGTAACAAGCATGCATACAAGGCCATACATTTTGTTTCAAAGGTGTTTTCAGTTATATTTAAAAAGTATTATTATATACGTTGGAAAGTTGTATGCCTTGCAAGAAAGGGGTAATTAAATCCCGAATCCTGATGTATATAAATTTGGTTTAAATTCTCTGTCAATTGATGAGGAAGTTATATAAATGCTTTTTGTAGTTGAAATACCCCTTCAATATCCTCAGTCGAATATTATATATAAAGTAATTTACAAAGTGAAGAAATAATGAAAAGGATACTAAAAAAGCTATTGTACGGTGGTAATAGGCGCTCCAAATAATATTCATGATTTTTTATTCTACACAAAATGCAGAGCGAATTGATTGTAGCACTTATGTCTGCCGTGTCGAGGCAAAACAGCATGTTTCTATAGGATCGACACAGTACGCTGATATGCTGTAGCCTATTTCCGAAACAAGCTAAAATAAATAAGCTGCAATGACTCGTGTTTTGTTCCCGCTCGTCTTAGCCAGAATCACATTGAAAAGCAGATAGTATCTTCACATGCAGTGGTCGTTTGGCAGTAACAGACTACATATATACGTGTATATTCTCCAGTAGTTCCAAATATAAACATATGCCACTTATTGCGATCAATCGAAGGGTTTTGAAAATCGTGCTCTCTCTGAAGCGTACTGCCAGGGTTTCGTAGATTTTGTCAGTTTCATGTGTGAAAAGGCAGCCGCTATCATGCTCGATCCGAAACGTTGTTATTACAAGGCATGTTTGGATTCCTATATACCGTTCATATAGCTCTTTTCGACCAAAAATACACAGAATGAGCCAGGCACTTTTTCGACCCAAAATGCACAAAATGAGCTAATGTGCATTATCCAGTAACACTTGCTGATCCATATTGACATCTGAATGGATTAAAGATCAGTCTTGTTGTCTCTGGAACAATTAGATAAGGTCAAAAAAAAAATCCGTCTTTTATCAATTTAATTTCATTAAGTGTCACATGCAACAAAGCAGAGCAGGTTTGATCTGTACTGCATATCTGAGGCTAAGGTAATGGACCTTTTAAAAAGAGTTTATTAATTTATTCCACAAAATTATTTCCGATAAAAAATGGCATTGCGCACATACCCTTGGATAAAACAGCAATCAACCATTTCTGCACTTTCAGATAGCGGATGCGTTATGGTACTTTCAGTAATTTGATTAAGTGTTAAAATTCTCTACCTTGGAACATTCGTATGTCAAGTAAAGCTGTCATGTATCGCACATTTCCTCAATAAGGAAAAGGTGCCGTTTTCTCATTACCATTAAACGACTCCTCAAGATAAATACGAAGAAAATCTTCTCATCAAACGAACCAATAACCACTACTGATTTGTTAACGACAGATGTAAAAATCAGTCATAAAGTTAGGATGTGTGAGATTGCCAGCTTCATGCAGGAGTCACCCATATCAGCGGGGCAAATTTCATTCTGAGACCTTTGATTACGGGATACATCAAAATGTCCTTGTCTGTTGGACATACCTCTGTTGAGAGGAGTAAGGGAAATCTGCTGGCTTACAAAGAAGGTACACTTTACCGTGTCCAGGCATTCTATCTGTACCCCCAAAAGCTAGCAGTCATCATTTTGATTTCTGAGAATACAATTGTTGAATGTCGAAACCAAAAATTAAAAACG